>JARBWK010000006.1:97693649-98118649 GCA_030556195.1 Anolis apletophallus | reverse complement strand
GGGGAGGCTAAATTTAACTGATTTACGAGGCCATAGAAATCTCCAGGATATGCAGAAAAGGGAATGAAGGAATGCAACAGCTCCTCCTGGTGGCCAGAAACTGGAATGTTGAATTGCCTCTCTCTCTCTCCCTCTCTCTCTCCCTCTCTCTATATATGTATGTGTGTGTGTGTGTTGTATGTCAAATGGCATTAATGTTTGCCTGTATATGTGTATTGTGATCCGCCCTGAGTCCCCTCCGGGGTGAGAAGGGTGGAATATAAATGATGTAAATAAATAAATAAATAATTGTACTTCCTGGAAACCTTTGAAGACTTGAATCTCCTATACCAGTAGTTCCCAACCTTTTTTTTGACCACTCTCCAACATTAGTACTAAAAGGGTTATGAATCAGTTTTTGGTCAAGTTTAGATTCAGTTTGGTTATTTGGTGTGCTGATTCAGAAAATTGCATTGGATAGACCACATCGGCTCTAGTTTCTGATACAAAATATATGCCATCCAGTAGTCTTCACCTGCTCGCCCACAGAAAACAATATTTAATAATCTAGAGCTGATACGGTCTATCCAAGGGGTCGGGGCTGGTCAGTGACAGGGAAGGAGTGGCAGGTGGCACAAAAGGAGTGGAAATAAAATAAAATAAAGAGAAAGGAGGCTTGCGGATCAGATTTTTGTCCTTGCAGCCGAGTAGTGGTTCGCGGCCCACAGGTTAAGAACTATTGATCTATACTATAGAATTAATGCAGGTTGACAGCACTTTCACTGCCATGGCTCAACGCTATGGAATCCTGGAAGTTGTAGTTTGGTGAAGCAGCAAGACATTGGATTAAGCCATGGCAATGCAAGAGCTGTAAACCTGCATTAACTGTACACTGTAGATACTGCTTAGTCTCCCTTTAAAAAACAAACAAACTAGTGGGGTTTGAAAAACAACTATGGGTTTGTGTTTTCCAGTCCTGCTCTATAGCAATGGAAATTTTTTTATTTCAGAACAGATTTTGATATTGTAAACAAACAATATTTTCTTTTGGATGATTACAGACTGTGGAAGATGTCAATGTTTCCCAGAAGCAAGACTAATCAATGGGCAGAGATCATGCTCCGGAAATTGACTGTGGGTGGAAACAACATTGCATCATTCAAGGTGTGCATCGCCATTAACTTTGCTTTCTGTATCCATCATGGACATTCAGCTAAAGAAAGACATTGCCGCTCAAGTAATGACAGGAATTATAATTATGAGCACTCTCTGGCTTGTTCTTACTGATATGACTGTTAAGAAAAATGTACTATGGGAGATTTGGTTTGCCAATAAAACTATTAAGGAATCTTCAGAGATCAACTCAGGATTACATTTGGAACTACGAACAATGAACATCAGCTATTATTTGGATTGCGGATGATCCAGAACTTTTTGGTTTTTGAAAAAGAAATTTTCCTTGGATTGATCCCAACCTATCAATCTTTGCCACGGAAGCTTTCAAGACTATCGGCAGACTGCTTTATGACTAATGCTGCACAAAGCATACAATGAGGATTGCATCTGAATACCTGTCATACATGGCGGAAGACCGATACGATTACTATTACTTCCCAGTTGTTCTGAACACTCCTTTCAAAACATTGGATGTTCACAAATATTTTTGGCCTTTCAGATAGTTTTGGAATTTCTGTCATAGATTATTACCATGCCTGCACATTTACCATATATACTTGTGTATAACATGATCTCATGTAAATCAAGGACAGGTTTTGGGGCCAAAATTATAGATTTTGATAAGAAACATGTATAAGTTGAGGACCATTCTGTGGAGATGGGAAAATACCAATGTTGCCTCAGGAGGCCAGCTGTCCTTTGCCACTGTTGCCATTGTTTCCCCACCCTCATGTTCAAAAAAGCCAGAAATAGTTCTGGGACAGAGAGAGTAGATATGGTCAGCGTATCTTTCAGGTTCTTCCTGGGTGGACTATTGCAGGGGTCCTCAGGGCGGCTTACAATTGAGCCCCATTAAGAGGCTGCTTCAACAGTTACAATAAAATCACAACAAATAGACAACACAATAAAACCGCATAATTAAAATCAAATACAGTCATCAGTTAAAAACATAAACCAGCCTCATCCGACTTAACATCAATCCAGATTTATCCCTGCTACTTCTATTGACCTGGTCCCAGAGTCAAGCCTTTACTTTCTTCCAGAAAGTTAGGAGAGAAGAGATCGCTCTTATGTTTGTTGGGAGTGTGTTCCATAGGCAGGGAGCCACCGCTGAGAAGGCCCTGTCCCTCGTCCCCGCTAGGCGTATTTCAGCTGTTGGCGGGAGTGAGAGCAGGGCCTCCCCAGATGATCTTAAATTTCGAGGTGGGACGTAAGGGTGGATGCATTCGGACAAGTAAGCTGGGCCAGAACCGTTTAGAGCTTTAAAGGTCAAAACCAGCACTTTGAATTGAGCTTGGAGATGAATCGGCAGCCAGTGGAGTTGACATAAAAGGGGGTGGTATGCTCCCTGTATGACGCCCCAGTTAGTAACCTGGCTGCCGACCGTTGTACTAATTGAAGTTTCTGAACTGTCTTCAAAGGCAGCCCCACGTAGGGTGCGTTGCCGTAATCTAATCGGGATATAACAAGAGCGTGGACTACCGTGGCCAAGTCAGACTTCCCAAGGTACTGGCGCAGCTGGTGCACAAGTCTTAGTTGTGCAAAAGCTCCTCTGGCCACCGCCGAAACCTGGGGTTCCAGGCTCAGCGATGAATCCAGAATCAATGACCTTGGAGGGCCGCATTTGGCCCATGGACCCTGTTTGGGAACCCTGTCCTAGTCTGACACTCAGACCATTACTCCATGCTGTCTGTGTGCACCCCTTGAAATGCTAGAATAGATTTCACCCAACTAACTAAATGTGGCCTAATGTAAAATAAACCACGTGTAGTTCACGTTTGATCAGCCCACACACTACCTTGTCAGAGAAAGAAAATATGCCATGCAGATAAACAATAAAGAACAAGTAGTTTGCTCTTCATAGCTCAGAACAACATATGTACAATGTGATCAGTTGCATCAACTCACATAATGTCCTTTTATGAAAGATTTAAAATAGTCTTTCTTTGTCCATGTGGATAAACTCCTTTAGCAGTTCATAAAGGGAGAGCACACTTCAAACTGTCTCTCTCTGCTTCTTTCTTCTTCTCTTTGAGCACCTGCATAGCTCAAGCCTGAACAAAAATGTAACAGTAGCCAAAAGTCCCAGGCTCAGCCACCACCCGGGGGCATTGCCCAACCAATCAGTTTCATGAATCTTATTTTATTTATTATTTATATTTATTTACTTCATTTCTATTCCGCCCCTTCTCACCCCACAGGGGACTCAGGGCGGATTACAATGTACACATTACATTTAGACACACAAACACACAAGACAGACAGGCAATTTAACATTTGGCCACCAGGGGGAGCATGTTTTGTGGAGATCTTTTTTATGGCCTCGTAAATCAGTTAAATTTAGCCTCCCCACTAAGTGGTACCTTAATTTCCTACTTGACAGATGCAACTGTCTTTTGGGTTGCAAAGGTCGACAACAGGCTACACAATAGGTCGAGAGCCTACCTTGACCCGGGCAGGCCTCGAACTCATGACCTTCTGGTCAGTAGAGATCTTATGCAGCTGACACCCAGCCAGCTGCGCCACATTCCCGGTTGACACACACAAATTAACTGATTTCTTACATGCTTCAGCATCCGACATGTGTGCTGCCAAGTTGGAAAGGTTAAGGCACACACTTGGATGGCCAGCTGAAATTAATGCTGGTGCTTCTGTACATTTAATAATTATGTAGAAGAGAGAATTTCAGGAGGTGGTGTTTGTCAAATGTCTGCATGACAAGGAACATGTGCTGAACTTCTCTCTTCTACACAACCATTAAAGGGATAGGAACCTTGTCCCTCATTTCACTTGGCAGCCCTAGCACACATGTTCCTGACAACACAGAGTGTCTGGGGTCAGCGAGGTGCATGCCTTGGAGAGATGTACAGTGTGAATGCTCTTTGCCAGGGTTATCGGTCTTCCCTCTCTTACACTCTAGCACTGTTTGAAAGATTTAATGAAGTCAGTCTTGCTGCTCCCTAGAGTGAAATCCTCAGTCATTACAATGGCTGGAGAATCGTTCCCGCTGAGCTGAAATGTTTCTATTTTGAGAAGGTTAATTAGCGGACTACTAATGAGGAATGACTTAATAATAGCAGCTGTTTCAGCTTCAGGATCTTCCAGTACTCCCAATGTGGCATTTCTATTTATTATCCCATTGAGAAGGATTTGTGGGATAGAAATATAGTGTATTTTGTAGCACCAAGGATTTTAATAACACTTAAAGAATCTACCAGTATTGAATATCCAGCTCTCGAGATGGGAATAGCATGGAAGCAAAAAAAAGCAGGTGCTATGGAGGAATGAAGTAAATGGCTGTTGGGAGGAGAGAGCGTTAACAGGTGCTCCTAGAGATAAAGACAATTACCCAGCTGTTGAAACATGTTGGACTATTTCATGCAATGATGTCTGAAAAGGCTGCATCCTGTGCCTTACTATACAACAGTGCTTCCCAATTGTTGCCCGTCCTGACTTTTTGGACATCTCCCAGGAGTCTCGGCCAGCTAGGTGTTTTGTGGAGTTGGTGCCAAAAACATCTGGAAGGCCAAAATTTGAGAACCACTGTGTTACAAGTCATTTAGAATTGTGACATACCCAACAGCTGGCTTTCAGTGATGCAAATTATGGAAAACAAGATCTCATTCTGTTTCATTAAATGGCAGTTTGCTATAATTTTATTCCCCATGAACCATAGAACATTTTTATTGGTATTGTAACCATAGAAGTTAAACAATGACAAATGCAAGATACTCTACTTAGGCAGAAAAAAAATGAAATGCAAAGATACCGAATAGGTGACGCATTACTCGAGAGCAGTACGTGTGAAAAAGATCTTGCAGTCTTCGTGGACGTCAAGTTAAACATGAGCCAACAATGTAATGCGGCGGCAAAAAAGCCAGCAAGATTTTGGCCTGCATAAATAGGAGTCTAGTGTCTAGGTCCAGGGAAGTCATGCTGCCCTTCTATTCTGCCTTGATTAGACCACACCTGAAATACTGTGTCCAATTCCGGGCACCACAATTGAAGAGAGCTATTGACAAGCTAAAATGTGTCCAGAGGAGGGCGACTAAAATGATGCTTGTTCTGGAGAACAAGGCCTATGAGGAGCGGCTTAAAGAGCTGGGCATGTTTCGCCTGAAGAAGAGAAGGCTGAGAGGAGACATGATAGCCATGTATAAATATGTGAGAGGAAGTCATAGGGAGGAGGGAGCAAGCTTGTTTTCTGCTTCACTGGAGACTAGGATGCAGAAATTTATATTTATGTATTTTATTTTAAATCTTTGTACCCCGACCTTCTCACCTCTATCGAGGGACTCAGACCGGCTTACAGCAAAATTCAATGCTATACAATTTAAAAACAACTACAACAATATATTAAAATACATTTTAAAAAACCAGGATAAAACCACACCGCTACTAAAACAATTCCACTCGATCTGTAAACATGGTCATTCATGCAGACAATAGCCAATCTCAGCCTATTCTGGGAAGGCTTGGTTCCACAACCAGGTCTTCACCAGCCTCCTAAAGGACAACTGAGAGGGGGCAGATCTAGCATCACTTAGGAGAGAGTTCCACAGCCAAGGGGCCACCACAGAAAAGGCCCTGTCTCGTCCCCACCAGTCGCGCTTGCGAAGCTGGCGGGACCGAGAGCAGGGCCTCTCCAGAGGATCTTAATGTCCTTGATGGTTCATAGGGGAGAATCCGTTCAGACAGGTAAACTGGGCCAGAACCATATAGGGTTTTGTAGGTTAAAACCAGCACTTTGAATTGTGCCCGGAAGCTAATTGGCAGCCAGTGGAGCTGGTGCAGCAAGGGAGTTGTATGCTCCCTGTACCCCAATCCTGTTAGTAACCTGGCTGCCGAACATTGGACTAATTGCAGCTTCCGAGCAATCTTCAGAGGCAACCCCACTTAGAGAGCATTGCAGTAGTATATTCGGGATGCTACCACTGTGGCCAAGTCAGACTTCCCAAGGTATGGGCGCAGCTGGCGCACAAGCTTTAACTGTGCAAAAGCTTCAAACATGGGCTTCAAACTACAAGAACATGGGCTCCAAACTACAAGAAAGGAGATTCCATCCGAACATGAGGAAGAACTTCCTGACTGTGAGAGCTGTTCAGCAGTGGAACTCTCTGCCCCAGAGTGTGGTGTAGGCTCCTTCTTTGGAGGCTTTTAAACAGAGGTTGGATGGCCATCTGTCGGGGATGCTTTGAATGCAATTTTCTTGCTTCTTGGTGGGGGGTTGGACTGCATGGCCCATGAGGGCTCTTCCAACTCTTATGATTCTATGATAGATAAACAGGCAAAATGGGAGAGAAGGGAAGGATAAAAAATCCAAGTTAAAAATAAAACTACAACAGTGGAAAAGCCTGTTTACATAGAGTCCTATGAGAGTTAGTGAAATATCCAGATAAACAGCCATATGATATTGAAGTCTCTAAAATCGCTTGTTCAGTGATGTTGTAAGTTCTTCCAAAGCCACAGGATCTGATGCCAGATGTATCTTTCTAGGAAGGAAGAAAAAAAGCTTTCTAGGGAAGAGCTTAATTGCTGGACATAAGATCAGACAGGAGTCGCAATGGCAGCTCAAGACACAGCTGCAGCTTAAGCCGATCCACATATGGTTCCTTTTTTCTTTTTTTGAGGCATGCCTGCGGGTTGAACTCCAGCTAGCTCTGGGAAATGAGGCTGCAGTACAATATAGTATCTTCAGAATCTATAAAGCCCTCACGTCACCAAGGAGAGCGATAAGCCCTTAATGCTGGTATTGCAGAACAGAAAGGTGATAGACACGGACGCAGCGCGTCTTTCTCCTCCTGCTGCCACTTTTCCCACTTGGCCTTCCCAGTATAGCTGAGAATGAATTGTTGGAAGTGAGCCTGCCACCTGGGATTTGCTGCTCTTGAAATATGCCTCACAAAGTCCTGTTGTGGGATAAGGCTGTTTCTGTTTTTAAATTACCAGTGACAATGGGGGTGTCAAGAGTATAGCAGCTTTCAAGGACAGGAATTGAAAGCACGACGAAAATAAGAAAGATCTAGGCAAGATGGGCTGAGATGTTGATTTATATATGGTGTAAGACATTCACATAGACATTTCTATGTTTTCTATTCATCAAAAACATTGGGCTACACAGTGGAACCTTAGTATCCGCTCGGGTTTGGTTCCAGAAGGGTGGTATACAAATACTGCAAATAAATAAATAAATAAATCTTGCATGGCAGGGGGTTGGACTGGATGGCCCTTGGGGGTCTCTTCTAACTCTAGGGTTCTAGTATTATGTATCAGGAGTAGGCAACATGGAGTCTAATGGTCTGAAGGCGTGGCTGATGCCACCTGTATATAAGACTTTAAGTTGCAAGGTTTAAACTATTGTATTATGCTTCAGCAAGTCTGTTTAGTTTTGTTAAGTTTTGGTTGCATTGATTGGTTCTTTAAAGCTGTCAATCATCGTTTTAGCATAGCCAATTGAGTTTGTTTTTCCTCCCCCTTGAGACTTTGGGAATCTAGCTTTCTCTTTAGATTTTGCCTGGATCTCTCCAGAAGAGGACGTGTTGAAGGGTTTGCCAGTCAGGCCTCAGTCAGGCCATTCTCTAGCACCAACTCTTCATATCTTGGGATTCATTCTGCATATCCAGCACACCTGGATGAGGCTGTGGAATCTCAAGCGCCTTCAACTAGTCATTTTGGTATCCAGAGGAAGGTTCTGTGCCTTCAATATAGGCCATTTGACTGGGGCTAAGAGAGTTCTGACCTCAAAGCCATTGGCTTCTTGGACCCAAGCAACTAAAGGACTGTAATGTATATTTTCTTTTATTCTTTTTGGAGAACCAAGTTCAATACCTCAATAAGATAACTACTTTTGTGAACAATAAAGCCTATTTGAGTTACCTGTAGTGACTGGTTTGGTCCTTGGGAGCTCCAGTTCTCTATGGGAAGGCAAGAAGTCCCCTGGGAAGAGATGTCACGTCCTTGTTCCTTTTCTAAGCCCAAGAGCCCAGGCGCGACTTCATAAATGGATACACTTTTTCTCTTCTATCCACCATCTCATCCTGACAAAGAACAACCCTTTTGGGATCTAAATATTTCCCGTCTTTCCTCCACTTTCTATCTCCAAAAGAGAAGAGGAAGGGGAGGAAAGGTCAGGGAGGGGACTTGGAGAAAACCCTCTCCCTCCCGACCCACCATGTGGCCCCCAAGTAGAATGTTTGCTCATGCCTGATATATAAACAATATGCAATTTGTTACACAATTAACAAAAGCATCAGAGTTGACAGCAGCAATTAACAAAGATTTACTAACAACTATTTAAAATACATTTCATATTGAAGATGAGGAATATATGAGGGTTGAATGAAAAGTAATGCCTCCACCTTCGTAACTCCTCAACAGATGGCAGTACTGGTATGCGGCAGGTACTGGCTTGTTCAGTAGACTCTCCTCTATAGTTACAATTTAGCGGGAAGCCTTAGCATTGAACAGTTGTGTTGTTAAAGTGCAAAGTATGGAACCCTGCACAGACGGTCAGTCAATGTGACTTAAGCAACGTACAGTCATTGAATTGTTGACAGCAGAAGGTGTCACCCCAAAGGAGATTCATCAGAGATTGCAAGCTGTTTATGGTGATTGTGTTTACGTGAGTACAGTGCATTGTTGGGTGAGTAGGTTTAAAGATGTTGAGGTGGGAACATCTGACTTGCATGACCAACAAAGAGTTGGACATCCTGTGAAAGCAACCACTGAGTTTCACAAGCAAAAGGTTGACAGATTGATTCAGGATGATTGCCGTATCACTCAGAGAGAAATTTCAAGAATAATTGGCATTTCACAAGAACGTGTGGGTCACATCATGGCTTTGCTTGGCTATCGGAAATCTGTGTACGATGGGTACACAGGATGCTGACGCCTGAAATGAAAGCGCACCACAGAAGAATGTCAGAGACTGGATGTCACCACCATTTGGCATTCTCCATACAGTCCAGATTTAGTACCGTCTGGCTTTCATCTGTTCCTGATAATGAAAGAAGATCTCCGGGGACATAATTATGCTTCTGATGAAGACATTGAGAGAACTGCGGAAACAGAGTGTTGACTTCTTCCGTGATGGCTTCAGAAAACTGGTTCATTGTTGACAGAAATGTATCCAATTTTCTGGTGATTATGTGGAAAAGTGAATAGTGGTAGTTAAAGAGCACATTCTAAGGATTAGTTCTGCATTTGATTTATTAAAATATTCCCATCCAAACCCAAGTAATGAAGGTGGAGGCATTACTTTTCATTCAACCCTCATATATGGGGTAAGGAAAGGGAAAGAAACAGATCATGTATTTGGGAATGATAATGGACACACACATGCATACAAACATCCACCCATATCATTTACAAATACAATATAGAGTTGCGCTGTTATATTGGATTTACTGCAACGTTCAGCATTTCTCATAATCTTTACTTCATTTTCCAGGTTTTCCATTGGTGCAGGACTTCAGAACCTCTTTTTCCCATT
Source organism: Anolis apletophallus (assembly GCA_030556195.1). Lineage (NCBI taxonomy): Eukaryota > Metazoa > Chordata > Lepidosauria > Squamata > Anolidae > Anolis > Anolis apletophallus. The sequence continues at coordinate 98,109,003 of JARBWK010000006.1, read as the reverse complement.
GCTGGATGATTTTTTTTACCCCTTTCCCTATGGCAACATTATTTCAAGAAGAAAATCCTTAAGCTGAAGTGTACTGCTATCTTCCAAATAAAGAGACAAATGAAACATTTTCCGAGGGCAACTGCTACATCTTGTGTTGTAATCCATTCTGTTTCCTAAAGAGTTTATATTCAGAGGCAGCATACCACATCCTACTGCTATTAAAATATTCCCAGTCTCCCCCATTCTTTCCAACAGCGGTGGGTTGTGGAATTGTTTGTATAACTCAAATGTGCTGGAGCAAAATTTTACCTACGAAATATAATTTAAGACAGTGTTATCTAACTGTAGTAGGGGCCAATGTTACTTATGAGGTCTCAACATTTTTTATTAATAATATTAATACCTTTCTTCCAGACATTATTAATCTTCTGGATCACCCAACTGAATATGCAATAGGGCATTAACTTCTGCCTGAATGATGATATCTCAAATCCTCAACATTATTTGATGGCCTCTCTTCTTGCATTTCTTTTTTAGAATAGTTTTTATGTGAACACAAAGTTGTAGTTCCATTTTTCGGTCTGCTCCCACAACCAGTCCAGCAATTTTTAATCTGTACAGGTGAACTATTTTCCAACATCTTATCATTTCAGTTCCCCAATTTCACTTCCCAGCTTCTTCTCCAAAAGCTGAAACAACTTTTGACTTCAGCAGCAGCCACTTGTGTTTTCCCCACTGTATACCAAAGCACATGTTTTTGTTTGCTCTGCTTTGATTTGTGAAAATAAATATGGGTTTAATTTGCAGTTCTGGTTGCTGTGAGTGCTTTGAGAGTTTCACACAGCCACATGAAGTCTGGGAGGTCGGTTTTCCCCAAACCCCTCCAGTAATCAAATTTTGGCATATTGGATATGTGTGCCAAGTTTGGGACAGATCCATCGGTATTTGGGTTCACGGTGCTCTCGATGTACTGTAGATGAACTACAGCTCCCCCAAATCAAGGTGAATTTTCCTCAAAAAACCTCCAGTATTTTTTGCTGGTCATTGGGACTCTGTGTGCTAAGTTTGATCAATTCCATTTTTGGTAGAGTTCATTGATTTCAGGTGAACTATAAATCCCAGTACCTACAATTCTAAAATGCCCAGGCCAATTCCCCTTAAAACCCACCAGTATTCAAATTTGGCCATACCAGGTGTGCATGCCAAGTTTGGTCCAGATCCATCATTGTTTGGGTTCATAGTAGGCTCTGGGTGTAGGTGAACTGCAACTCCTATAAATCCCTCCAAAGACCTCCAGTATTTTTTGTTGGTCATGGGGGTTCTGTGTGCCAAGTTAGTTCCAGGTCCACTGTTGGTGGAGTTCAGAGTGCTCTTAGATTGCAGGTGAACTATACATCCCGGTACTTACAACTCCTATAAATCATGGTGAATTCTCCCCAATTCTCTGATCAATTCCTGTTTGCTGAGTGCCATAGAAAAGAACAGGAAAGGGTTAAGGGAGAGGCAGTGGGAGGGGTCATGCAAATTCCACACCAATGAAGAGAGTAAGAAACACTAGAGGGATCACCAAAGACCATCAAAAAACAGTATTTTATGTTGGTCAGGGGAGTTCTGTGTGGGAAGTTTGGCCCAATTCCATTGTTAGTGGAGTTCAAATTACTCTTTGTAGGCGAACTATAAATCCCAACAACTACAACTCCCAAATGACAAAATCAATTCTCTCTTCCTACCCCACCAGTATTCAGATTTCTGCCAAAATTAGTCCAGTGCTTGAAAATATGTCCTGCATATCAGATATTTACATTACCACTCAAACCAGTAGCAAAATCACAGTTATGAAGTAGCAACGAAAATAATATGGTTGGGGGTCACCACAACATGAGGAACTGTATTAAGGGGTCGCGGCATTAGGAAGGTTGAGAAACGCTGCCTTAATGCAAGGCTCCTACTCCCATTATATTTCTGTGGCTTTGTGATTTTGAAGATAAATTGGGGTTAAAGCCACAAGTAGCGGGAAATGTCTCAGAAGAAGGAAAAAAACTTCACATGTATCTTTTGTTTTCGGCACAGACTTTCAGGTGTGATTAAATATTAAAAATGCATGCCTCAATCAAACCAGGCAGATGTGCTTGCAGAAACAAGCTTTTTCAGCCGTATATGCCCAGATGGATGATGGATCGTAAATGTGAGTTATAATTCTGGTTCCTGATTCAGCTGTACCTGCTGCTGGAGAGTCCTGCTTTAAAAAGCAATCATTTCACTTTTGAGGTATTTGGCAGGGAGAATTATTAGATTCTAGAGGCGATTGCTTGCCATTCCATCTGAAGACGGTATCACTTGGCATTTTAAGGTTGGAAAGTGCATTTTGAGAATAAATTGCAAAGATAAATACATATGGGAATTAATACAATTGAAGCAGCCTAAGGTCTAAAAGTATATTTTCAGATTATGGTATGACTCCCAAATCCACTTTACAAGTAAAGTAAAACAGGATTGCTATGAGTTTTCTGGGCTGTATGGCCATGTTCTGCAAGCATTCTCTCCTGACGTTTTGCCCACATCTATGGCAGGCATCCTCAGAGGTTGTGAGGTCTGTTGGAAACTAGGCAAGTGGGATTTATATATCTGTGGAAAGTACAGGGTGGGAGAAAGAACTCTTGTATTGTCGAAGGCTTTCATGGCTGAAATCACTGGTTTGTTGTGAGTTTTCTGTGCTGTATGGCCATGTTCCAGAAGCATTCTCTCCTGACGTTTCACCCACATCTATGGCAGGCATCCTCAGAAGTTGTCTTTGTGTGATATGTGATGTTATTTTATGTGATGTATTCAATCATGTTTAATGTCGTATCAGGGGAGGGTCAATTTTGATGTTTTATACTTTTTTAATCAATGGCATTGAATTGTTGCCAACGCTGTGAACTGCCCTGGGTCCCTTTTGGGGTTGAGAAGGGCAGTATACAAATACTATAAATAAATAAATAAATAAATAAATAAATAAATAAATGTGAGGTCTGAGCATGCCTGCCACAGATGTGGGTGAAACTCAGTGAGGAAAAAGTAAAACAATGAAGGGAAAATAAGAAAATAAAGAAGGGGAGAGAGAGAGGGAAGTGAAAAGAAAGGAAGGAGAAGGAAAGGAAGACTTGGGGGGAAAAGAATAGAAGAGGAAGGAAGGAAGAGGGAGGGAGAATGGAGGAAAGAAGGAAGGAGAGAAGGAGAAGGAAGGAGAGAAGGAGAAGGAAAGGGTGAAGGGGAGAAAGAAAGGAAGAGGAAGGAAGGAAGGAAGGAAGAGGGAGAATGGAGGAAAGAAGGAGGAGAAGAGAGGGAGGGAAAAGGAAGGAGAGAAGGAGAAGGGAAGGGTGAAGGGGAGAAAGAAAGGAAGGAAGAGGGAGAATGGAGGAAAGAAGGAAGGGGAGAGAGGGAGGGAAAAGGAAGGAGAGAAGGAAATGGTGAAGGGGAGAAAGGAAGGAAGAAGGAGAACCAGTTGCAATCATGAAAAGAGCCATATCTGGCTCCCGAGCCATACGTTCCCTACCCCTGCTCTAAAATATAGACCCCTTCTACACTGCCATATAATCCAGAACAAGCAAGTAATCCACAATATCTGGTTTGAACTGGATTATCAGAGTCTACACAACCACATAATCCAGTTCAAAGCAGATAATGTAGATTTTACATGGCAGTGTAGAAGGGGCCATAGCCTATAGCAGCTGGTATTTGTTGGAGGTCTCCCATTCAAGTAGCGATCAGGACTGATCCTGCCCTGCTTCCAAGATCAGATGGGATCAGGTGCCTTTAGGATACTTAGGTCCCAATCTACAGTATTACAACATTAGACTTCTGACTGGAGATGAACATATAATTTTGTTAGGCTTAAAATAGCACCTACTCCTAGTAAACAGTACATTGATTGGTAAGGTCCTGATTATTTTTCTTCCTCTGCTGAATCTCGAGGAACTGAGCTGTCTTGAATAACTCAGGCAAAACACATTCACTCTTTAATTTTAAATGCTTAATTAAATCAATTGAAGGCCTACTAATGTCATTGTTTCTGTTTACATCCTGAAATACATTTGAGCTTTTCCAGCTCTTTAAAGACGCATTATTAGTACAAACAAGCTGTACAAATAAAGTCAATACCAATATGGGCTTGATGAAGCTCAGTTCCTACTTCACTGAAATAATCTTTTCCAAACGATGCAGGCCGTCAATATATGTCCTAATTTGGGTGATTACATCTTCTTCTTCCTTTTAAATTCTTCATTGCTCACAATATTATGCGAGCCCTGATACTATTATATAATGGTGAGGAAGACACCATTATAAAGCTATGCAGGTAATAATAATGAAAAAAAGAATAGAGAGATGGTAGGGATATTAGAAAATAATAGTGTTGCTTATACTTGCTAGGAGAGAGTAAATTGCTCAATCACAAGATGCTGCATGAGGCCTGGAAAAAACTTCGGATTGGTCCAACAGAACCATGTATCTTTCCTGTTGTCACCGATATAATCATGAACTTAAGAAGGTGGAAGGAACCCCGAGGCTAATTTTATTCATTTCTCTGCCATTACAAAAATATCCAGACACACTAGATCCTCTCTGATTTTGGAAGTTGATCAGTGTAGGTCCTGGTTAATACTTGGATGGGGGACTGTGGAGGAATTCCATGTGCTGTATGTATATTTCAGGGGATGTAACTGGCAAAACCTCCTCTAGAGGTATTCCTTGCCTATGAAGTTCATGGGGTCACCATGTGACATACAAACAGAAGCTCAAAATGTAACACATAGGTGTTACTTTATGGATAAAGTGTACAAATTTGCTGTCAAAATCAGTTTTTATACAGCTAATGAGTCTTGATTGTTCATCCAAGCCTTAGGGCCCTTCTACACAGCCCTATATCCCATAATATCAAGGCAGAAAATCCCACATTAATTGAGTGTGGACTCAGATAACCCAGTTCAAATCAAATACTGTGGGAATTTCTGCCTTGATATTCTGTGATATAGGGCTGTGTGGAAAGGCCCTAAGTCTCCAAAGATTTTGGATCAAAACAAGGATAATACACAACAACTTGCAGAAGGCCCTTGGTATTCACTGGGGTTTGGTTCCAGGATCTCCTGTGGATACTAAAAATCAATACATGCTCAAGTCCAACTATATATATATATATATATATATATATATATATATATATATGCAGAAACAAGTTTTGCTTTTTGGAATTATTTCAAAACATAGTCGGTTGAATTTATAGATGCAGAATCTGTGGATATTGAGACTTGATTGTATTGTTATTGAGAAAATCCACTACCCCGTAGTGACTTTGGGGATTGCAGCTTAATTCAGTGAGGGGAGGGATGTCGGAGGGCCCTTCTACACTACCATATAATTCAGATTATCAAATCAGATAATCTACACTATCTGATTTGAACTGGATTATCTGAGTCTACATTGCCATATCATTCAGTTCAAAGCAGATAATCTGGATTTTATTCAGATGTGTAGAAGGAGCCTGAGTGGGATGGTATTTAGACAGCTTTGTTATAGTTACCAAGAAATTCCTCCAGAACAAAAATCGTAAAAGTATCTCTGCTTTTCTAGAATTTTCATGAAGAATATTTGAATTTATACAACATTGACTTTGTTGACCTAGGTCTAGGTTGTTATTTTTCAGATTATTAATCAGTTTTGGAACACTGAGGCCCCTTCCACACACCTGTATAAAATCCACATTGAACTGGATTATATAGCAGTGTGGATGCCGATAATCCCATTCAAAGCAGATATTGTGAATTATCTGCCTTTATACTCTGGGTTATATGGCCGTGTGAAAGGGCACTGAGGCACCAATAATAGCTTTAGGGCCCCTTATACACTACCATGTAACATCCGCATTATCTGCTTTGAACTGGATTATAGGGCAGTGTAAACTTTGATAATCCAGTTCAAATCAGATAATGTGGATTTTCTGCTTTGATAACCTGGTGGATGTAGAAGGGACCTAGGTTACTGTGGTACAGAAATGGCTTTCTTCAGCTCATTTTGAAAAAATATCCAGAAGTTCTTTTTAGAAAAATTCTGGCATTAAATCTGTCTGTAAAGATTCATGAACAGCACAGTTGAAAGGAAAAAAATATGATGAAAAGATATGTTAATCACGCACTTTTCACATACAAAACTTAAATTGGGTTTTCACACTCCTTGCAATGTGATCATGGGTGCATGGCCATAATCAGTTTTGGATTTTAATTTGGCTGAAACATCACTTTCACAAGTTCCTAAACAACAATGGAAGAGACTCAAAAAGTTCTTTTTAAAGTATTGTGTGAGAAAACTCTTGGAAGTAGGCCGTCAGAGCTAACATGCCATAGATGTCCTAAGAAACAAACACTTCAAACTGTAATAGCCAGAGTTTTTGATGTGCTGGTTTTCCATAGCTAACATTACGCTGAAAAAGATGCAGATAGGATGTCAGTGACTGCCAATTATAGGCTCTTAATTTTTAAACAGTCTTTTGGGTGAGAGAAGCAACCCTTTGCAGGTAAAACTAGGTTTTTAATTCTTTTTTAGCAATAAAGTATTCTATAAATAGCACATCTATTAAGAAATGGGAGGGAGCTATTAAGACTTCCATTGCTTTTGGTGGTGAAAAAAATTAGGTCACAAGGCCTGTGTATTAACTTACAAAGACTACAATTACAATACTCAATAGAGCTAGAAGCAATGTCCCAGATTTTATATTCACTTCCATATTGCTGTTGTGGGGATGGCCACCAAATTGGTTGGCTTTAACAGGCATTTACTACAATGTAAACTTAAGGCTAGTTGTCATGGTAGCTGTGTAGTATCCCCAGTTTCAAAAGCAGCATTTAAATATACAGTTAGCCTTCTACATCTGTGGGTTTGACTTTTGAGGACTTAATTATTTGCCATTTGATTAAAATGTTTTCTATAGAAATCTCTTGGTCCTCTAGTGAGAGTCTAAAGTCAATTTTCATGGGATGTTGACCACAGGGTTTTGTTGGAAGACCTTTAGAAATAAAACAACAATAATGGTTAAAATATTTTTTTTCCGTTTTCTACTTTCTTGAGGGTCTTTCACACCTGTTCATGTCTACCAGGGATTTTTTCCTACCGTATTTCACTACTGTCAGCAAAGTAGTAGTGCTCAATTCCTGAATGGATGCAAATGGATCCCAAATCCTGACTAGCCTAAGGCTTATTCACACTACATAATCCTTGTACTATTATTCCACGTGAACTGCCTTGATTCCATCCCAAGCTATCCTTAGTTTTTTTAAATTTGGTGAAGCACTGTAGTGATCTGGCTGCCCATTCCTAAACTACAAATCCCAGGATTTTATATGAGAGAGCCACTATAGTTGAACTATAGTGGAGAATGCTAATTGAAGTGGCTCGGAAGGGGGGGGGGCACATAGAGGTGGATATGATAAGACAGGGCTGTCCAACTTCTACCGGGTCCAGAGCCGGAATAGAGGTCACTGATGACCTCGGGGGCCGCTCGGCCCCGCCCCCAGGCCCCGCCCCCAGGCCAGGCCCCGCCCTCTCCTAAAGCTGTCATTCTCCCTCCTCCTCCTCCGACTCTGTCCCGGGCGCCACGGCGCCAGGGAAAGAGGAAGAGGAGGAGGAGGGAGATTTCTCCCTCCTCCTCCTCCTACTCTTTCCCGGGCACCGTGGCTGTCCCGAGCGCCACGGCGCCCGGGAAAGGCACGGCGCCCGGGAAAGAGGAGGCGGGGAGAGCGGAAGGCGGTGCCAAGAGCAGTGCATCACAGGCCTGGCGTGACGCGCTGCCCCTTGGCACCGCCTACTCCTCCTTTTCGGCGCCCCCGCCCTTCCTCCGTCCCTCTCCCGGCGCCGAAAAGGGCAGAAGGCGGCGCCAAGGGCAGCGCGTCACAGGCCTGGTGTGACGCTCTGCCCTTGGCGCCGCCTCCTCCTCCTTTTCGGCGCGGAGAGAGGACGGAGGGGCGGTGCAGGGAGGAGGAGCTAGCTTTCTTCCTCCTCCCTGCCCTGCCTCCCCTTCCCCGGCCGCCATTTTTAAAAAAAAAAAAATTAGATTTTTTTTTAAAAATTTAAACATGGCATCAGGGGGCATAGCTGGGGCCGTGCCCAACAGTCTGGGGGGCGGATCTGGCCCCAGGGCCGCCAGTTGGACAGCCCTGTGATAAGATATAAGATATATATGCATATATAGTTGATGTAACGAATTAAGTGTAAAATACAAAAGTATGGAATGTATCGATGTATGTATGTAACTTAAGAGAATCAATGTACTTTAAGAAGTATTAAAAAATATTAATGAACTATAGTACTATAATTACATAACCTGGGTCTCACTCGTTGAAACCCATAGCACTAGATTCAGGTGTGTGTGGCCAAATTGTAGTTAGTGCCACAATGGTAAGGAAAATGGCGTCTGCCCATGGTTGGCGTCACAATCTATTACACAGCCCAACAAAAAAAAATCTTGGTGTCTTAGTTTTTAGGCCTGTTCCTGTTGGAGATAGAAACCTTCTCAAGCCTCCTGTCAAATATCGCAGTTCCAAGCTGTGTAGCTCTGGAGAAGTCTCCCATGAAGAATTATGCAGAGAAACACAAATGGGTAGATATCAACATGTTTATTGTTTGGAATACAAGAGTCTTGACTACTGGCCTCCTATATAGTCCTAACTACAATATCGTAAATCACTCACTCAGGAATCCTGGCACCTGGAGGTTGCCCCTTTCCCATTCCAGAGCCCAGTTCTTTCCCCACCTTTGGGCAATTGAGCTTTATGGTTGGTCCATATGTCTTGTGCTCCCTTTTGGCCCAATGACCCATGGCCATATGCTTTGTATCAGTTGTATGGCATGAACTAGAGATCATGACACCACCTCTACTGGATGTTTCATTTGTTTATAATGTGTCATTTATTTTTTGAAGTGTAGGTCTTCTTTAGTTTGCAGTTTTCCTTAGCTCAAAGTACTTGAGGCAGTGGGAGGGGCTGCAGATCATGTGACTGGTTCAGTGACTGTTTAGAATGCAGTTCTAAACAGAACTGAGCACAAGCCTCCAAGATAACGAAGATGGAAAAAGCCTATATCTATCTATGTACAATTGTCTGTCTTGTTAGTGTATGAACGGCATTGAATGTTACCCGTATATGTGTTCTGTGATCTGTCCTGAGTCCCCTTCAAGGTGAGAGAGGCGGAATATACAGTAAATACTGTAAATAAATAAATAAATAAATAAATAAAAGGCTACCAAGCTGCATTAATTCTATAGTATAGATGCACCCTATGACTGGATTTACACTGCCATACAATCTAATTCAAAGCAGATATTCTGGATTGTATAAAGCAGTGCAGATGTTGCCTAAGGCAGTGTTTTTCAACCTTTTTTGAGCCGCAGCACACTTTTTACATTTACAAAATCCTGGGGCATGCCACCAACCAAAATGACACAAAATGACACTCTAACATAGTAATATATATAGTTAATAAGTTTTTTAATGCATTTATACACTCAGTGTGAAACCTGGGCCTGTTTCGATGAACACAACATAGATATCCTGGCAGGAATGGCAGAAAGACACACATGAAGGTTTTGCTCAACAGCTGTCAGTCATGGGAAAACTTTGGCCCTCTGGGTGCTTTGGACTTCAACTCCCACCATTCCTAACAGCCTGAGGCCCTTTCCTGCTTAAGTGGCTGAGGGGAAAAAGGAAAAGGGCCTGAGGCTGCTAGGGATGGTGGGAGTTGGAGTCCAAAACACCTGGAAGGTCCAAGTTTGCCCATGCCAGCTTTCGATTCCATCGCCACATCTATCTTCAGCCTCTGGCGGTTTGAATATATGTGATTATCTACGTGATTTTCTACCTTGTCACTATGATTATGGTGCTGCTTCTTTAAATTGTCTGCAAACTGATTGTGTTATTGTGCGGATCCCGGAACTGACATTGGATAACATCGTGAGCAGGCATGTAGCCGGGGCTAGGGGGCTTCAGCCCCGAAATTCTCAGGGTGGTCCGAAAAGGCCTTACTGGTACATTATTTAAACTTATGTTTATTCATATCATGATCTGATCACCATGCGCATTATATGCCACATTAATGAGGTTATTGGGATAACAATACAAAAGGTTTGCTAGGGTAGACCCTCTTCCACCCAGTCTCAGCCCCCGAACAAACTCAGCCCCCACCAATCAGAATCCTGGCTCGGCCCTGATCGTGACGATACACTTTGTTTTTTGCACTCACGTCCATGATTTCATCAAATATCACTAGTTTTCCGTAGAGGAGCGCTCCATGAACTCACTACTTCCTGGTTTGCAACTCCTCCACTCTCTGTGGTGACCATGCCAAACTACCTTATGTAAGACTTTTGATTTTCTCCAGCAGGATTGGGTACTTTGAATGTGTTTTTTGCGTATGATTATGTATGATTAATTGTGCATTTTGTACTGTGATGTAGCGGCACTCCTTTAATAAGTAAGGGTATTAGAGGTTCCAATTTCCCACGGCACACCTGATGATCGCTCACAGCACACTAGTGTGCCCCGGCACACTGGTTGGGAAACACTGGCCTAAGGAGCCAATAATGTGCAGTGCCTCCAGGACCATCCCACAAGATGGAGGCTAATAGCCTATTTATATTGAATCCCTGCTCAATGTCTTTCAAAATGCCCTACTCTTTCTGTGTGCATATGTTTGTGTTTGTATACCAAGCAATTATACTAATGTCCACATTAAATATCTTGATACTGCTACCAGCACAATGTAAAATATCAGTATTAGTAAAGAAAATAGGGCTGATGGGGAAAATCCAAAGTGTTAGCCACATGATGGTGAGGAATATCCACAGCCATTGACATTTCACTGAACTTATCAGCTAGAACATTTGCATAACACAATTGATAATTAGGCACCATGTGTGTGGGGAACAAGCTCTAGCTGTTATTTCTTTGCGTCAACATCCACATTATAGCAACACTGGGAAAGCTGGACTTACATTCAGTTGTGAGCAGCGACTGCACATTAAATAGCTAGACTATTTTATTTTGTTTTGTTTTAGATTCTCAAATGCTGCACCATCTACAAAACAGTGTTTAATCGTCATAAAATGATATTCAACTATTACAAGGCTAAAATTCATGCTGTTCTGTACCAAATTGGACTCCACATTCAAGGTAGATAGATGGTAACTGTGGCTCTTGCTTGTCTAGTTTTGAAGGATACGTTTCAGTTTGTTCAATATGATGAATGGACAAGTGGCATGATAAAATGAGGCCAGCCGCTTATTTATCAAACTCATGTCAACCTTGACTGATTAAAAGTGTCAGAGGAGGGTTGGCCAATTGGCGGAGGCTACTAATTCTTCTTGGAGACCTGTCTGTGTTCCAGTTTCTCATAAAGAAGCAGTTATAAGACTACTGTCTAATCTACACTATCCCAGGATCTGATCCCAGATTATCTGATTTGAACTGGATTGTGTCTACATTTCCAGATACTCAGCGATAAGAACATAATCTGGGATCAGATCCTGGGATATAGGACAGTGTAGATCCAGCCTAAGGGTGCATCTACGTTTTGGAATTAATCCACATGGTTCAATACTATGGAATCATAGGGGTTGTCATTTCACAGAGTCTTTTGCTTTTCAGGCAAAGAGTACTGGTGCTTCACAAACTACAACTCCCAGGATTCCATAGCCTGGAGCCATGACAGTTAAGGTGGTTTTAAAATTTTATGAATTCTACATTGTAGATGCACTCTTCGAGACCTTCACTAGATTCTACCACTGTCAATTAGCCTTCCTTTTCTAAGTAAGCTCTTGGGGTTAGTGGAAACAGTGTAATTCCAATCTTGCATGAAACATGGATTACCTCAATCCATCCCAATCTGGGTTCAGGGCTGGTTATAAGATAGAAGCAACCTTGTTTGCATTGGTGTATGCAATGTCTGAGAACAATGAACGTATGTATCTTATTCATTGCCATCAACTAAGGCAGGGGTGCTCATTAGGTAGATCGCGTAGTAGGACATCCTGGTAGATCGCAGGCAGAGCGGGAGGAAGGCTCAGTCCCGCCCCGCAGGCTCCCGACGCTGCCCAGGTGCAGAAGGAGGTTGGACTGAATGGCCCTTGGAGGTCTCCTATTCTAGGAACCCATTGTTGTTGTTATTATTATCAGAGGCTGAATGGCCATCTGTGAGGAATGCTTTAATTGTGTTTTTTCCTTATGGCAGAAGGAGGTTGGACTGGATGGCCCTTGGAGGTCTCCTTCTACTCTAGGAACCTATTGTTGTTTTTGTTACTATTAGTATTATTATTAGTAGCAGAGGCTGAATGAATATTATCATTATTATGAATAAATTCAAGGGCTTATTATACTCACATTTAGTTGAATTCAGTCTTAAAATATATTATATGGCTCTCACTGAAATAAATTTCCAAATATTTTGCTTTCATGGCTCTCTGGGTAGTGGGTAGGTAGATCATTTTGACTTGGTTGTTTTATAAGTAGCTCGCATGCTGAAAAATTGTGAGCACCCCTGAATTATGGTATCCTTTTGGGCCATTTAGCTGATTTGGAACTTGGGGGCACTGTTTGCAGTGGTTCCGGTCCTTTGGGGTGGGGGGGCTAAATATTCTTAGGAGTTTTTACTGGTTGTTCAACCTCATGATTATTGTCTTATGGGACTCCCATCAACTTCTTTACAGGTTGAGTATCCCTTATTCAGAAATCTGAAATCCAAAACTATCCAAATGGGTGGCTAAGATAGCAACTGTTTTGTTTTTTCATGGTTCGATGGACACAATCGTTATTTCATGCACAGAATTAGTAAAAATATTGTGTATAAAACTATAGGCTATATGTATAAAGTGTATATAAAATATAAACAAAGCCCATGGAGAGAAATAATGTCTGCCTTAAGAATGATGCCTCCTGTCTCCTCAAAAGTAAGCAGATAGGGAGGGAGCCCATGGAGAGAAATGGTGTAGAATTATGCTTCCTGTCTCCTCTCGCAGATGGTTGAGCTGGGAGGAGGCAATCCTGTGTGATGGGGGCAAGTAAATTATATGTCTTCTTTAAAGAGGGAATGCCAAACAAAGAAGTTGATTCCACAGGCAAAGAAGACAATTTACCCCATTTTCCCCAGCTCTGTCTGATGAAGTCCCAAGAAAACCTTTCAGTCAGTCAGTCAGTCAGTAGCCTTTATTTCGGTCAACAAACCATCGGCTAAGTCAGGTGAAAATAGAACAATAGAATACAACATTTAAGAAATTAATAACATCGCATTTGGGTTATGATTAATAAGAACAAGTGTCACAGTTCGCTATCGGTTGAATGACTGCAAGAAAACCTTTGAACAGCCTTAAAAGAACAAACTGACATATGCAGGCCAGCTGTATTGATGGGCAGATAACTATATGAGAGCCACTTTCGAGTAGTGGTTTGATGTTGGACTACAACTGTGGACAACAAGTTTCAGTTCTCCACTCAGCCATGGAAACCCACGAGATGACCATAGGTGAGTCACACACTCTCAGCCCCAGAAGATTCCATATTAGATTTGCCCTGGGGTCACCTGAAGTTGGAAATGACTTGAAATCTCGCAGTGATAACAAATAAATTAGCACAGCCAAGGACAATGCTCGGTTGCAAACAACTGTCCTAGATATCTGTATGACATTGTGCCATTAAGAGGCAACAACTGGATGGGATGAAGGACATCTATTCAGCTTCCTTTGAGTTCAACATAATCTACCTATTGCCATGAGATCTACCAGCCATCAAAGTTCCAGGGATTCGTGTTAAAGGCATCACTAGTTTATGTTTTATGTGCGCATAGCTATATGCATATCCATTTGTGCCACAGTGCTCATGGTATCGGGATGGGGCTGCCTGCATGTGACTGAATCAGAATGAAATTAATTACTGTGTGAACATTGCTGTAATTGCAAAATGGATTACTATTATGCATACTTGGGTGGTTTGATGACTTTAGAGAATCAAGTTAATATCATTCTTTTTTTTGGTACTTTGGGAAAACAAAAGTAGCTAAATAACAACAGCCATAAATACTTTAGTAAGTATAAATTTGGGGAAAATTAAATCCCGATCAAATGGTGGCCTTGTTCAACAATGATAAGATTCTTTCCAGGAATGCATTGCATGAATATACAATGCTCCTTTCATGAACAGTAATAATGAAAGTGATACTTAAGCTGATCTAGATAAGTGGTATAATTGTAAATACAGGATGATGCATTTCTAAAGCTTAAAAGACCAGCATGTCCCTCTCCATGACTGGCTTTCATGAGGACTCTGCTTCTATCACCACAGTAGTCTAACCAACCCAAATAAAAAAAACAGGAAATATTTGATTAATTTTTAAAAATAATGTGTTGTCTTGCTTCTTAGATTAGATAGCTAGATTTTAACTGCAGATATGAAAGAAATACTAACCCAAACCTATTTGATTAAGGTCCTGTTTTAAAAAGAAGCAAAGGGATCTTCCTGTAGACAATAAGATGTGAATGTATCCCATACACCTATGGAAAGCAACATACCAAAATCCACAAAACACCAATATTTTTCTTGGACCAACCAAAAATGCACAAAAAAATCATGCAAGTTTTCAAAGCATCTCTGGCGTCTCCATCAAGCAAAGGTGATTAAAAAGCATACAAGGGAAGAGAAGAAAAATTATACTTATATGACCTGTCTCTAGCTAACAGTAAATATTCAAAAGGAAAAGAGCATTTACTATTTGTAGTTATTTTATCCCTTGATAGCCAATGATAACTATTCAAAAGGAAAAGAGCATGTATTATTTGTAGTTATTTTATCCCTTGATAGCCAACGATAACTATTCAAAAGGAAAAGAGCATTTACTATTTGGAGTTATTTTATCCCTTCGTACCAATACCTCTTCAGGGTCAGTTCTGTCATTCAGACAGCAGATTTAAAGTGACATTAGATTGTGTTATTGATGATACTATGGAGATGAAGGGTTGTCTGAATCTTGTGTCAAAGTAACATGACTGGCTTTTGGATACAGTACACCTTCATCCATGTGGATGGGTGATAGCATTTGCCTTGAACTGGCTCTAGATTTTATTCCCTAATTCTTTCCACCAAACTAGATTGCCACTAGTTCAGATCACAATAGTGTTATATCATTTCTCTGGTCTCAACAATACCATAGTGGGATGGTTGATGAGTGGAAGCTTGATTCTGAGAGCCTTCTCATTGAGCATGATACCCATTTTGGAAGAAATAGGATTAATTACTATCATAGACCTAAAACTCTTGGTGAAAGATCCATCAATTAAAAATACCCTGAAATTACCTCAGGACATCTATTTGATCTTTCTATATTGTTACTTATATTCTGCGTGTGGGTTTGTCCCACTTAAGATGAGTAATAGTTTCATTTGCTACTTTAAAGACACTGCTAAATCAGATCAAAAATACAATTATTTTTAAAGAAAACAGAAGCAGTTTGTGATGAGAATTTTAAAAAAATGTTGGACAAAATAATGTTGACAGATTTGTTCAGCTAGACGAAATGTTTTGAGTGTATTCTCCAGGGGCTGCTGTGATTCAATAGGGCAATGAATTTTAAGGGAGCTGTCCAAGGTCTTGAAAGCTTTCCCTTAAATAGATTCAGTTCTTTGGAGGGCTCCTTTAAAGTCTACATTAAAACTCGGAGGACATTTAACACCCCACTCATGTGGGAAATAACACCGACATCCCCACAGTATTCAGCCACATTTGTGATCCTGATTGGGGTTCTTATCTCTTTTTACTAACAGTTGGCGGGTATTATATACTCCTCTCCTTAACTGGAATAGCTGTATCCATCGAATTTGGCCTATGTTAATAGGTGAAGGTGTAACTTGTTATTATTACCACCATTTTGGGGGGATTTTTCGTAATTGGAAAGTATTTGGTAACAAAGTAATCCGAATATGGGAGAAAGTGAAATATTCATCTAATCTTACCCATCACCAAGACTACAATATAGAGATTACTTTTTGGTGCAGAAAATGGAATTATGGACATCTATTCCAATGTACAAATGATTTGTCCACATTTATTTGAAGATTTATACTCCTCCTACCCCCTCCAACTTATATTTATTTACTTATTTATTATTTATTTATATCCCGCCTTTCTCTACCCCGAAGGGGACTCAAACTGGCTTTACAAATAGCAACTACTTGATGCCTTTAGAGAACAAAAATTAAATACATTTATATTTAAAAGTTTAAAAATTAGAGTTACAATGGACATTTACAACTAACCTAACAATAGTAAAGTCACATGCACAGCTTCATTTTGGAATTGGTCCTTTGAGGTAGCTGAGCATGAATCTACTAAGATAGACTAGACACTTGTTCACATATTACAAATTACGGTAAATTTGATAGTGCACTTTCTTGCATAGGAGTCTCCATGTCTGGTGTGTCAACATCCTCTCCACTCTTCACATTGATAGACAGCAACACAGTCAAGGTTGTCATCACTGAAATTAATTGTGTTTTCTTTCAATTAATTGTTCCAATTAGTCTCTCTTTCTCTTCAGCTTTGCCTTTCTATAACAAGCTCACCTGGGATGTTACTGGAAATTGAAATTGCTCTGTGGGTCGTACACTCTGCAATTAAATCGCTTACTATTTCTAATTAGTTTCCTGCAATGTTGTACTTAGAACATTTATACACAGAGAGGGTGAAAGTCTGGTTTCATTACAATGGAAGTCTTCACATTTCGTGAGCTGGTTGTCTGAGCATCAAAATAAATAAAGGACATGAGGAAAACCTTATGCTGAGGTTCTGTGAGTGGTTACATGACTGAGTGGGAAGAGCATACAGTTCCACCTGGGTAAAACTCCACTCTATTACCTATCACTCTTTCTCTCATTTCCTGAAGTCTCTCCCTCCACAATAAATGATGGCAGACAAGAAGTGCCCAACTATGTCCCTATAATCAGAGGCATAACAATGATGTCATTCTCTAGGACTTTCTGAAAGTTCTGGAGGATGACTAGGACTGAATCTATACTGCCCTATATCCCAGAATCCGATCCCAGATTATTATTTTAAATAATTTTTATTGAAAGTTTTAGTTACATATGAATAAACGAAAGAAAATGGTTTTGCGCTAGGAAAGATTGAGGGTAAAGGGAGGGAACAGGGTTCGGAAAGGGGTAAGAATAGAAGGTGTTGGGGGTAATGGGTTGATTGGGAATCCTGGGAGGAAAATACTAGGTAAGGGTAGTGAGAAAAGATAGAAAGGGGTATCTTGTTGACTTCCATCTTCCTTATTCACTGGTTTTGTTCTTGTTTATCTGGTATAGTTCTCTTTATTCTCTACAATTGTCACTTCTTTCTTTCTGTTCATCTTCTTTGGCTGTATATCAATATCGGGTCTTCTTATAACTCTTGAATCTGTTGTCTTTTTCTCTCTCTTAGGTTCTTAAAATCCTTCAGCTAAATGATTAGAGTGTCCGTGTCCATTAACTATTACTCGTTGATTAAGTGGCTGGGTCTATTTATTTCTTTTTCCTTGAAATCCTTGCTAGCCGTTCTCTTTAGGGGATTCCAAATCTTCTTCATCCACCTCTGGGGGATCACATTTCCAAAATCCATAATTTGGGGTCATCTCTGGATAGGAAGGACAGGCTTTCTTTCGGTTAGCTTTCTTTCTTTGTCGCGCTATTTCCTCCTGATTTTTCTTTTTATTAAATTGCTCCCCAGTCTTTTTGGCTTCACTCTTCTTTTTTACAGACAGAGTGGGATTTCTTTGGAAAGTAATAACCTTCAAAATCTTGGTAGTCAAGCTTTCTGTGGCACATCCCAGGTATTTTTAACTTTCTGTTGGGTCTCTGGCTCTCTTTGTTCCAATACTTCTTGCTTTTGTTCTCGTTCCATATTATTCTCTGCTCTCTTCTTCAGTTCAGATTATTTGCTTTGAACTGGATTATATGAGCCTACACTGCCAGATAATCTGAGATCAGATCCTGGGATATAGGGCAGCATAGATACAGCCATCATCATTGATATTGGGCTGTGGGAACATAGCCAGACACATCTACACTAGCTACAAGATGGATATTTCAGGTAGAGCCTGCAAGCAACAGGTGAATTTAAAAAGGTTTGAGTCTGTTGGGTTCCTTCTTCTGCAACAACTGAAAAAGGACACATGCTAATTTTATTGTGGCATATGTCACTAACAAGAGGCCAAAGTCTTAAGGTAGAAAGACTGATATTTTCGAAACTGGTTTCAAGTTTTATTAGATTCCTTGCTAGTCTCGCTAAATGTATTATCCAAGTAATCATGAGAATACAGAACCTTAAACTCACCCCTGTCTTCAAATGTCTTTTAAAAATATCAGTCTGACATTTGTCTTCTTTAAATAATTTCATTTGGTTTTAAAGCAAAGGCTTGGAATCCATTGACTGGGAATCTGACCAACAGAAAAAATAATATATAAACTTCTATCTTAGATAAAATTGACACCCTGCTCAAATCCACAAAGAAAGCTTATTCCTTTTTCTCATTTTCCAGTATTATAGCCCTCTCTGAAATATTTTACAGAACACAACTGCTTCATGCTTCAGTTAAAAAGGAATCTGGGTAAGTGAAGAGCTGCTCCTAGGCTCCCATGTTTAATATGTGTTGCGTATTTGTTTTGTAAGCTGTGTGATGTGAACTTTTGGCCCAAATACATGATGAATTGAGCATCAAGAGCTTTCTTGATGCTTTCACAAAGAAAAAAATTGTTTGAACACAATTGGGATGAAATTGAATGTAGGGCTGATGGATTGGAATATATAGAAGCAAATCTCACTATTCCTGCTTCCCCACTAGGCAATACACAACATGGGAGATTATTGTGAATTGGGTCTGCTGTAGTGCGGGGAGACAGGGTCAGAAGAGGAAATTTTTGAAATTTGGATAGACAACTATTAGTGATACACATTGTGACTGATTCCTGTCTGAGCTATCCATGTAGGATCCCAAACCCTTTGGGATCCTTTCAATCACTTTCTTCCCTCATCCTTCCCCACACCCCCTGGTCAGGTACTTGGGCCTCTGTGCGTTTGCTATGCATCTATACTGTGGAATAAATGCAGTTTGATCCCAATTTAACTGCCATGGCTCAATGCCATGGAATCCCAGGAGTTGAAATTTTACATGGTTATTAGCCTTCGGAACAAAGATGGCGACAGTGGCTTCGAAATGGCAAAGTGTTGGGCTTGTGGCTTCTTTGGCTACCAGGATTGTGGGATCTAAAGTACAAACAGATACATGGGATGGGAATTTTCATGAGCTTTGGGAACTAGTCTGTTTAAAATAGAGTTAGATAAAGTAACACCTGCACTGATAGTACAGTCAGCAGAGAAGGAATGTTACTTGGCAAAATTCAAGGCCTATGCTTTGGGTGCTGGGAGGAAAATGCCAATTAGGGAATCGAAAGTGGTTTGGTTGACTATTTTACTTCTGCTTGCTTTAGAAACCCTCCGATTCTGGCAATGTCGATTCAGGAAGGTTCTTTTGCAATTGGGATTGCATTCATGCTCATAGACTTAAGATTCTGCTATGCCTTTAGACATTCTTGTTTGTGGTTTTTAGGACTTGGATTCTCTTGGACTCTATTGGATTCTCTTGGACTCTGTTGGACTCTTTTGGACTCTATTGGATTTATTTTACCTGCATTGCTTTGGCTCCTGAAACCTTCCTGCTTGGATTATAGATGTGTTTTCCTTTTACCTTTTTATTCTTCATTGCATTGCTGATATCACCTGCTTTTAATAAATGACTATATTTCAAGTGCTGGTGTTGTGTGATTACATCTAGAGCAGGGGTGCCCACACTTTTTCATCATGCGAGCTACTATATGAACAATCAAGTTGAAAAGATCACCTGCTGTGCATGTGAGCGTGCGTGCGCATGCACGCGCGCACGCTCCTACTGCAGCCTTCCGTCTGCGCGGGGCTTCTTTCTTGCCTGTCCACGAACTCGCCGCCGCGCGCACCCGGGAAGGGGATCCTCCTTGCCTGCGCGGGCTCTGTCTCTTAATGTCTTCGTTGCCTTCCTCCTTCCTGCTGTGTGCTTTCATGAAGCAGGAAGTCCCCATCCCGTCCTGCTTCTTGCGTGCACAGCAGGCCCCTCCCACGCATGCAGCAGGAGGGTATTTATAGGCGCACCCCCCAGCGCTCCGGCCAGGTATGGCTTCGGCGGCGGCTCAGAAGGCGCAGGGCTGGAAAGAGGGGCCGCCTGGCTGCTGCCTGGGCCAGGAAACTCAACCGAGAGAGGGACCCACCTGAGGCTGGAGCCTCCCCATGGCAGCCTCCCCCCTTCCCTCCTCCCTCGAGGCATCCTTACCTGGGCAGGAGAAGGAAGAGTGGAAGAGGTGCTTCTCTAAAGTGACAGATGCAGCGGGGGGGGGGGCTTCCTTCCTTTCGAGGGTGTCACTCAGAAAGGATGCCCAAGTGGACGGCTGGCAAGAAGGAGGACCCCTCCCACTGGTGGCAGTCCATGCCCCCGGGGGGGAGGGTGGCTCTTCAGAGCCGGCTAGGAAGAGCCACCCCCCTCTCTCCCGTGGGCCCTCACCGCCTTTCTCCTTCGAGGGCAAGGGAGGGCAAGGCGGAGAAAGGCGGCGAGGGCACAAGCAGCAGCAGCAAGTGGAGTCTCCATCCCCGCAGCCCCCTCCTCCTCGGGTTCAGCCCCAGGAACACGGCGGAGCCCTCCCTCCTCGCCCCCAACCAAGGAAAGAAAACAGGCCCACACAGCCTGCTCGCCCAGGTCTCGGCTTGGAATGGAAGTCCCGATGGCAGCAGCAGGGTTTGCGGCGGGGCTTGCTTGCCTTTGCCCCATTTTGCCCGGCCTCCTTCGCCTCTTGCTCTCTCCCTCTCTCCTTCCAGTGCCTGCCTGCCTGCCAAAAGGATCCGAAAAAGTTCTCCGGATTTCTTTCTTCTCTCCTTGGCTCTCTCTCTCACACACATATTCCCCCATCCCCCCCCCACAGCCTCACATCCTATCCGTGCACGTGCCTTTGCCTTGCTCCCCCCCCCCAGCAGCAAACAACGGGCAGTCATGTCACCACACTGTGTGTGGCAAGACAAGCACCAGGGCCCACCCACTAAAGCCTAATTTTGGCAAAAGAAGCCCCGCAAAGGCGACGTGAGTGCACGTGTGCGCGCATGGCAGGAGCGCGCCATCTGGCTGGTGAGGCCCAAAGATCACCTGGAAGAGGGCCGAAGATCACCTAGGTGCTCCCGATCACCGTAATGAGCACCCCTGATCTAGAGGGTCCACGTCCCTGGAGTGCGACACAAGGATACTTCCGGGTTCCCAAATAGCTTCAAAATTGCTTCAAAAAGGAATTTGATCCGAATTTAATCCAAATTACAAAGATTTCGACTGGACCTAACCATGCCTAATAGATACACATGGTTATAAGAAAAAGAGAACAAACACATGGAGGGTTATTAAGACACATTTACATCACAAGTTAATCCCTGAGCTATTGAATCATTCACAGCTCCTGCAAACCTTATTTAGTCCTTCCTTTTGGTTGACTTTCCTATTTCTATTACAGCTTTTCCCTATCTCTAGGCCATTTTCCCCTTATCTGCGAAGCCCCCACTCCATATCGTGTTCTGAGTTGTGATGGGCTGGCACCTCCCTTCACCTACATGTTGGGATATTTTTTAAAAAATCTTGAAGGAAGCCTGCAAGAAAGATTGAAGGCAACAGTATGTTTTACAGAGAGAGAGAGCTGTCTCGATAATTTCAAAGGGGATGCCCTTGAATTGTCTGAAGAAGAGCAAACTTCCACATGACCTTTCCATATATATCTACAAACATCATTTAGCAATTTCTCAAAAATGCTTGTATAAGGATTATACAGTGGATAGCACCTGGAAAGGCACAAAAAGATAGCAGTCACCTTATTTTTCAGTAGTATATAAACTTTCCCAAAAGTGATAGCAAAAACTTATGTGTTGGATGCTGAAGATAAGGTATGCATGTTGTGTTCATAACTAGCAACCTCATCACAAAAGGCTAAATTCGGTGGTACAAGCTGGTTTAGCTCAGGTCACCGATGGAGCCCACCGACTCCCATCAAACGACGCCATCATGGCTCCTTGGGTGAAGGAGGGTGGAGCCAGCACTTCCTGTCTTGCCATTACAAGCAATGCAGGGAAGCTGCACACTCCACTCACTCTCCACGCTTCCACCATGGGCTCAGCTGGGAGAGGAGTTGGGCAATGTGAGGCACCAGGTTCCCCACGGCTCCAATGACACAGAAAAACTCCAGTGGCCATGTAAAAAAAAGGATGGGCACAAAGCAATAGCCTACTGGAATGGAGGAATGGCAAATGCTCAACCATCCATCCATCCACATCTGCATGAGCATCTGGAGCAAAGCTTGTAAATGATAATTTTTGGAGGCATTCATGCTGGACATTCTGGAAGTTGCCTTTCAAAAAAGAGGCCAAATAGAGGACTAGATCAGCTATTCGTGTTTCCTGGCCTAATCCTCCATTCTGATTTACAGGCAGCAGCTGTTTTGAACAAATTATTTCTGTACCTTCACATATTTTTGTTCTTGGTTGAACATAATTTGATGTGAGAAGAAATGTAGTGGCAACCAAAATTTATTACAAAACTTGGCACCCAGTCAGTAGAAAATAATGGGTTTAAAGTGGTCCCAATGTTTCTTTTTCTTATATTTGAATGTGATAGGTATCAAATATATCTTCAGAGCAAGTTATGAAGTGGAAGAAAATGTGTTTCTAGAGCTAATAATTCTCCAGAATAATAATCGGGAATGTGATTTTATGCCTGATGGTGTAATTTCATGTAAATGCATACAAGACAATGAAAAACGGATCTACTTGTGGAAAGGATGAAATCAGAAGCTATCCTATTGGTTTATTTTTCATGAGGGAGACTTTCAAAGGCAATAATAGTACACCTGTCTAAATTTCTTTAATTTCCCTAGAGATCAAGACACTTTAGCGCTATTTTTGGCTTCAAAGAAAATCCATTCCTTCATTTACCTCACCGTCACAAGCATTCACTTTCCTTCTTGTACATGTATTGATATCAGAAGTCAACACACAGGAATTTATTACTATCATCTCATGGCCCAGATCCTAGTTTTCTTCAGGACAGGATAAAAATCTGGTAGCAGAGTTAAGACTATGGCACCCTTATCCTGAATGCCTATTTTGTAAACATACATAGATCGATGTGTATGCCTGACAACCAATTACACAATTACAAAGCCAAATGCATAAAGGCAATGCACACACCACTTTGTGTACTTTAGTTTTCAATGTTTAGAGCAATGATTTTATAGATGCAATTGTGCTTGTGCTATTATCAATCAAAGAACCATAGAATCATAGAGTTGGAAGAGACCTTGTGGGCCATCCAGTCCAACCTCCTGCCAAGAAGTAGGAAATCACATTCAAAGCACCTCCGACAGATGGCCAGCCAGCCTTGGTTTAAAAGCCTCCAATGAAGGAGACTCCACTATACCCTGGGGCAGAGAGTTCCACTGCAGAACAGCTCTCACAGTTAGGAAATTCTTCCTAAGGTTCAGGTGGAATCTCCTTTCCTGTAGTTTAAAGCTATTGTTCCACGACCTCAACATCTCCCTTCAATTGTGGTGTCCGGAATGGGACACAATACTCCAGGTGTGGTCTGGCCAAGGCGGAATAGAGGGGTAGCATGACTTCCCTGGATCCAGACACTAGACTCCTATTGATGCAGGCCAAAATCCCATTGCTTTTTTGCTGCCTCATGAGATTATTGGCTCATGTTTAACTTGTTGTCCACGAGGACTCCAAGATCTTTTTCACACATACTGCTGTCGAGTCAGATGCAACTATTATAAATTGTCCAAAAAGCCCCACTCAACATATATATCACAATCAACTTTTATCACTAATGTTTGCCTATATGTACATAGCACACATATACAGGCATACTTTTAATCACTGTGTTTTGCACTTAGTAGCCAGAATTCTGTAATATGCAATCTTGTGTGGATTATGCATGCAGATGTTCTTTTTCAGCTGCTGTGGAGGTTGCTATTCATGTTATCTTTTGACAGTGTCAAAAGACCCTCCCTGACGTTCCATAAAGCCCCTGAAGCCATTCTGCACAGAAATTTTGAGCTTTGTGCAAAGTGACCAGGATTGAAGATGTGTCTGCTTGTGTCCCTGAAGCCCAGTAGTTTCTAACCTTTTTTTGACCAGGAACCACTCTCCAACATTAGTATCAAAAGAATTACAAATCAGTTTTTGGTCAAGTTTAGATTTGGCTTGGTTACTTGGGGTGCTGATTCAGAAAATTGCATTGAATAGACCTAATCAGCTGTAGTTTCTGATACAGAACATATGCCATCCAGTAGTTGCCATCTCATTGCCCACAGAAAACCATATTTAATCATCTAGAGCTGATGTGGTGGTAGTAATCTTTTGTGGGTAGTCAGCCTCTCCCTTCCCAACATCCCCGTTGCCTTGGCACTATAATGTGGCACAGCTGGCTAAGTGTCAGCTGCATAAGATCTCTCTGACCAATAGGTCATGAGTTTGAGGCCTGCCCAGGTCGAGGTGGGTGCTCAACCTTTAAGTGTAGCCTGCTGCCGACCTTTGCAGCCCGAAAGACAGTTGCATCTGTCAAGTAGGAGATAAAGGTACCACATTAAGTGGGGAGGCAAATGTTGACTGAATTATGAGGCCATTAAAGAACTCCAGGAAAGCTGAGGAATGCGGAAGGAACAAGAGATGCTGGGAGTACTGAGAGATGAGGAGTGCGTCAGCTCCCCCTGGTGGCCAGAGTTTGCCTCTGTTCATCTATATGTGTGTATGTGGAAAACAGCAGGGATTGTCTGCTAAGTATGTGTATCTGTAATCCGCTCTGAGTCCCCTTCGGGGTGAGAAGAGAGGAATATAAATAAAGTGTATTATTATTATTATTATTATAAGAGAGATCAGTCACTCTTGTTGCCATGTGGTTTCGAGACAATGGTGTAGTAATGGTGAGGCTTATGGACCACTGGTGGTCCACAGATCACAGGTTGGGAACCACTGCTTAGCCAGATGTACAATGATGACATCAGCACTGAGACTTGCTGGGTCTTCTAGGGATTTCGGTACTGCTATGATCACTGTGTTTCTGACTATGGGGAAGCTTTTCTGATCCTACCTCATTGCAATGAAGAACAGAATGGTAATGCAGAGTGACTGCAGGGGTTTTATAGAGGGCATACGGCTTGGCATAGCATAGGTCCACATACACCTATTGATCCTATACTGAGGGGATAGATGTTGGTTGAAGCCAATTCTTATATAAATTGTACAGATTTTCTTTCCCCCTACTAAAAGTAACATTACCCTTTCTTCCTTCCATGCATGCTTATAGCTTAATAGCCCACATAGTTAAAATGTTATGCAAAACACCACCCAGTGTTTGCTAGGTAAGAAGCAGGCTTTGAGAGCTTCTGTATATGGGAGAACTCAAAAGCTAAAAATAAGAGATCCTTTAAAAATGAAAAAAATATTTTTAAAATAAAAAACCAGTGGCCGCAGGAAAGTAGCAGACCGAGCTGCACTTCAAAAGAAACTCAAATGAAACACAAGATAGCAGAGACTGGCATGGAGAATATGTAGGACGGCATCAAGGAATGCAAATATAAAAAATAAAAAATTGCAAATGCTATTTGGAGGTATATAATATATTCAACTGTACGCAGAATTTTGTTTCGTTGCTAATACATGTCCTAATTATTATTATTTTTTTAAAGTATTGACAAACACTGTCACTTTAAAATATAATATAGACAAATAAGACCTATACAAAGATTTTCAGGGTCATCATTAAAAGCATACAACTGCATATTCAAACTTGCACAGTATGGTCCTTCACTGTGCCCTTGAAGTAAGGAAGTCCTATTGATTTCCGTGAGAATTACTCCCAGATAGAAGAGTATGCAATTCCAGCCTTCAGGTATTAAAATTAAAAGGAGAAAGGAAGAAAGAGGGGGGAAAATAAATGTGGCAGTGCCTTTAAGACTAACTAGGGGTTTGTTGCAAAGGCTTTCAAGGATATAAACACAATTTTTCAGATGCAGTCCCAAGCGGTGGTAAGTTCTTAGGTATAAAGCATATTTATGCAATGTGTTGTCAAAGGTTTTCATGGCTGGAATCACTGGGTTACTGTGAGTTTTCCACGCTGTATGTCCACGTTTCAGAAGCATTCTCTCCTGACGTTACACCCACATCTATGGCAGGCATCATTAGGGGTTGTGAGGAGAAGCCTCACAACCTCTGAGGATGTCTATCATAGATGTGAGTGAAACATCAGGAGAAAATGCTTCTGGAACATGGCCATACACCTCGGAAAACTCATAGCAACCCATATTTATGCACTTGTGGGGGGTGGGATAGAGTACAATAGGAACTAGACAAATGCAAATCATGTGCCTTGCTGGGTGATGTGGTACAGGTGTTTCGGATTGTTCCATTGGTCAGTTAGCGTTGATGTGCTTTTAGCTTTCTCATTCCAATTCAGAAAGAGATTCAAAGTTTTGCGCTCCCAGGTAGAATTTGCATTGGGTTTTCCTGATGAACCCTGGTCTGTCTATTATGGATAAACAAAATGATAATTGGTGACTCCCAGGTCAATGAAGTGATTAGCCATCTCTAGGTTTTAGTCTAACTTCCAAGAAACACTCTGAGCTCCTGAACCTGTTTCTGGATTTGGTTTTGGCACCTTGAATATCTCCTTTACAGCCCAAGCAAAAAGTCCAGGGTTGATCACTGCTTCTCTAACATGGAAACCACAAGTGTACCCACTTTTTGTTTTACCACTATGGACCACTATATTTTCATCAATATTCATGTAAGACAAGCAATATCAAATATTTCCAGCATAAACACAAAAGCCAAAAGGACAAAATCATCTCAAAGCATGGCCTCAAGGGCCAATGAAGTCATCAGAAGACTATCTGCAATACCACTGTAAACCATAAGTAATTGATGGACCACAGGTGGTTGATGGACCATATGTTGGGAATCACTATTACAAGGTGCACAATAAATTGATGCACGGCATTGACTGGCTTCATGGAGCATTTCTCCTATGTTTGAACGGGAAAAAGGGCATATAACACACAATTTTAGGGTTATATGATCAGGGAAAGATCAACAGAGGCAACCCACTAAGTAATTCTCGGACATTATGGATTGGACTAGAAAAAAGTCACAAGATAATGGAGCTCGTTTTCAGGTTTGGATCACGTGGAGACTCTTCTCTTGCGTCTGTAGCCTTGAGGCTGTCTTGAGGGTCTCCACCTCACACAGTTACGGGAGACATTCCTCCTAAAGATCTCATTTTGTAGCCAAACAGACATGACAACAATGGAATGCAGGGTGAGCACCATTCTGCTTTTCACATTTCTTCTGCCTAAGCTCACAACACCTAAACAGTCTCTTGGGGAAATATGTCTGCCATTACTGACCTTCTCAGTGTCCTTAAAGTGGTAGAGTGTGACCTAATATAAGATTGGCTCTAGAGCTGTGTAATATTTTATTCAGTTCACATTTCAAAGTGAACCAGCCTGACATGCAATTCCTGAATTAATCTGTACACTTTTATGATGTGGTGTTCAGCTAAAAATACATTAAAATAGTTGCATAAATGTGTAGTTAGGAGAGAAATTTTGTACTCAGAGAGAAATTATATATTCTGAGAGAAAAACATATATCGTAGCCAGGGTAATGTTGATTCAGAATGGGATTGGCTATTTTATCAAGCTGGATTTTATGCAATGTTTGCTCTGTCCCATTTCTGACTAATGCCACCATAGGCTGGGCAAGGGACAGCTTTCCAGATGATGCTGAACTGCAGTTCCCATCATTCCTAAGCCAAAAATTAGACATCTTATGTGATGAAATCTAACAACATCTAGAGGTCTGCACTTTGCCCATCACTGTTACGTGAGGTAAACAAAGATATTATCTTATATTATAACAGCTGCAGTGGTGCATGGTAGCCATGGTAGTGCAATGGGTTAAATCCTTGTGCTGCTGAACTGCTGATCTGAGAGTTGGCAATTTGAATCTGCAAGATGGGATGAGCTTCCATCTGTCAGCTGCAGCTCTTGCCAACCTAGGAATTTGAAAACATGTAAATGTGAGTAGATTAATAGGTTCCACTTCAGCAGGAAAAGGTAAAGAGACACTCCAAGCAATCTTGCTGGCCACACAACCAGGAAGTGACAACACAGGCTCCTCCTTGAAAATGGAGAAAAGCACCTCCCCAAAGCTAGAGATGAGCACCGCCACCAGAAACTGGAAATGAAAGGAGAAGCCTCTGCCTTTGTTTGCGTGTCTTATTGTATATGATTGTAAAGACACTGAATGTTTGCCTATGTATGTAAATGCTATAATTTACTCCGAGTCCTCTAGGGCAGTGATTTTCAACCAGTGTGCCGCAGAACACTAGTGTGCCGCGCCATCTTGGATTCGCTCAGACGCAGCTAAGTAAACAAAGTTAGAGTTAGTGCTGCAGCTGAGCGTCAAGCAACAGTGGCAATTTGGGATCACAGCAAGACAAGCGAGTGACAGTGATGGAGAAGTTTTTGAGAAGGGAAAATGCAAATGCTGAACAGTGCCCTGGACAAAATTATCACACAGATGAAGGCCCTAATATGAGTGGTGGACAAAAGAAAAAAGAAAAGACGAAACAGGCCCAGGTTTCACACTGAGTGTATAAATACATTTAAAAACATATTAACTATATGTATTACTGTGTTAGAGTGTCATTTTGGTTGGTGGTGTGCCCCAGGATTTTGTAAATGTAAAAAATGTGCCGCAGCTCAAAAAAGGTTGAAAATCACTGCTCTAGGGAAGAAGGGTGGAATATAAATTAAGTGTATTATTATTATTAACATATTAGTCTACTTGGGCTCAGGTTAATGACTTTTAGTTTAGAAACTTTAGATTAATGAGTTCTGATATACAATTAGTATTGTGGGCATTATGTGACTGTTTTATTGTGCTTTCCACCAAATTTGTGCTACAGTTGTCATTTTCCCCACATTGTTCATTGTATGTTTGGAAGGCAAACACAAGATGCCGAGAGCAATGCTCCATTGCCTGCTGCTCCATTTCATCCTATTTGTATTCCTGTAACAAGACCAGCCCTACAAGTATGCAGCACATTTCCCCTAAGAAATGTTTCCAGGTGATAACCAATCCATTGTCATAGACCTTGCCTGGATTCTGGGCAAAAGGGGAATGATTTTCACCTTCAGAAAACCAACACGTTGCACAAAAATCTATAAAGGCAGCGAAATGAATGAATTGTTCCCCTAATAAAATTGGATTGTTGAAGAAAAGACTTTGTGTCACGGAGGATTCATTCACTCAACATGCCATGTAGCACAAGGAGGTCTGTTGATGAAATGCATAAACTTTCTTCTGAAACAGTTAACAGAGCCTTAAAACACGCAATCAATATGACCTTGTGAGGCACTGTCTATCTTGCCCACTTAAAGGGGAAGTGGCATACATTCATGCCTTCAGCCAAAACAAGTCAGCTGGAAACATGAAAGACATTTTCTGATTTCAGCATAGCCTATTGATCTCAAAAACTCCTATGTTAAAAAGGAAACCAGAATTTTCTGCATTGTAACATGACATTTTTTTCTACAGGGCAGCTTCTTCTGGTAAGGCATCACTGGGTGTCCAAACAAATGTCTTATGGGTACTTTTTGACAGTGCTGCAGAAAAACTTTTCTCCAATATAGGCATTGCTTAGAACTCAGCATTTCTTCCAGTTTAGTAACATAAGGAAGGGAAGTACAAAATATGCACATTAATCATTTGTGCATCCGTAAAGCAATTGGGAGGGAAAGGTTGCAAAGTACTTGCATAGTGTTGAGTTCCTGTAAATTTTCTGGGCTGCATCGCCATGTTCCAGAAGCATTCTCTCCTGACGTTTCGTCCACATCTATGGCAGGCATCCTCAGAGGTGGTGAGGTCTGCATAGCGTTTATTTACTGCTGCTAAATGTTTGGAAGTAACCTGTGTTACAAAGTCATGTGCAGATCCACAACAACGAGCAATTCAAGAACAAATAGTGTCAATGGCAAAAAAATTGTGGGATTTTTATTTTGGTGAGGAACCAGCACTAAAGTCCTTGTAAAATTGCAACACCCATGATTCCATAGTGTTAAATTGGTGTCAAACTGTATTAATCGGTCCGGCCTACTCATCTCCTTTCTGTATTAGTTATACATTGTTTGACTGTGTTTTAAATTGCTATTTTATGATTTTTTGTGTATGTATTGTGAACCACCATGAGCCATTGGGAATGGTGGTATATAAATTTGAAATAAATAAATAAATAAATAAAATTCTACATATGGGTAAATTTCATTGATTCTGTGGGTCTACTGTAGAAAGGGATTAACAATAATATTCACATCTGAAATGGTGTAATATGGACAATGTTTGAGATTTTATTATATTTCCAAGATAGCACCTGCTCATTAACTCACCAGGAAAGGTTTCCAAAATAATTCAGATGCTTATTCTCTCTCCCGCTGCCTTATTGATGTCAGTCAAGTTTCTACTGAAATGAAAGACTGTAAGGTGAGTGCAACTTGAAGTCTAATATTATGTCAAAGCCAGTGTGTGTTGTAGTGGTTTGAATTGAGTGTGTGTTCCTGCATGGCAGGGGGTTGGACTGGATGGCCCTTGTGGTCTCTTCCAACTCTATAGTTTTATGAATCTGTGAATATTGGACCACAGCTTTAGGAGAGTAGAGTTAAAATCTTTGCTCAGGCATGGAAACCCATTGGGTGACATTAGGCAAGTCACACTGTCTCATACTCAGAAAACCCCATGAGAAGATTGTCATAAGTCAGACTTGAGTTGAAGGTTCATAACAAGAAAATAAATTATGGATGTTTGCTTTTCCTACTGCCATATAAATCCTTATGGTAGTTGACTGACATGACATAGCGCTCTGTACTGCTGCTAACATAGGATATTAAATATTGGCCTTGCAATTAATTCTCCTTTTATGGGATGTGTTGTTATTTCTACCCGAGAGTCCTAATTAACATCAGCTTAGGTCTAAATGGAATGTAATTTTCATTGTTCTTTATTAAAGGGTCAAAAGTTATATTAAAATGCAGGTTTGAGAGCACCTATGGAGAAGGGCTTGATTTTGCCTGCATTTTGGATGGCCATATTAATTGTGCTATTTCATGTTCCTGAGAGAGGTAGGTTTTTTTAATGCTTCAATGTCCCTATTCCCTTTGAAAAGAGGCAGTTTTTCCTAGAATCGCACATAGCATCACTGAGAAATGTAATTTTCTGCCAGCCTTTTACAGCTGTTGCTTACTGATCTTCACAACACCAAAGATTGGGAAAACGTGCTCCCTTTTTTGGGCAACAGTTCACAGAATTCATCAGTTGGCAAAGCCAGTGGCAGACTTCAGTCTTAGGACATGAGTGCTTAGAGGGGAGGCAGAGAGGATTTTGCTTACAATATTTGTTCTTGACTTTGTTTTCCACAATTGACCCTAGGAGCAGGATTATAAAAAGGAACAGAATAGAAAGAAAGGTTATACTGCTACTGTCTATTATTTATTCATTTATTTATATTCTGCTTTTCTCCCCCATCAGGGATCCAAAGCAGCTAACAACAAAATATAAAACATACAGGTACATTGGGACAAAAAAGGAAATAGACATAGTCAATAATAACAATTAATAAGATAATTAAATTATAATAAAACACATTACAGATTAATATACAATTAGCGCTTTAGGTTTGCTGTCTTTTATTAATGTAATTTTTTATTATGTGACCTTTATGTGTGTTTGCAACTATATGTTGTCATTGTGTATATGCTTATCTATTATTTATTTTGTTTCTGGCACTTGGGGTGGTTTTGTGAGCCGCCCCAAGTCCATTTGGGGAGATGGTGGCAGGGTATAAATAAAGTTTATTATTTATTTATTTATTATAGTTAAAAAATAAATAAACATAAACCAAAGCCATTATCCTTCCCATTGCCATTTGTCCATAAGGTATTGCACGGAAAAGTTCAGCCACAGATGTTACTATGGCACCTATTGTTCTTGTATCAATCTTCATTAAAGGCCTGATTCCAGAGAAAAGTTTTTATCTGACTCCTGAAAGTTAGTAGGGAGGGGGCCATTCTCTTGCCTTTCATAAGGGAGTTTCAGAGCTGTGGAACAACCACCGTGAAGACCCTCTTTCATTCACACCAATCATATTTGCAACAGTGGTGGGACTGAGAAAAGGACCTCTCCTGTTGATCTCAGGACTCATGCAGGTTCATAGAGGGATATGCAGTTTTTTAAAGTAGACTGGGCCTGAGTCTAGGACTTTATAGATTAAGACAAGCATTTTGAATTGTGCCCAGAAGCTGACTGGTAGCCAGTGCAGTTGTTTTAGTAGAGGGGTAGTTCCTTCCCTATAGCCAGCCCCTATTAGCAATCTGGCTGCTGACTTTTGAGCCAGCTGGAGCTTCCGAACATTCTTCTGAAGCAGCCTCACGTAGAGCGCGTTGTAGTAGTCCAAACGGTATGTAACCAAGGCATGTAACCACTATAGTCAGATCAGGTTTTTCAAGGTTTTTCAGCAGGTTCTTCTAGAGCAGTGTTTTTCAACCTTTTTTGAACCGCGGCACATTTTTTACATTTACAAAATCCTGGGGCACACCACCAACCAAAATGACACAAAATGACACTCTAACATAGAAATACATATAGTTAATATGATTTTAAATGTATCTATACACTCAGTGTGAAACCTGGGCCTGTTTCGATGAACACAACATATATATGACTTCCTCTCACATACTTATACATGGCTACCATGTCTTCTCTCAGCCTCCTCTTCTTCAGGCTAAACATGCCCACCTCTTCAAGTTGCTCCACATAGGGCTTGTTCTCCAGACCTTTGTGAAATTTCACCATGATTGAAACTTACTTCCAGTTAACTATGGATGTCATGAAGCTGTTATAAACAGTTCGGGGTGTTGATGTGATTAATTGTACTGTATAGATGAATGTATATGGTAGTATTGGGAGAGAGTAGGCAGGAGAGAAGAGCTGATATTAGAAGCCATTGCTGCAGGGAGAGCCGAGTTGCCATGGCAACATAGCTCTGAGGCTGTAATGGGAGGAGTCAGAAGGCTTCTAACAAGACGAAGGAGGGAAAGTCAGTCAGGAATAGGAGCTCAAAGTGTGAGGAGCTCAAGTCTGTGTCAGGGATAAGAGCTCAGTGTGTGAAGAGCTCAGAGAAAGAGTTTAGAGAGAGACAAGCAAAGTGAGAGGTTAAGATTGACCAGCTCTATGGAAAGAGAGCAGGGTTTAGACAAAGTACCTAAAGAAGGCTCGTGTGCCTAGATCTTTGAAGTGAACAGCTAATTTAGCTAGTTGAAGACAATAGTGAAGCTATTGTGACTTTGGGTTTACTATAATTAGTATTAGGAATAAAGCAGAATTGGTGCTTTTAGCAGAAGTACAGTCAGAGGAGAGTGATGCACAAGCACAGGCCTTAGTGTAGTGAGATAGCTTGCCAGAAATCATGCTGGCAGCCAAGACGAGAATAATGCACTCTGATTGGTATATAAGGCACACGCAGTGATTTGCCAAGGAACATCATGTGCCTTTCCTGATAATACTGGCCGTGATTGGCCTAGCTAGCACCCAGCGTGCGTTTGTTTACATTGTTACTGATTGGTAGGAACCGCGCATGGGCAAATGAAACCGTTCCTCCCTGCTGGCACAGAGGGACGGCTTAGAAATGTTGCAAATTCAGTACATGATGCTCATATGGCAAGATAACATACTGTGAGAATGAAGAATTAATACTGCGCAATGCTGTTTAGCAAATAAGGATGCAAGTAGAGTGTAATGCCAAATAATATGATGTTTAATTGGATAATAGAAATGTGTTAATGCTGTGAACCAATGAAGCGGACCTGCCGCCATAGAGTGTATATAAGGGATAGTTAGAGATTGCTCGGGGTTCTTGCCCTGAGGCAGCTAGTTCTGTGGGCAGGTCCGTCAGCTGACGTTGTGCAAATAAACTTTGGCTTCATTGCACCTGCAGTACGGTTGTTGCGTTTTCTCGTTCCTGTGCTTGCACGTTTGCGCCGCCTGTAAGTAAAAAGGTAACACCTGGGAGTTTTGGGACTCCAGATTTGCTGCTACAGTAACCTTATTAAGTTGTGCCTCCTCGGAAGAAGTTATACTAAACCAAGCTTTGTACAAGAATAAATCATTAATTGTTGTTTCATCAAAAAAACCTCTCTGTGCCAGTGATTTGAAGTCAAGCCTTGTTTTTAAAGTGTATTCCTGTCACAAGAAAGAGTTCATTACTTCATAAAGAGCTTCCCTCACAAAAAGGGGTTTCAGATTACATTTCTCTCATAATGGCAGTTTAAAAGTAAAGTCTCCTCATCACTCTTTACAAGTCTAATGGTCAAGAAATAATAATTGGTGGCAGCGTTGTGGCCTCTTCGCAAAGTGGTGTGGCAGTGGTGGGATAGCCTGCCCTGCCACGTTAAAAGGAAAAGTTGAACGGTGAAGAGACATCATCGCAAATTGGTGGTACACCGGTGGAACTGAAAGGATAGCCGAAGTCGCCCCAGGGGGCAACTCTCAAAAAATCCAGTAAAATAGGGGAAAAAACTTTTCCAAACGGAGAGGCTCAATTTGTTTCTTGGAAACCCGTGAATGCTTCAGCCTCCCGATGCTCCCAGGTTCGCTCACTGCCCAATTGACCGACGTGAAACTTCCGACTTTGGCTGTTCTTGAGGGAGTTTCATAGATCTGTGTGGCCTCTTTCGCTGCCTCCCTCTTCCCTCCGCAAAAGCAGAGCACTGGGACTCGGGAAGGATCTTTGGGGAGGGAAAGAGGAAGAAAGAGCTGCTAGGAGGGGGGAGAGTGCCAATTTCCCACGGCACACCTGATGATCGCTCACGGCACACTAGTGTGCCGTGGCACACTGGTTGGGAAACACTGTTCTAGAGCACTGTTAGGGAACACAGGCCTCTTCAGGGTTGAAAATTTTAGTCAGCGTTTGGGAACATGCGTTTTTGGATTATGGTTCCCAGATCCTGTAGCCAGCATGGCCAAGAAGTGCCTAATGCAGTTTGACTCTACTTGAACAGCCATGGCTCCAGACTATGGAATCCTGGGATTTGCAGTTTGGTGAGGCACCAGCACTCTTTGGCAGAGAAGGCTAATGACCTTGTAAAATTACAACACCCAGGATTCCAAGCATTGAGCCAAGGCAGTTAAAGTGATGTCAAACTGCATTAATTTTACAGTGTAGATGCACCCATGGTGTGGTTTAAAAAAGAATAAAATTTCCAAGCTCTAGTTGCAGGCCATCAGTATCTGGAAAACCATGTATTACAGCAGTCAAAAGGCTTGGAGAGGTAATAATGGATCTAGTCAAAGAATATCATGGAAAAGGTTTGGAAACCATTTAGAAGTCCTAGTAACAACCATACTTTCCCTCCTTGACTCTGTAAGAAGCATTGCTGCCTATTACATATACTTTAGTTCAATTGGGGTCCCTCCCTGATAAGGAGACATAGTGGAACAATGCTCCTTACTATGGCTAGCTCCCATTAGCAAATAGCTATACAAATGCACACATGTGATTAATGGTTTTTAGATACATATACAACATTGTGTCATGATAGAAATAAACAAATACTATTTTTTCTCTCTGATATGCTTTGTATCTTAATTGTTATAACCCACCAATAAAGGGTTTTTCTTCCATGCGGGTGGGGGAACCACCAAATTCCCCCCTCTTGCTAGGATATTTGATTAGACATCAGGGAATGGCTGAATATGTAGTCATTCATTAATTCCGCAGTCACTGTAATCATCTCAGATCTCCTCTAAAATGACTTCATTTAATAAAAATACTGTTTACTAATTTTAATATCTTTAATTAGTGTGCATTGCTCACTGAACCTTTGTGGTAGATTATATTACCACAGTTGGCCGAGAATAGCAGCTGAATCCATTTTCTTCAAGCACTTTGTATTCTCCATGCTGCTATGTTCATATCTCCCAAGGGCTCGCACAGAAATAGCTATCATACACGAAGCTGAAGAATACTGCGTTTTAATTGTTTCCATGACCAATTATTTGACCAGCTGGCTCTTCCTCCATTCCCAATCCACTATCCCTATTCAGCCTTGTAACAGCAAGCGATGCCATTTGTGCTCATCTTATTAATATTGAATAAATACGTTTGTTATTTATATTTTAATAAAAATACTGCTATATCATACTATCCTGATGTTATTAGTAAAGGTGAAGGTCTCCCTTGACATTAATTCTAGTCGTGTCTGAGTCTGGGGGATGGTGCTCCTCTCCATTTCTGAGCTGAAGACCCAGAGTTGTCCGTAGACACCTCCAAGGTCATGTGGCTAGCATGACTACATGGGAGCGCTGTTACCTACCCGTAGAAGCGGTACTTATTGATCTACTCACATTTGCATGTTTTTAAACTGCTAGGTTGGCAGAAGCTGGATCTAATAGCAGGAGCTCACCCTGCTCCCTGGATTCGAATTGCCAACCTTTTGGTCAGCAAGTTCAGCAGCTCAGCAGTTTAACCTGCTGTGCCACCAGGAAGGAGGGGGGGCAACTGATGTTATTACTAATTTGTAATATTAATTGACATGAATCCAAATGAATAATTCATAGATCTATATTTGCAGTCATAATGGAGATAAAATGTGAACAGTTGACCTCCTTTTTATTTTATAAATATTGAAATGAAGTCGCTACTTGAAGGTGTCCTTGACCATTGGGTGCTGGTCCATATTGTAATGGAAATGGAAGCTATAGGTTGCATCATAAGTGTTTTGAAGTGAAGGGAACATCTCACCAATGCCTTTTAGTAAATTCAACCTTGCTTCCTTCATTCCCTCTTCTCTCTTTCCTTTCTTCCTTTCTCATTTTTGCCATATCACCTATCTATATCTATATGCCAGTGGGCTCAGGGAGGACTTCATGGACTTTTCCCATTTGATCATCTCAATAGCTGCAGGCCACTCATCAATGCTGCATTGATTATTTTGTCCAGTTTTTAATAAGAGAAGTTGCCATTTGAGAATTATATGAGAAGTATTCAAGGTCACGCAGAGGTGTCAAGAGGTAGCAAACATAATCTTCCAGCTCTAAGCAGTCTATTTTTCCAGTGCTTAATGTCATGTGATCAAGGCCCTTTTCCTCCTGTCACCATCAACTGTATCAATCTCACCATGATTTCCCATCTTTATTTCTTCTGCATATTTCCTCCATGCATGTTTGCAATCACTGGCTGGTAACCTACATATCTCCAGCAAAGCATAAACATTGTGGTGGTTTTATGTTATGCTTGCATTACACAACACCTATACTGAATATCATTGTTGTGCAATATATATGCACAAGTACACATGGGATGATGTCCCAGCTTTTATTGGACACTACTCTTGGAACTTCAATTCATGACCACATGCACAAGGTCGCAACGCTCTTTAATACTCTACTACATGGTATATGCAGTGGTTCCATAAGAAGAACTGTTTTCTCCACCACGAGCTGGATATAAAATTTTCTCCAGATGTATAGTGCAACTTAGATCTACATAACATCAGTAACAGAAGGTTAGTCACTGTCTCCTTAACACCTAGCTCTTGCAGCACCATCTTTTTGCTTGGAAGGGTTTTCCACTACCGAATCCTAGCCAAACAGAAATCACATTGTAAATATCATCATGTAGTGGGAAATGTTCTATCTGCTTTGGCTATATATTGACAGGAATGAATAAAATCATCCTATTTCACTCAGTCTGATGATGACAGGAAGCATTGCTTCCAGTCTTCTTAAGCCCTGCTCTCACTATGCCCAATGACAAGCTTTTCAGCCTGCTACAGCCTTAGGGCTTAATCCACTTTAAATCCTTTCTCCTGCAGAATACTGGGATTTTTAGTTTAGTGAGGCCCAGGACCTCTCTGGCAGAGCAGTTTAAAGGTCTCTCCCTAAGCTACAAACTCCAGAAATCTGCAGGAGGAAAAAAACTGGATTTTAAGTGGATAGATGCTCTAGTGCAGTGCTGTCCAACTTCTACTGGACCTAGGGCCGGACTTCCAGTCACTGAAGACCTGGGGGGCCGCTCCGCCCTGGCCCCAGCCACGCCCCCAGCCACGCCCCCGGTCCCTCCTCCTAAAGTGCCACGCCAGCCTCAGAAGCGGCCATTTCGCTTCTGAGGCTGGTGTGACCCTTTAGAAGGGAAGGCAAACCCAATGGGAGCCCTCCATGGCTTCTCCCTCCCTCCTAGTATCATGCCAGCCTCCTCCTCTGTTCTGCCTCTCCCACCGGGGGCACCGATCAGGGCGCTGGTGGGAGAGACAGAACGGAGAAGCCGTGCCTGAAGAGGAGGAAGGCAAGCGCTTGCCTTCCTCCTCTTTAGGCACGCCCCTCCCTGTTCTGCCTCCCCACCAGCGCACTGATCAGGCGCGGGGAGAGACAGAACAGAAGCCGTGCCTGAAGAGGAGGAAGGCAAGCGCTTGCCTTCCTCCTCTTTAGGCACGCCCCCCCCCTGTTCTGCCTCTCCCACCGGTGCACTGATCAGGGCGCCGGTTGGAGAGACAGAAACGGAGAAGCCGTGCCTGCAGAGGAGGAAGGCAAGTGCTTGCCTTCCTCCTCTTTAGGCACGCCCCCTCCCCTGTTCTGCCTCTCCCACCGGCGCACTAATCAGGGCGCCGGTGGGAGAGACAGAACGGAGAAGCCGTGCCTAAAGAGGAGGAAGGCAAGCACTTGCCTTCCTCCTCTTTTAGGCACGCCTCCCTACCTGGCCTCCTCCTCCTGCACCACCCCTTGTCCCTCTCTCACCGGCGCCGATGCAAACCAGTTTGCATCGGCGCCGCGAGAGAGGGAAGAAGAGGGCGGTGCAGGGAGGAGGAGCTGGCTCCCTTCTTTCTCCCTGCCCCGCCTCCTCCTCCTCCCCTCCCTCCCCCCCGCCCCTGCGATCTCGCAGCGGCGGCACGGAGAGAGGGACGGAGGGGGCGGTGCAGGGAGGAGGAGCTGGCTCACTTCCTCCTCCCTGCCCCGCCTTTCCCTCCCCCCCGGCCACCATTTTTTGTAAAAAATATTTTTAAATTTCTTTTACAAAAAATTTAAAATGGCGGCCGGGGCATAGCGGGGGCCGTGTCCAACAGGCTGGGGGTCCGTGTACGGCCCCGGGGCCGCCAGTTGGACAGCCCTGCTCTAGTGTGATGAGTTCCTAAGTCACATATAGTTACCAAGCACTATAATTATTAATACAAGGGCCTTAGTGCATCTTAAAGTAAGGATTGGGAAACATTTGGCAGTGAGAGTACAGATGATGTTTGCTAAGAGAACTAGATTTTCTCATCCTCTATCCCTATTTCCATCTCCACATCTCATTGTGGAATGACAAGAAAATTAAAATCCCCCTCACTGTCCTCTGAGATCTAGGGATCACTAGGGTGGGGTTGGAATTGATCTCCATTATTCAAAAATAACTAATTAGCAGTAAGTGTAAGCTATAATGGGCTACTTCAAAGCTCTGAGCCATTCCAACCACACCTTACTGTTATTATTATTTTATATATTTCTACCCTTCAACAGATACAGCATTTATCACAACTTATGTAACAATGTAGTATTTATATAATATTGATTTTCAAAATCAAATGCAAACACAACCACCAACAAGAATTATTCTCTAGAGGAGGAGGAGGGAGAAAGGAA
The DNA here is from genome assembly GCA_030556195.1 of Anolis apletophallus. NCBI lineage: Eukaryota > Metazoa > Chordata > Lepidosauria > Squamata > Anolidae > Anolis > Anolis apletophallus. Next base: position 98,069,140 of record JARBWK010000006.1, on the reverse strand, counting down.
GGAAGAAAGATGAAGATGAGGAAAAAGAAATACACGAAGAATTACATATGAAAAGCCTGTTACAATGAAACATATTCTTCATTATTGTCTTAAAAGTTGTAATGGGAGAGCTAACAGAATTTCAGAATACAGGAAGTCCCCAAGTTACAAACATCTGACTCATAGTTAAGAACGGGGTGAGATAACAGGAAGTGAGAGAAATCGACCTCTCAGAAGGAAAATCCACACCTGAAAGAGTTATCATTAAGAAAAGTTGTCTCCACTGAAGCTTTCTCAGCAAACCTCATTTCCACAACAAGTCAATTTTTTCAAAATTCGATTATCAGAGGGGCAGAAAGTGAGGTGAAATCTTGTGAATGGGGGCACAGTCAGCAAAACAAACACCACAGGGGTGTTAACCCTCCCCAAATGCTATCCAAAACACACATTTATGTGTGTGTATGTGTACACACACACATACACACAAATACATACATACATACACACACATAAATGCATACATACATACATGCATACATACATACACACCCACAACGAGACTTGAAGTATATATTTGGTTGTTGATGTCTGTTTTATTGTTATAATGTTGTTCTATGTTGTTTTACACTGTTGTTATATTTTTACATGCTATGTTTTAACTCTGTGTGATTGGGTTTGGCCCCATGTAAGCCGCCGTGAGTCCCTTCGGGGAGATGAAGGCGGTTCGTAACTTGGGGACTGCCTGTAGAGAGTATTCCAATGCTGCAATGTAATCACTTTAAATGTGCTGTATTTTGTGCTTTTTCTTGTATGAGAGATATATCCAGAGCTTGGAAAGGCTATTTTTTGGGCCAAAACTCAAGAATGCACCGGCTGCTGGATTTGCAAAGTGTAATCCCCCCAAAAGTAATCTCTTCTATTCCCTGTTATTTGCAAGTTCCACTTCTGCTAATACCAGTTAATACAGTATTATTGTCAGAGATTAGTTTTTCTATATTCCAATCAATCACTGACATCTGGTCTGGTCTTTTCAACCTACCTTGGTGTCACCACACTCTCTCTCTGTATTTGCTGAAATCCACAACATCTGTCTAATTAGATGGAGAATATTTCTCTCTCACTGCTGTATGCTTCCCTTTATCCACATTGCTATTGCCCATGCTAATCAAGCCAACAGGGTCCTAATAATTCCTATTAAATTAAACTGTATCGGTCCTCGTGAAAACTGTCATTTATCACTGGCAAGTTTTACGGTTCTTCAGCCAGTTTATAAACACTTCTAGAGGACTAATTTCCAAGCCAATAAGAATTAATTAACAAGGGAGTATATGGGGGGCTTTATCAATTTAAATATACAATTTTCAAATTAGAATTTAGATTTGTGACGGTTGCTGGAAAGGCCATCTCAGAAGCAACAGGGGCATGAAGAGGGTGTTGATAAACCGGTGTCTCTGGAACGAAATCTCTCTTACCTGATGTGGCAAGCCAAAATGAGAAGCTGAGGGGAAGGATAAACAAATTAAGATGCACATTACTGGATAAATAGGCCATTTATGGAGTTGATTTCTTCTGAAAAGAGGTCTCAAGGCTGAATTTGGGGTGGGAGGAAGTGTCTGCTGGTAAACATCAGCGGAAGGTGGAAAACAAGGACAATAAGCAAAAAGTACCAACTGACGCTCAAAATTGCAACAATAATGATATATTGAAATGACAACACCAAGCCATTTCCATTAGCAATTTATTGTTCGATCTGCAAAACTGGTCCAAAGTGAGGAATTCCTATCCCCCAAATCCAGTTTGGAAAATATTTCAGTTTAGACAGCAGATATTTATTTATTTATTTATTTATTTATTTATTTATATACTGTAGTGTATATATATATATATATTCCAGGGGGCTCAGGGCAGATTACAATGCATATATACATGGCAAACATTGAATGCCATTTAGACATACACCCTGGACAGCGCGGTACTATGCCCGTCGTCAGCTGTTAAGAACCTTGTTGTCACTCTAGACTCTCAACTGATGATGGAAGCACACATTTCCATCGTCAGTAGAGCAGCGTTTTTCCATCTCCGCCGGGTGAAGAAGCTGGCCCCCTACCTGTCCCGCCACGACCTAGCTACAGTGGTCCAAGCCACGGTCATCTCGAGACTAGACTACTGTAATGCTCTGTACATTGGCCTTCCTCTGTCCGTGATCCGGAAACTTAAGCTGGTGCAGAACGCTGCAGCGCGATTGTTGGCAGGCTCACCAACACGCTGCCACATCACGCCCATCCTGCGCAAACTGCACTGGCTTCCAATAGAATTCCGGATCACCTTCAAAGTGTTGGTGTTGACCTTTAAGGCCTTGAATGGTCTGGGGCCAGTGTACCTAAGGGACCACCTTTCCCTATATTGTCCCTCCAGACCACTGCGTTCAGAGACACACAACCTCCTAGAGATCCTGAGTTGCAGAAGCTTTCGCTTGACCGCAACAAGGAGAAGAGCATTCTGCATTATCGCGCCAACTCTCTGGAATGCTCTCCCACCTGAGGTCCATGCCATGCCCAGTCTGCTGGCCTTCAGAAAGGCCTGCAAGACTTTGCTGTTCAAACAGGCGTTTGATTGTTAGCCCATGGGCACCATACTGCAGGCTTGCGTTGACTTGTCTTAGTCATAAGCTGTGAATATGATGAGTTTATACATACAATGTTTTATATTCTATTTTAATGGTATTTTAGATATATATGTGTACTGTATATGTGATTTTTATCTGTATTTACTTGTATTCTAGTGCTGTAAGTCACCCCGAGCCACACGGGAGTGGTGACAGACAAGTTGAAACAAACAAATAAAAATAAATAAAATATATAGGCAGACCTTTAGGCCATTTAACATTCCAGCTTTTTCGGCTTCATTAGGGTATGCTTGGTTGTGGCAACAGGGGGAACTGCTGCTTCATCGTCCATTTGTGACACCGGGTCCTTTGATGGAGTACTTCCTCATTCTTCTGCACACTGCTGGAAGGTTTTATGTTGTCGTAAATTTGTTAAATTAGCCTCCCTGCATAAAGTGGTACCTAACTTTCCAACTTGACAGGTGCAAATGTCTTTTGGAATGCATAGGTCAACAGCAAACTAGACTATTAATGGTCGGGAGCTTACTCCGATGTGGACTGGCTTCAAACTCATGACCTCTCAATCAGTAGTGATTTAATGCAGCTGGCTACTAACTAGCTGCGCCACAGTCCGCCAACACGCCAATGCCTTAAATCAAGAAGTGGTTTTCTTTACTTTTCTTTTTTAATATAATTTTTATTGAAATTATCAAATATTTAAAACAGCATATAGATAATACATAAGAATAACAGAAAATGAAAAACTAAAAAAGAGAAAGTATAACAGACATTAGCGGAAAAAATAAAGAAAATAGTAAAAGTAGTAAAGAACTAAAACATGATTACTATGTTCTCTGCCCTCCTCCCTTTAAACATCCCTAGGAACTTAGATTGTATATATCCGAGCATCCCTCCAATACATTCTATTAGACTCTGTTAGATTACATTATATTTTAATTAGCCATTCAACATTATATTTCTTTAAATAATTTGCGATCAAGATCCAGTCCGTTTTCTTCATTGTGGAGTTTTGGGTTAAGGATAGTGTGAAGCAGTCCATTTTCATTAATTCTAAGATTTTTATTCTCCAGTCATTCATATTCGGCATATCTTATCCCCCCAAAAATCTTCTTTTTTCCATCTTCTTGGTCTTAGAAATAGTTTTTAAGATCTACAAAGATACTCGCAGGAATACCTCAGCAAGAGATAGTCCAAAAGTGGCAGGCTAAAATCAGAACCTCAATCAGTGGCTGACACCAAATGAGAGACTCCCTCCTGGGCATGCAGAAGACTGGGTGACTTGGAAGGTGCTGAACAGACTGCGCTCTGGCACCACAAGATGCAGAGCCAACCTTAAGAAATGGGGCTACCAAGTGGAGTCCACAACATGCGAGTGTGGAGAAGTGCAAACCACAGACCACCTACTACAATGCAACCTGAGCCCTGCTACATGCACAATGGAGGACATCCTTATAGCAACACCAGAGGCACTCCAAGTGCTCAGTCACTGGTCAAAGAACATTCAATATTGTGCTTTCTAAATACTTTAGAACTGTACCATAGGTTTGCTTCAGATATGATAAATAAATATATATAGTAGATATTATATTGTCAGAACATCTATCTATTAACATAATAAGCTATGATTGGGTTAATATAATACATCTAGTAAGCATAACAAATAGATATATAAGTGCATGCATATTAAAAAGAACATACTACAGTGCAATATACAGCACTATCAATAGATTTGCGACCCAGAGTTATGGATCCATAATTGATCTGTATTTATAAGACTATTGTTAACATAATTAAACACCATTCTAACCAATTTCAAGAGCTAGGAGCCAGATTAGATTAAAGAAAACCAGCTTCCGAGCAGGGCATAAGGGAGATGATGCATCCAGCCTCTCCTGCCAGTGAGCAAGAGGACAACAATCAGAAATAGGACCCCTGTTACAAGTTCTTGGACCCTATTATATTATGGAATTAATTCAATTTGATGTCACTTTAACTACTACGGACCAATGCTATGGAATTATGGGAGATATAGTTTTACAAGGACTCTCGCCTTCTCCGCCAAATGCTGCTATTGTCTCATGAAACTGAAACTCCCAAAAAGAAAAAAAAAGAAATGTCTAACCAAACAGAGCAGAATCTCTCTAGAACAGGGCTGCCCAGGAAGGAGATCGATAGCAGCCGGATGGGGCGCTTCTCAGAGGGGGTGGAGCCAGGCCGCACCAAACCCTAACCCTAACCCTCCCCGGGACCGCAGCTGCTCCAGCCTTGAGGAGGGCAGGGCCAAGCCAGTGGTGGCATAGCTAGCACAGATGGCTTGGCCCTGCCCTCCTCAAGGCTGGAGCAGCTGCTCAGAGAGCTGAAGCCAGAGGGGCAGAGCCTGGCTGCCCCAAGCCCCTCCCCTCCCCTGCTTTGGCACTCCCAGCAGCTGCTCCAGCCTTGAGGAGGTCAGGGCCAAGCCAGCCTTGTGCTAGCTATGCCACCACTGGCTTGGCCCTGCCCTCCTCAAGGCTGGAGCAGCTGCTGCTAGAGCTGAAACCAGAGGGGGGCAGAGCCAGGCTGCGCCAAGCCCCGCCCCCTCCCCCTGCTCCACCCTGCTTCTCTCTCATCCGGAAGCAAACGTGGACGGTGCGCAGTGCAGAAGGCGTGCACAGGGAAGGTAGATCTTTCTGACTTGGTTTTATTATAAGTAGCTCGCATTATGATGAAAAAGTGTGGGCACCCCTGCTCTAGAAAGACAGTTGCCTGCTATTAAGAGCACACTATTTCAAAGGGTTGAATATTGTTATAAGAACAATCCATCTCTCTGTGTGCATGTGAACGTTTGTGGCAACAATAACGTATGCCGACATGTCTTAGAAATGCAGGAAGAAAAATGCTGGGATTTCATCAAAACGATCCTTTCTTCCTGTCAGCCAAGTCCCCAGATCCTTATCACCATTTTTTACATCATTGTTCAATCTAAGCTAAAATGAAACTGCTTCCCCTTGGATACTTGCATGCTAAAAAGGGTTCAGATAGTAAAGACGTAGCTAGTGATTTTATTTTTTTCTTCAGCGCGTGCTGTTCCACTCAGCCCATCTGTTCTTTCATCTTCAATAACTGGAATGAGGAGCTGTACTCATCAAGCTGTACTGGCAAAACAGAAGATGAAATCCTCAGTATACATTGTGTATTACGTTTCATTCATTATCAGCAGCAGCAGAGATTAGAAAATGTATTATTTAAAATAGCAGTATAACTGAAAAATGCTTTGGGGATCATAAAGTTCTCTTTAGAACAGGCAGATAATGGCTACGATCTCAATTTCTCCCCTTTTTTAACAGGTGGGAAATTCAGGCAGACAGTTGGACACAGACATGGGGCTGGGCTGCGGCATAGCTAGTTAGTAGACAGCTGCATTAGATCGCTACTGACTGAGAGGTCATGAGCTCAAAGCCAGCTCAGGTCGGAGTGAGGTCCCAACCATTAATAGTCTAGCTTGCTGTTGACCTATGCAGCCAGAAAGACAGTTGCATCTGTCAAGTAAGAAATTTAGGTACTGCTTTATGTGGGGAGGCTAATTTAACTAATTTACGACACAATAAAAACCTCCAGCAGCATGCGGAAGAATGAGGAAGTACTCCATCAAAAAGACTGGGTGTCACAAGTGGATGGTGAAGCGGCAGCTCCCCTGGTGGCCGGAATCAAGCATATCCTCATGAAGCCAGAAAGCTGGAATGTTAAATTGCCTCGGTGCCTGCCTATATATGTTGTATGTCTAATGACATTGAATGTTTGCCATGTATATGTGCATTGTAATCTACTCTGAGTCCCTGCGGGATGAGAAGGGTGGAATATAAATACTGTAAATAAATAAATCTGAAATGAGGTAGAAGGCCAGGTGAAATCTCAGAGCAGGTCCATATCTTCTGAGTTTTTCAGGCCTCTGGCCAAAGTACCAGAGAAAATGTTTCACCTGGCAAGACAGCCAGCATAGTATAGTTGTTTGAGTGCTGGACTAAGATCATAGGGAGGACAGGGTCTGTGACTCGAGGCAGGTTACATCGCTAAAAACACACAATTCATCTAAAACAGTCTATAAAATACACATATTAAAACAGGAAAGACCTGGGTTCAGCTGTGATACTCTCTCCAGAGTCTTCACGGATCGGTCGGGCTGAAACTGGTTCAGCCCTGTTGTATTGTCATGATACCTTTCCTCTTGCCGCTGCCCTCAGATTGTCCCTCATTTACCTTGGTTGCACAGTGCCTGTGCAGATACCAGCAAAGGTGTCTGGCAATAGCTCTGAGTTTTCCTGGAGCTCTGCAATCATATGCCATGGCAATAAGGGTGACATGGGCCTTATTGTTCCCCTTTTCCCTGTGTTGACATGTGCCGGGAAACGGGGATAGTGGTACTGGCCTGTCTGGACAGCTGATCGGCTCACATTGGAATGGTCTATGCTGTCCTATCTCTGTCCAAATTGCAGGGCTGACTGAAACTCCAGAGCATTCCCCGACTTTCCTTCAGATGGGGCTAAATTTGTTTACACCCATTTATCCTGTGTTAAAGATTGAAAGCCCCTACATGCTCAATGTGTTGTTGAAGGCTATCATGACCGAAATCACTGGATTGCTGTGAGTTTTCCGGGCTGTATGGCCATGTTCCAGAAGCATTCTCTCCTGATGTTTTGCCCACATTGATGGCAGGCATCCTCAAAAGCTCTGAGGATGCATGCTATAGATGTGGGTGAAATGTCAGAAGAGAATGCTTCTTGAACATGGCCATACAGCAATTCCTATATGTTGTTAGACATCCATGAGTGACTTCCTCCTTCTTGGCAGGGGGTTGGACTGGATGGCCCATGAGGTCTCTTCCAACTCTATGATTCTATGATTCTGGTCCATTTTGACTTTTAGAGCTACCGCAGGCAAGCCCAAACCTCAAAGTTCTGAAAACGATGGTTTCATTTTTCCAATCAGCCCAAAATATTTTGACACTGTAATATGTCATGACCTTTTTCCAGGGGCTGTTAAAAGATAAAAGCAGAAAAAGGGACAATGCATAAATGACTAAAAATAATAAAAAGAGGCAACTTACAATTTGCTGCACCAGTTATTTGCACATATTCTCTCTCTCTTGGCTTTTCTTCCCTAACGAAGATTCAGGAAGGAAGTTGGATGTGTCCTTTGAGCCTGTGCGATGGATTTTTCTGGTGGAGATGAGAACACCAAACCAAAGGTCTGCCTGGGTTTGAATGGTGGCAGCGAGGTCCTCAAGGTCGTAGTTTGATCCTTCCTTCTTAGATGGTTGATGGGATAGATGAGCACCAAAGGCTATTTTAGGATGGTTGCCAAAGGCCCATCCTGCCCCTTTGACGCTCTTTGTCAGACCCTTCGGTTGTGACCTGTCTGGCATGGGAGGCCCTACCGGTGACTATTATGCCACCGCCAGCATTGCTCACAACTTCATTAGGGTACACAAGCCTCTCTCCCACAACAAGGGGGTGCCAATGGAGAGGTTTGCACATATATCTTACATTGAAATGCATATATGATGTCTCAATTTTTTAAAAAAAAATGTATACATCTAGATAAAGTGATCTAAGAACACACCATTCTAAAATTGCCTGCAGGGGATTTGAAAAAGGCCATTAAATAGTACTGGATTGAAATATATTGAGCTAATTGGAAAAAGAAAACAATATTTTTCAACACCTTGAAACTTTGTTTCTTCTCTACATCCTTTCCATAAGGATGGTCAGGTTAGTTGGTTGCAGTACAACAAGGAAGACTTTTGTATTTATAATGACCCAAGCATTTGTGGTCTAGCTGTATGTCTTCATTCAAGTTCTTTATTAAGATGCTACAAGACTCTTTGTGTTGAATGAAAACTACATCTAAATTTGGGAAAGTGTCCTACCTCTTGTATTTCCAGGCCTCCTCCCCTCTTCTACTTTTGGTGGAAGGAATACATGGAGTCATTACAAAGAGATAAATGGGGATTGCTCAGCAGGAGTTCTTGGTGGTCTTTATTTACTCAGGGAAATTGTCTCCAAACAACATGGGTGTGTGCGTGCTTGTGGGCACACTCTGAAAGCTTCTTTTCAGAAGGAAGGGTACTGAAAGGGCATTAGCAAATCATGAGAATTTCCTGACACAATACATTCACAGCTCATTAGGACTTTTGTGAAGTCTGTTTGTTCATGCAAATGCAGTCCAAACTCTCAACCAGACCTTTTGTCAAGTGGATTGGTAGCAGACAGGTCACATAGCAAGCAACTGTGAGATGGGGGGAAAGGGCAAGGCAGAGGGACCCACTAAGCAGTCTTTGGCAGGAAAGGCAGGCAACTCATGCAGAAAGCAAGCAAGCTAGATGGCTTTTGGGGTAGAAAAATAGATGTATACATTTTATTCTCTTGCACTCTCAAACATGAGTACTGCTAGTGTTTGTACTACAAGAACGAATAGGTGCCTTGATATAGCCCCATCAGCAAGAGGAAGTAATAAATATTGGGGAGAAAAGCCAAAATGGCATTTCTTGGAACCAATAGCTGTGTGTGGATGGGGCACATGAAGATGCTTGAAGAATTCTGCCACCACAAGTGAAATTTTAGTTGGACCTTCACATGTTTGGCATTGCAATAAATTCAGACTTCGCCTGAGCTCTGAGAAATAGAGTTCAGGTATCTAAAAAGAGTTTGGGTATCCAAAGAGGCAGGCAAAGTTGCCAAAGTATAATGAGAACAGTGCAAATATAAGTTAAGTAACCCTTATCTGGAATTACGAATTTGTCTACAAGATGTCTGAGATAGTGACAACTTTTCTCACTGATAGTTCAGTGCACACAAACATTGCTTCATGGACATTTAAACAATAGGCATGTAAAAAAAGTTATGAAAATTAATCGATATCGGAAGTGATTCGTATGTAATGGGACTTTCCAGTTTATACGCACCGCTGCCGTGATCCCGGAAGTGGACTTTCTTTTCCGCACTTCCTGGGCCCAAATTTTCGTTAGTTTTCTAATATTTCGGAAGGCCCCCTATTATCCCCTCCAAAATAGCTTCCCAGACATTACTCACAGTCAGATCAGGGCCTTTCCATGCTCGGAGCCTACTTTAACTGAAAGGCCTTCCTCCAGGATGTGAAAAACCAGCCGGAACCATAGAGAGATCCAGAGCGGGAGTCCTAGAGCGGCTGGAGGACTCAGGAAAAAAGCGGTTTAAACCGCAGGGAAAGAAGCCTAGATAGGAGGACAGGCGAGAAGGACATGAGGAAGGCTGAAACAATGGGAGCAGGGGGTGAAAAGAGCATGGAGAGGAGCAGGAAAAGTGCAGAATCAAGGAAAAGCCATAGAGTTCAAACTGAGCTCCTATCCTAGAGAGGTATGAAAAACTGAATGGGGGAAAGCTGCAGTGAGAAGAGCTCTGGAGAAGGTAGGCAACTATTTTATAATAATATATTAATAATATTTACTCTCTTTCTAATTTCCTGGAAGCAGGGCCCTGGCCATTTAATTCTAATAATAATAATAATAATAATAATAAATTAATAATATTTACTCTCTTTCTAATTTCCTGGAAGCAGGGCCCTGGCCATTTAATTCTAATAATAATAATAATATATTAATAATGTTTACTCTCTTTCTAATTTCCTGGAAGCAGGGCCCTGGCCATTTAATTCTAATAATAATTATTATTATATATATTAATAATATTTACTCTCTTTCTAATTTCCCGGAAGGAGGGCCCTGGCCATTTAATTCTAATAAATGCTCTGGAGAAGCAAGCCTTGACCAGAGGTGGGCAACTATTTTATTTAATAATAATAATAATATATTAGTGCATGATATGTCCCTGCAAGGACATCCAGGTCTTTAATTATAATAATAATAATATATTAGTGCATGATATGTCCCTGCAAGGACACCCAGGCCTTTAATTATATTAATAATGATAATAATATATTAGTGCATGATATGTCCCTGCAAGGACACCCAGGCCTTTAATTATATTAATAATAATATATTAGTGCATTATACGTCCCTGCAAAGAAACCCTGGCCTTTTATTATTATAAGAATATTAATAATAATATATTAGTGCATTATATGTCCCTGCAAGGAAACCAAGGGAAATGTTGCCCCTTGATTTGCCTGTGCTTAAAACAGTGTCAGTCCTGTTTCCCTGCTTTGCCTACTTTAGAACTAATTAAGAATTTCGCTAGTAATTACGTTACATTTTAGAACTTTTTGGAAATTTTTTGCAAGTCTATTACTAATTTTAAAAATCCCCCCCCCCCCATTAGATTTTAGAATCGCGATTTTTGGGTTCTAAAACAAGCCTATAAACAATATATTGTGCATACAATTATTTTCAATCTAGGTGTATTTGGATTTTGTATTTAGACTTGATTCCATTTCTAAGATATCTCATTATGTAGATATATGCAAATATAGATATTCTAACATTCACCCCCTCTCCCAAAACCCCCATTTCTGGTCCCAAGCATTTCAAATAAGCTGAGAGGGTTAAAGAGAAGAGGGTACCCCTCCTCTTCCTTGAGGAGTTGCTGAGAGGCACAGCAGCAGTTTGCCTAGAAGAGACTTGAATATAGCAACAGCTAGGTTAAGAGATAAGAGAATAGCCATGCCATTGTCTATGCTAGTAACATGTAAACTCTGTGTGATACAAAATATAGAGCCAATAGAAATGCACGTGATCAGGTCAAGTAGCCAGTCCTGGTCGAGCAAAATGTTGATAAGAAATTACTATAAAACTTTTGTTATCCCAGCCATGTGCGCGGCTGTTCCTTGAGCGAAAGCAAAATCACTGACTTATAGTGGATCTTCTGGTTTTCCTGTGTTCCTTTCATCATTGTGGGCCCCGCTACCCTAAACCCAAATTTCCCATACAAAGCAATATCCAACCTGTAAGAGAATTTTGTTGTTGTTTGCCTTTCAAATTGCTTCTAATTTATACACTCTAACAACTTTGTCCCACTGCCCCCAACATTGCTCCACTTTGTCTGGGAGTGTGGGGAATCTGGTGCCCCACACCCTGAATTGCCTGGATCCAGGTGAGGGCAATCACATGGGAAAGCGTGGCGTGTGCCTGGAATGCATGGCTTCCCCCCATTGATTCTATGGAAACACAGGAGCCAGCTTTGCCCTTTTTCACCCTCAGAGCTGCACCGGTGTCATTTGATGGGAGCTGGCCGGCTACATGAGTGACCTGGGCTAAAATTGGTACATGCTGTTGATTTTAGCCTTCTGTGAAGTGGTCCTAAGGCAAACCTTCTACCAGGTCTTCTTTTCAAAGTGTATTCCAAGGAGATTTGCTATGGTTTTCTTCTTACACTGAGAGAATGTGCTTTTCCCAAATTGTTCATGTCCAAGTGGGGATTTGAACCTTTGCCTACAGAGTCATAGTCCAATGGGTTGGACAAAAAAAGTATTATTTTTACATGCATGCAGTCTTTGAGTTACAAACAGCCAATTTACAAACGACTCACAGTTAAGCATGGGGGTGAGACAACACAAAGTGAGAGAAGTCTAACCCTTGGAAGGGAAATTCATTCCTGAGCTATCAGAGGGAAAGGTGTCTCCAGTGAAGTTTTATCACCAATGACCAATTTTTTCAAAATCCAATGATCACAGGGGCAGAACATGAGGTGGAATCTTCTGAAGAGGGAAACAGAAAGCAATATACTGGGGTTCTCTATGGCATCTAAAACTACACTTAAAAATGTACCCATTTTGACTTACATACAAATCTAACTCAAGAACCAACCTACAAAGTCTATCTGCCTGTACATAGTTCTAGCTGGGCGGTGTCTATGTGAAATTTCAGAAACCAAAATGTGAAGCATTTCAAGAGCAATGCAACCTTCAGTGTCTCTATAAGGTCCCACATTCTCCCCATGAAGAACAAAATCTGAGTAAATAAGTGGGAACTATAATACATAAATAAATTGTAGAATTATGCATGTAAAATTGGAGAGATTATAACCACTATTCCAGGTTGCAGAAATCAGCTTCTTTTTCAGTGTTGAGGTGGGATTATCTGCATTCAGAATTTCTTTCAACTTAATTACTTTCCTACTTAGAAGAAAAGGATTCCTCAAATACACATACTTACATATTGAAAAAAAATATAATGCACACCAAATCCAGAGGCTTTCATTGCCTGATGTTGTGTAGTGTTTCTAGCAAGCAAATTACAGGAAGCTTGGTCAATATTTTCCACCCAAAGTACTAAAAGACCATAGTGGTGAGTTATGAACACTTTGCCCTCTGTAGGTTAAAACCAACCAGGTCAACAACTTACAGGGTTCCTTAGGGCAAATGTCTGGTCACCAACCCATTGAGTAGTTTCCGTCCATTTGCTGGTGAACAAAAACTCACTTTACATATCATCAATATGAAGCTGTCTTGTCAGAATGAATACAAATGGGAGAACCAATGATTTGCTACTTGAAAATACAGTTTGTAGAGGGTCTGTTTTCAATTGCTAGTATAGATAAATCAATAAAAGCCCATCAAGGCTATTCCTGTTGTTTGTTTGCTTGTTCTAGAACTCAATTGTTAAAGTTCCCCAGTTTTGTTTTAAAGAAGTGCCAGTTAATTAGAATATAAGGACCCGTCTGTTAGTCCCATGTTGCTAGACCCAATGAATCAAGCAAACATACATAAGCATTGCTTTGCCACATTCATAATTAAATTAATGGATTTATCCTAGTGTTGATTACCAGTTTGATTTAGGCCAAAGAGCTTTGTAAAATTCAGTCTCTTCACCATGGTATCCTGCTAAACAAACTTCATGCCTTGAGCAATTGAAGGTCACCTTCAAAAGGACAATTCTTGAGAGGCTCACATTTAATGTTTGGTCTTTGTGTGTTTTTTAAAAAATCCCTTCCTTTTCAGAAGAAGAAACCTATAATTACTGGCACTGGACCAAAAGCTTTGCAGAGAACAAAATGTGTGCACACTGGTAGGCTATCTGACAATAGGCTATGATTTTCGGAATGGTATCAAACAGGACAGTGGTTCCCAAAGTGGGTGGTACCACCCCCTGGTGGGCGGTGGGGCAATCTAGGGGGGCGCTGGAAGGCTCAGGAGAATTTGGGGGGTGCTGAACCCCTGTAAGGGGGTTGTGGGGGCGGTGGCATGAGCCAGGTGACAGGCTACCATCCATCTCTGAGTGTCTCTCTCTCTTCTTCCCTCCTCCTGCTCCCTCCTCCTCCTCTCGCCAAGCAAGGGATAATAATAATAATATCTTTGGGGTTCCCTTCCAACTGGTTGAGTCTTATAACAATAATAATAATGTCCTTCAACATATTTAGTGGAACATGGATTCAGTGCAGTAACCAATTTATTAACAAAAAAAGAAACCGATTGCAAAATAGTCAATCGCGATGATTTGAGATTACTGCTGATGAAAATAGAGCTGAGGATTACTAGATTGGTGGCAGCATACCAGGTTCATCCTTCTCATTAAGATGATTTCAAATGTTTTAACTTTTTTTGTATTACCTTTCTATTCTAAGTTCAACAAATAGTTTCATAATTTCAAACTTCAATGTTTCTAATTTATAACTTTATTATATTTTACAAAAAAGGTAGACATATTAATACATATATCTTTCTGTTTAATTGATATTAAAATTAAGAAAAATTAATTTCTAGGGGGGCAGTGAGTAAATTTTTTTCTGGAAAGGGGGCGGTAGGCCAAAAAAGTTTGGGAACCACTGGCTTATATCCAGTTGCTTGTACACTTGGGTTTCCCCCCAAGTTCAGACTTCATCTGATAGGTCAGGCCATTTCTGGGAGCCACAGAATATTTGGAAGCCATCATTTGCTCTGCCAGATACAATTATTCCACCGTTTGCAGAAACAGGAACTCTTTCATCTAGAGAAGGGTTCAGGTTAGGACCATGCTGCCCTTTTATTAGGTCACATTTCTAGTGATGGTGGTCATCTTAAGAGGTGCTCTGTTAACTCTATAGCAGAAGGCTTTAAATAAATTCCAGTCTCAGTGAAAGAGTGTCATCTTGCCAATGTGATGCACAATGTTGTCTAACATTCAAAGGAAGGTTTTTGCCAAGATGGCCACAAGAAGGTGTTCCTTCAATAGTTTCTCCTCTTCTTATATGTTCTTGTTGCCCAATCTCTTGATCTGTTCCATTGTTTGCAGGTTATTGGAGACTGCTGCTACCATTGCTCACTCTGGATAGTAGAGGATAGCAAGCTAGGAAGAGGCTCAAAAGGAACAGAGGACTTTGGGACAAGAAGGCAGCTTTCTGTATTTTCTTTACTGTAAGCGTTCTGTGGTTCTTCTACCATGCTTAAAAATTGAATGATTGGGAACCTACAGTACCTATATTCTAGACCAGTGGTTCCCAAACTTTTTTGGCCTACTGCCCCCTTTCCAGAAAAAAAATTACTCATCGCCCCCCTAGAAATTATTTTTTTAAAAAAATTAATAGCAATTAAACAGAAAGATATATGTATTAATGCAGTGGTTCTCAACCTTTCTAATGCCGTGACCCCTAAATAAGGTTCCTCATGTTGTGGTGACCCCCAACCATATTTCGTTGCTATTTCTTAAATAATTTTGCTACTCTTATGAATTCTAATCCAAATATCTAATAGGTCAAAGCAAAGGGGGAGGGGCCAAAGAAGAGGGTGGGGCCAAAGAAGAGGGCTGCGCGACCCTCCTAAATTCACCGCCCTCTTAAAGGGGTTCAAGGGGTTCAACGCCCCCCAAATTCCCCTGAGCCTCCGACCGCCCCCTTGGATCGCCTCACTGCCCAACAGGGGGCGGTACCGCCCACTTTGAGAATCAGTGTTCTAGACTTTAATATTGTTTCATCATCATAAAACAATGTGTGCATGTACCAAATCACCACTCACCCAAAATGAATTTTCCTCAAAGGAAATGAGATTGATGAAAACAACTTGTGAACATTTCAAATTATTTCAGTAATATTTCCAAAAGCCCTGTAAAGTAATGAGTGGGCTTCCAGTTCATACCAACTTCCAGCTAGCATAGTAGTGAGAGGGAATGGGAATGGGAATCCGATGACATCTGGAAGGACAAACATACCGGTATCTCACTTTTAATAAACTTTATTTGCATCCCACCACCATCTCCCTGAAGAGACTCAGGATGGCTCACGGAAAGCATTCAATAGTGCAACAAAAATACAAATTTAACAAAATACAAAATGGCAAAATTAAAAACAATAAAGTAGACCCAATTATACATAAAACAGCAATAAAGCCCTTAGCAATTAAAAAGATACTAAAAAACCACCCAGCAAGCTATAAAAATAGCGGCTTTGTACAAAATCAGTTCACATAAAGTGCAGAAGTGATTACTCACTAAATCCTCGAATATATTAATCACAATCTCTAAACATGGCCAAAGACTTGTTTAAAAATATATGTTTTCAGGTGTTTCTGAAAAGTTTGGAGAGTAGGGGCTACCCTAATCTCTTTAGGTAGGGCATTCCAAAGCCGGGGAGCCACCACCACCACCACCACCACTCTCTCTCATCCCCACCAACCACACTTCAGACGAAGGTGGAATTGAGAGGAGGCCCCACCCCAGTTCATAGAAGCAGATGCGGTCTTGAAGATAGGCTTCACCTGAATAATATTTTGCTGCCAATCCCAATATTAGTAGCTACATGGCTCACGAATAAAGATGGTTGCTTGCTTAAGACCAAGTAGCAAGTGGTAATTTAACTGCAGAATATGAACTGGGTTCAGTGCCACTGGACTGTGCAGGCTCCATCCAGCCACTGGGCTGGCTAAGTGTCACATTGATCGAATCTCTGTGGCACTGATCTGAAGTATCCCACTCCTAATCAGCCTCAATGTATGTGGCCTGTGTAAAAAGGGCCTGAGATGTAGGAGAGCATTTCATTGCAATGGTTTCATAACCTATTGACATAACCAATTCCAGAAAATGATGTTGAGAGACTTTTTCTTTGTCCTCCGAATTTATTTCACATGGTCCATCTGAGTCTTATTCTACACAACCGTATGTTTCCCAACATTCACATGGTACTGGGGTTATCCAGAAACCACTCCCCCCCCTCTTTTTTTAAAAAAAAGCTTTGCTCTGAACGAGTAAATGGATATTATCATGAATTGAGTGAGGGCCAATAAAATGAGTATCTCAATCTGGAAAACGGAATTGTATGTTTTATCTCATTGTGATCTGGCCTGCAGGGAAAATATAAAACCGAATAATAAATAAATAAATAAATAAATTACTGTTCTTGGAATCGTAGAGGTGAAAGGAACTGGAGCAGCCTCTTAGTGAAACACCTTGCCATGCAGGAATACACAACTGAAGCATTCTTGAAAGATGCTCATCCAACATCTGTTTTAAAGATATATAATGGTCGCTGCCATTAGTAGCCTTTCAAAACATAAGAAATGTATGAACTTGCAAAGTTGCAAGAGAAGTGGGATTTGAGGAGTGACTTCAGCTAAGGCTTAGAGGCTGAGCTGCATGACTGTGATCGAGTATTTCCAGTTAGAAAGGTCTGACAGCCTTGCTCTCCGCAGCCTGGAGTACTGAGGGGATAGTTGCTTTTCAGAAACCGGGTGACCTCATTTTATTTCTCGCTTCCCCTAATGAATAGGGAGGATAGAAAGCTGGTTAGTGCTAAAATGAAGTAGAGGAAAGTCTCCTAAAGGCCCAAGGGCCAGAGTATAACAGCAGCACAAGCTTCCATAGTACACAGATTGCTAATAATGGCCTTTCCCTTCTGGATATTTTTCTTTTCATGTTGATTAAAAAAATAAACCCACTTCTTTCTAATGCACAAAATGATCTGCTTCAGTTGTTTCGGGCAAGAACAGAGTAAGTATTGGATATTCCCCTTGCCCCCTTTTTCAAAGTAATGGCAAGATTTTTTTAAGGAAATAAATTGATGGAGATGGCAAAAACATGCCAAGTCTTGGCACAGTATCTTCACTGGATGAATTTAAATCCAGTTACTAGGTCTCATTGGAGTAGCCTCATTTTTATTTTGTGTCAAGAGTGACTTGAGAAACTGCAAGTCGCTTCTGGTGTAAGAGAATTGGCTGTCTGCAAGGACATTGCCCAGGGGCTGCCCAGATGTTTTGATGTTTTACCATCTGTATAGGAGGCTTGGGAGCTGGAGTTGACAGAGGGAGCTCAACTGTTGCAGCTTAGACCTGGAGGATCCCTCAGTAAACCACCATGAAGCAGCCATGATTAAATGCTTTATTTAGAATAGGTAGAGAAGAAAAGAAAAGAGATAAAATATAGTCCCCTGATGCTTCCAGCATCCAAGTATTGCGACGTAATAGTTCTTTAAAAGTTCAAAGATCCAATAAATGAAGAAATAGTCTTGAAATCCCAATGGGCTTGAAATCCCAATCTGGGATAAATCCTTGGCAAACGAGGGCTGGATACTTGAGTCCGTGATGTGGAGGCGCTGCGGCCTGGTCCTGACTTGAGTTCCGTGGAGCTTGGCAAAGGAAGCTTAACGTTGACGTGAGATCCCGAGCACCAACGGGAACCAACTTAAATAGGTCCCCCATTGTTTTGGCCTCGGAGGCGTTGACTTCGGCACAACACTTTCTCAGGAACAGTTTGTGGGCTTGACTTTCCCAAGCCTCCCGAGGAAGGCAGATATGTCAGCTCATTAGCGGCTGCACCTGGAGAAACAGGGGGAAGCGAGGCTTTGCCTTCCCAGCGTTTCTTATCAGTTTGGGAAGAAAGAAGGCTGCGTCTGGCCTTGACTGCTGGCTGACTCGGAGGCCTCTGCAAAGGTTTCTTCTCAGACTTGATCGGTGACTGAGATTTAACATGGCTTCTATCTGGCTGGGCTATGGAGTCAGGCTGGGGCATGACATCAACCCACTCTCCCCAGATTTGAACCACTGACCTGTTGGTCAGCTTCCACTTCCCTTGTGGGCAGGACCTCAGCTGGAAGTCCAATGACGTTGCAGGATGGGCAGCATGCCCATCCATCACTGGACTGCCAGTGAAGCATCCTACTACATGTAAAAGCCCCTCCTAATGAAGTCATTAGGCAAAAGCTCCATGCTGTGGTTTCCCCTAGCTTGTCTGTTCTTCGTCATTAATAACTTTTGTCATCTTCATCGCACTCTGATGTTGCTTGGCCACATATGTCCTGGGTTTCATTCATGAAATATTAGAGGGTATCTGTGCATGTTTCATTCCTGTAGTAAAATGCGTGCACTTTCAGCTTGAGCAGTCTTTTCACCCATGCACTCTGTTTTTCTCTAATTTCACATTATTGTTGGATAGACTTGATATAGCTGCAATATTTTATTTACCTTTGGTGACCCACAGACACCGGAGAGTGTAATCTGGCTGGGAAAAGCATCTGAACTACCAGGGAGGACGCCTAAGACGCCCAGGAATGGCTGGGTTGTCCGACCGGTGACGGCTTCGGGTGCGCGCTTCCTGAGAAGGTTCGGTAGGAGATCGCTGGGCAAAAGTCTGCCCCCACCATCCCTAACGACCCCCTTGAAGGCAGAGCACCCTGCCGGCTCGGGAATTAAGTTCCCTGAGATGTGTGGAGCCCTACGGAGCAGCTCCCCACGGAGGCCACGGCGAGAGGGCCAGGACTCCACCACCGACCAACTTGACTCCAATGCCTATACAGAACTGCTTGCAGAATACACCAAGCTCATGGACCACGTTAGGGAATTCGGGAACAGATTTGGCGGCCTGTTGGAGTCACTAGGGATCCCTACAGCGCAGTTCCCTATCCTGAACCCAAACAGCTTGGTCGATCCTCCGCGAGCTCTTCTCACTGACCAATAGTTCGCATGGGACCAGTCGTGGGACTTCCCCTCCAGCTCCCTGGGGGCCGACCGAGAGTTACCAGCTCTAAAAGCTGAAGACCAGCCAACAAGCACCCAGGGACTTACCCTAGCTACTGGGGGTGCACTAGCCGTTGCGGAGGATAAGGTCCCCACGATGACATTGAGCGCCGATGACTGGGACGACCCCCAGTTCACCCACCCACCCGCCGAGGAGGTTCCATACAGAAACTCTGAAAACCCACGGTCGAGCCATGGAGGTGCGCCAGCCCCGGCAGGTGCGTCGCCCACCGAGTTCGATATTGATGCTATCCTGGAGAAGCTGGGGAGCATTCTGGAGGCGGTGAGGCCCAACATGGCGGGTGTCCTTGAGGATGCCCAACCACTCCATGTGCTGGGACCCGGGGAAGAGGCAGCACCTGGAAGCAGTAGTCTGCCGGCCGCCCTGGAAGTCCCGCCCCTGGAGGACTTTGGCCCTGACGATGACCAGCTACGCCATGTGCTGGGACCTGGGGAGGAAGCAGCTCCCGGAAGTAGTAATCCACTGGAAGTCCTGGAGGTCCCGCCCTCGGAGGACCCTAGCCTTACCAACGACCTGATCAGGGAGAAGCGTGGCCCCCGGAAGAGGAGGAGACGACGGCAGAAGCGGAAGGAAGCCAAGTACTCCGCCCCCCGCACCCCGGACCAGAGAACACGCCCAGCCCCCCGCCGGAGAGCCCGAAAGGACCGGGACCACAGAGCCAGCGCCTGTGCTGGCCCTCCAGTAGACGGTCGCTCAACAACAAGAGCAGCAAGACCTCAGAGGACGTTCTCTACCAGGACGTTCTGGAGCTCCTGCTATAGGCAGTCGCAGCTCCAAAGGGTCTGCCAGACTTTCGTTAAAACGGATGAGGACATTGTGCAAACAGACCAGGACCCTAAATACGGACCCCCATGTGGGAGACATCGGTCTCTGCCCTCTGCTTGCACCCTAGTACCAGCAATCCTGCTGGGCCCTCCCCGCCTGCCCTCCTTTGATGGCGGGGTGGTGTCTCAGTAGACACCGCTGCTGACTCCTCCCCTCCCTCCCTCCCCCTTCCCTATCCTTGTGTCTTTTCCATGTGTATTGTACTTTGTGTCGTTTGGTGTTGCCACTGGGCACTCAAACTTTTGTAAACCGCTCCGAGCCTACGGGGAGTGGCGGTATACAAGTTTGATGTAATAAATAATAAATAAATAAATAAATAAATTTCTATATTTTGGTCACAGCTTATGGGTGGTATGGCATGGGGGAAAGTCTGGGGATGACCAGTTCCATTCCCAGGTGACATGGACCATACAGAGGTCAAGTGCCCATGTGGTTTCCAGTTTGCCACTGTGATTTCTCTCACTGGTGGAGAATGGGCTATTGGATAACAGGAAGATTATTCTGTTCTAGATCCTTGCCGCACGCCAGGCTTAAGCTTCACAGATATCAAAGTTGTGATCATTTTTCTCTCTCCAGCTGTGGTGTTTGTACATTGTCACAGTGAATCTCAGGATGACATCTCAATGTCCACAAGATAGTGAAGGCTGCTGACTTGGATGGCTCTGAAAGGAGATCACACAAATTCTTTCATGATAAGGCTATTTACTGATATTGGCCATCCTGATTGAAATTGCCTCTGGAGTCCAAAGCAATGCCTCTCCGCATCAGTTGCCTCTTATCATCAGCTACAGAGAACCACATCAATGGGAGGGAACTGCATGACTACCTGTCGGGAATGCTTTGATTGTGTGTCCCTGCATGGCAGAATAGGATTAAAATAGATGGCCTTGGGGTCTCTTCCAACTTTATGTCCTCCCATTCTGCTTGTGGACTTTCCATAGCTACAGACAGTCCCCAAGTTACAAGCAAGATAGGCTCTGTAGGTTTGTCCTTATGTTAAACTTGTTTACAAGTCAGAATAGGTACATATTTAAAGTGTGACTCCAACGAAAAGTGTGTATTTTTTTTTTAAAAAAACTTTGGTTAGCATAGGGAAGGGCTAACACCCCTGCGGTGTTTGTTTTGCTGTCTGAACCCCTGTTCAGAAGATTACACCTCACTTTCTGTCCCTTTGATTTCTGGATTTTGAAAATTGTGGCTTGTTGTAAAAACAAGGATTGGTGAGCAACCTTCAGTAGAGATATCTTTTCCCAATGATAACTCTTTCAGGGTTGAATTTCCCTTCCTATGGGTAGATTTCTTTCATTTCCTGTTGTCTCAACTCCGTTCTTAACTATGAGTCGTTTGTAAGTAAGATGTGTGTAACTAGGGGGAGTGCCTGTATCTGCTTGGCTGCTGTGAGAAAAAGAGCGCCATGATAAGATTGGTCTGTGGTCTGAAGCAACATTGCGGCTTTTAACATTAGTTTCCTGCTGATCAATGAGAGAAGAAGCTGCTGTCATGTTTAAGTTTTTAACGTTTTCATTGTAAAAGTAGAAATCAAGTCAGGACGAGAATGAATCAAAATAATAGGATTAAGGCTGAGACATGGACCTTTAATTCATTTAGCCTAGGAAGCAACTTCAGTTGTTATGAATTACTCTGTGTTACAGCTCCGTCTTCTTTTGAAATAAGTTTTTTTATCTTTGTCATCATTTGGATACAGCATGCTTATTTATTTATTTATTTATTTATTTACAGTATTTATATTCTGCCCTTCTCACCCCGCAGGAGACTCAGGGCGGATTACAATGTACACATACATGGCAAACATTCAATGCCATAGACACACAACACATATAGACAGACAGTCAGAGGCTATTTAACATTCCAACTTCTGGCCACCAGGGCAGCTGTTGCTTCACTGTCCATCTGCGACACTGATTAAGTACTTTCCACATTCCCTGCATGCTTTTGCTGGAGATTTTTTTATGGCCTCATAAATTTTGTTAAATTAGCCTCCCCACACATAGGTGGTACCTAAATTTCCTACTTGACAGATGCAACTGTCTTTCGGGTTGCAAAGGTCGACAACAGGCTACACAATTGGCCGGAAGCTCACTCCGACCCGAGCTGGCTTCGAACTCATGACCTTTCGGTCAGTAGTGATCTTAATGCAGCTGACATCCAGCCAGCTGCGCCACAGTCCCTATTATGCCTCTACTAACCACCATCCATGAGAAGCCATGGGGGGTATTGTAGGACAGAGCGAGTGAGCGATATTGCTGCCACCTAACTTTCAATGTGTTCCAATTAGGTTGCAAATTTATCAGTCATTTCTGATTAACAGCCATAGAGTATCATTTCTGGAACACTTTGAAGTTACAAAGCCTAATTCAAGATTCAAAGTCACTGTTCTTCTTCTAAAGCAAAACACATTTCTTACCAGTGGCATTTTCTGAGCCAGAACAAAGCTTTGCTTTTAAAGAAAAATAGCACTCACACGTCTAAAATAATTTATCTTCTTTTATTTTAATGTAACAATTTGCCATGTGTGTTTTTTTAAATAAAAAAATCCTAATTGATATTTTTGTCAAAGCTGCTGTAGGTTTCTCAGTTACTGCATCATATCTTCTGTTCTGGTGATGCTTGCTGTCATCAACCCAGGAGTCATGCCTACACTCAGAATGTGCTTTGTGTTGTAAGTGACATATCTTCTTCGGCATCCACCCCCTTTCAAATATAACTGCTGTAGTATATATAATTATGTTATGAACCATCTTAGGTTCCAGCAGGCCCGGATTAACACTTTTTTGCGCCCTAGCCCACACTTTGAAATTACACCCCCTTTAAGCCAACCTCCCGCCACCTCCATGGTCCCCATTTCCACTGGCTGGAAAGCTCCGCTGTGCTCTGAAGGTCTCCTCGGGAGTCAGGAGGCTTGGGGAGAGCGCAGCAAGTGCAAATTCACTCCAAAGGCGCGCACGAGAGAGAGAGCGTGCGAGAGAGAGCGAGAGCGAGAAAGAGAGGGCGCACAAAAGAGTGAATGCAAGAGAGAGAGAGAGCGCGCGAGAGAGTGTGCGAGAGAGCAAGAGAGAGAGCTTGCACGCGTGAGAGAGAGAGGGAGCACGAGAGAGAGCATGCGAGAGAGAGCGTGAGAGAGAGAGCGTGTGTGTGTGCGGGAGAGAGAGAGCGCGCAAGAGAGAGAGCGCGCAAGAGAGAGAGCGCGCAAGAGAGAGAGCGCGCAAGAGAGAGAGCAAGAGAGTGCGCGAGAGAGAAAGCACTTGCGTGAGAGAGAGCGAGAGAGAGAGAGAGCGTGCGAGAGGGAGGGAGCGTGTCAGAGAGAGCGCGCGAGAGAGCGAGAGATGGAGGGGACGGAACAGAGACTTTGCCGGGAGAAGGAGCGAGGAGGGGCATGGGAAAGGGGGAAAGAGAGGCACAGACCAGGGGTTTTTTGGTCCGTGATCTGCGCCCCCCCCCCCGGCTTGCGCCCCTAGGCCATGGCCTTGTTGGCCTCATGGGCAATCCGGGCATGGGTTCCAGAAAAGTAACATGGACTGCTGTCCTCAATCAATTGAATGAATTTTAGTGAAAAAGAACTAGATAATTTCTTGATATATAATTAAGTACATGGGAAAATGGAAGATATTAATTTATAGATGCTGTTGATGTTGCTAATATTCTGAAACACACATTCTTTGCAACAATTTAAAGGCAAATAGACCGTTTTCTGTCATGTCACATATTCCCCTACGAAGTCTATCATCTTCACTTTTTTCTAGGTTTCTTTTTTTCCTTTCTATTATGTGGGTAGAAAAGGTGATCTACAAATGTAAATAGTTGCATAGAGTGACCTAGGGTGCATCTATACTATAAAACTAATGCAGTTTGACACCCCCTTGAAGTTGACCACAGGGTCACACTGGAGGTCCTAGAAATTCCTAAAGAGAATATTTTAATCAAATTTGTGGATAATTAAATCTGCAAATGTGGAGGGCTGACAGTACATATCATTCAGAATACACTTTGATACTCTCCAACTGCCCCGGTTTGGTAGAGAGAGCCCAGTTAATCTTCTGCCATCCCACATTTCATCTGATTCAAAAATATCCCAGTTTCTCTCTCCCCTTCCACCTTTCCCCCTTTGCCCAAAACTTACTTCAATTGTCAGTCAATTCACTCAGGCGGAGGGAAGGAAAAAACAGTGCAGAAATCTGCTTGTCGTTTTAGTACTTTTTGCCATCTTGACCGCACTGATGTGTCTTGGTTTTCATCTGAAGGAGATGCACTTTATTGTGCAGCCTGCTGCAAATCAGGTTTAAATGTGCAATAAAGTGGACCTTGTGAGGGTTGGTAAATGTGAATAAGCAGAAGCTTTACCACTGTATTTAAATCAAGATATACCCTGCAGTATAATAAAATATCACACAAGTTTGTGAAACAAGTAACAGTATCTTTACTTTAGTTCAAAGGTTCAAACAGAGTAACAATATATATACATTAGTCTCTTTGAATTCAGGCAGGGAACAGAGGAATAAAATAATCTTTTAACATAGTATTTGAACTATTCCTCATGCCATAAAATGACCAGCCTTCAAGATAGTTGGCAGCCAGCACAATCTCTTCACTGTCAAAACTGAGAAATGGCAGAATGACAGTTAGAACCGTTGGTCTCAGCAGCAAGCCAAAGGCAGCAGCCAATCGGAACTCTGGCTCCTGGCACACTCAGCCAATCAGCTGCTGACACATCTCTTTCCACTTAACCCACTATATCATGGAGTTCTTTTTAAAAACCACACAGACCTTAGTTTAGGATCGGACTCTTTCTTCTAATAAACTTTCTCACGGTTCCTCCCCACCTCCCTTTATTTCTTATTTCTGCAGCCATCCAGCTTGGAGAGCAAAGAAAACCACAATTCTCCAAGTGTTACACATTTCTCAAAACATGCTAGATCTTATTTATTTACTGTATTTGTATACCGCCTTTCTCAGCCTTTCGGCAACTCAAGACGGTTTACAGAAAACAAGTAATACACATAATTTCAAAATGCACTTAAAAACATTAAATAAAATACAATAGAAACAATAAGCAAGATCTTGTAGGATATTCAGTGACATGTCCCTGTGGTGAACCTGAGTTCTCTCCCTGTCGAAGAAAAGGTTGGGGGACAGACATACAGACTAGAACTGCAATGCAATTAATGCCCAGTCCAGTTCTCTCTTTGTTTACCATTACTGTATTCATACCGTATCTGTATTCAGGAGGTTGTAACAGTTTTGCCATGGTTGACAACAATATGGCAGGGACCCCATGAATAAGACAAACATGTTCAGCGGGCAGCCTGGCACAAGGCCGTGTTTTTTTCCTCTCTTACAGTACATTATTTGTTTTGTGTTCTATAGGCTTATGCCAATCTTCCTCTGTCCAGCTGGAAGCTAAATTGAGAGCTCCCATTCTCTGTGCCATGGATTAGTCTTGCCCAAAAAACATGGGAGGGGGATTACCTGTCCCTCCTTCCCTCAGCTTTTTTTTGGGATGGCACCACTAAGCATGAAACAGCTTGAGTAGCTTGTGACTCTCGGCTGTGTCTGCCCACCTGGACAAGGTTTGGGGGGGGGGGGCAGGTTCAGAAATTATACTATAAAAATTGCCCTCATGTACAGCAGAATCCAAAGACTGCTCAAGAAAAAAAGGGTTGAACCCTAGTGTCCAAAACTGATCCTACAAAGAGAGCTCTGATTTTGCACACTAGTTATAGTGCTTTGATTTCATTTTAACTGCCATCGCTACATCCTATGGAATCCTGGGGTTTGCAATTTAGTAAAGACTAGAAAACTATTGATTTTTTTTTACTCAAGAAGGGAATCAACATGGGCAAGTCATTATCACTTTACTTTACTTTATCCCCCCTGAGAAAACAATGAACACATAACATATTGCATTAATATAAGCATTGTTATTATCATAGATCAGGGGTGCTCACACTTTTTCAGCATGCGAGCTACTTATAAAACAACCAAGTCAAAATGATATGCCTACCCACTACGAAAATGTGAAACATTTAACACAATATCTTCTTTGAACTGGGTTTTCTGAGTCCACACTGCCATATAATCTGATTCAAAGCAGATAACATTCAACTGTGTGGAAAGGACCTCAGATAACCCAGGGCCCTTCCACACAGCCTATTTTACAGTTGACACACACAAACTAATTTCTTACTACTGGACGAATTGCTGCCAAATTTGGCCACAAGACACCTACAAGGAGTGACCATCACTAAAAAAAATGATTTTGTCATTTGGGAGTTGTAGTTGCTGGGATTTATAGTTCACCTACAATCAAAGAGCATTCCTGAACCCCATCAACAACAGAATTGGGGCAAACTTCCCACACAGAAACCCCACAAATGTTCAAGGCAGAGAGGAAGGAAAGGAAGGAAGGAATGAGGGAGGGAGGAAACAGGAAGGAAAGAAGGCAAGGCAAGAAGGAGGGGAAAAGGAAGGAAGGGAAAGGAGGGAGAGAAGGAAGGAAGGAAGGAAAGAAGGAAGGAAGGAAGGAAGGAAGGAAGGAAAGAAGAACAGAAGGGAGGGAGGGAAAGAAGGGAAGGAAGGAAGGATGGGAAGTAGGGAAGGAAGGAAAGAGGAAAGGAAGAAAGGGAAGAAGGAAGGAAGGAAAGAGAGCGATGGGGAGGGACAGGGAGGGAGAAAAGAGGAAGCCCTTTCCCTGGCTTACCAACAGGCAGCTCCAAGTCCCAGTCCATGCTGCAGCAGCCTCTGGCCAAGCCCCTCCCCCTTCTTCTTGCGAGACCACGGTAGGAAAACGGCGCGCATGACGTCATGGCCATAGCGACGCCGGTCACGCCACCGCCACTCTGACTGGCCGGCAACACCTGGGTGGCGTCGGGAGCCTGCGGGGCGGGACTGAGCCTTCCTCCCGCCCTGCCTGTGATCTACCAGGACGCCCTACGCAATCGACCAGTAGATCGTGATCTACCTAATGAGCACCCCTGTCATAGACTCATACAATTATAGAGTTGGAAGAGACTACATGGGCCATCTAGTCCAACCCCATTCTGCCATGCATGAAAAGCACAACCAAAGTACCACCGACAGATGGCCATCCAGCCTCTGTTTAGAAACCTCCAAGGGAGGAGCTTCCATCACACTCAATATCTCTCTTGAATTGTGGTTCCTAGTTGAAGCTGGGAAGAATTTGAGTACCATGGCAACAAATAAAGGAGTAATGATCATATGTACTTTTTTTTTCATGGATGATTCTTGAAGTGACTTAGCTACATTGGAATTTTGTTGGCTCGATTTTGTCACATCAGTTCAAGAGACACTTTATTCCCTGTCTACACAACTAATTTTAATTTGACCCCAGCATCTGTGCAGTTTAGGGGTGGATATTTAGAATGTAAAATTATTTGAAATTGCCTCCCCAAACTATACCAAACTACAAATAGCATTTAAAAAATATTACTAACTGACGATTTCAATGCAAATGTTGAGTTAAATAAATTAATTGAGTGCACTGTTTACATGCATAAGAGTACATATTTAATTTTTACTATTACCATTTGAAAGGATCTCATGCAGAAGATGCTGGGAAAGACTTCTACCTACTCTTACATAGAATGGCTAAGATATCAATAAGAGTAACAGTACTGAGCGGATGGACCAGTATCCCGACCCAGAATTAGGCAGATTTAAATGGAATCTTTCTAAAATCTGACTGAAAAGAGATTCTCCATTGAATCCCTGTAGGTTTCCACGCTCTGCTTCTCTTCCAAGACAGTTTTTTAAAAGTGTATATCTAAAAGACAAAAATCCCCCACAGTTTAAAAAAGGCAAAGAAACACAGAGCATGTATCAAACTCAAACCTTGCCACAAATCTAGACACAAACTCTGTCCACACATCTAACTGGAAAATGTGACCACAGGACCTAATCACATCACCCACAATATTAGAGGTACTTTCACTTGCTCATCATCTAATGCGATTTAGGCCATCCTCTGTCAACAATGCCCTTCAGCACAGAGCTTTGTTTCTTTACTTGCTTTGTCCAATTACACAATGCTCAAAATCATGTTGGGGATTTATGTCTTTATTGGCTTACCTCTGCAAGAATTAAAGACCAGGGAACAGTACTGCTTTCTGGGCCCAGGAAAGTCTGGGAAGTCTACCGGCATTTTGGCAAGGTTCCTGGCACCCCACACAGCCATATTAAGCCATACGTCTGATCCATGAGCCATAAGTTTGAATGGGCTCGAGGTTGTCATGCCAGTCGAGGCAACAAAAATTAGATTGGTTACAAAATATTTGAGAGCTCAGTTGTATAGAATTAAAGTTGCCTCTCTCTCTCTCTCTCTCTCTCTCTCTCTCTCTCTCTCTCTCTCTCTCTAATAAAATAGAGAGGGGTTTTGATATAGAATTAGAATTGGACCATTCCACAACATATTCATCAAGGGACTATTACAATGCAGGGGAGTCAACAAAGTGATGGGGACTGATGCACAATGGGATGAATATGCATTGGGACAGATGCTCAACAGAACCAATTGATATTAGGACAGATGTACTTCAGTCCTTTAGTACATCAGGACAATGACTAAGATATGGCAATACAAATTGGTAGGACCCACATTTTTTTAAAATTATCCAACAATGACATGGCGACATCTCTCTACTAGGGGTGGATATCTCCGGTTGTTATCCTTAGAAAACCGTTATTATTTCGTATTAAAAACAATTTAGACCCGAATTCGACCCACGGCCAGCAACCCGGAAGTTACCTTTTTAAATCGAAACCAGGTCTGCCACTTCCGTAAAGGGCGCATTATTATGTCGTTTTTATTTCCTCCCTTTCTTACCTTTAACCCGCATTAATTCTCAGCTGGTAAGGGAGCGTGGAGGTGCTGCCCTCCACTCTCTCTCGCCAGCTGACCAGCAACGGGGGTTACTTTTAACCCGCATTGGTTCTCAGCTGGTGAGGGAGCGTGGAGGGCATGCACACCATCCCTCCTCATCAGCTGATAATCAACTCGCGTTAGAGATATCGCAGGTTGATTTTGAGCTGGCGAGGGGGCGTGGAGGTGGGCATCCCCTGCGCACTACACATGCATGGCACCAATAACGAAATAATAACAAATGTTGTAATTAAATACGAATCAATTTCGAAATTTTCCCAAAAAATTTCGGAACACTTTCTATTTCGAAACAACAGGGGCCTCCCCCCCCCCCCCAACGAGTTTAGAAACAATTTTTTTATGGATAAACCAGCCCTACTCTCTACTATTAATGACTGGAAATGAAACATCAAATTCCATTTGCCTGCTGCTTGCTGAGTGTGTGTAATGGTAATCCCCACAATCAACATTTGGCATGTCTCATTCAAGAACCAGCCAACTCTCTTCCTCCCTTCAGGCAAGCAGACAGCTTTGTGTCTCTCTCTTCATGATGAAAGGTGAAAGGGAGTGTGAGGAAAGGCTTTGGTGGTGCTGGAGTGAAATTGGGATTTGGGAGTGAGGATCCACCTGCTGACCTCATTTGATGCACCAGATAATAAGGTTCTGCACCCCTAGTTTCAGGCCTGGATTAAATGATTGTGGCGCCCTAGGCCACACTCTGGAGCACCGCCCCTGCCCCGGGGGGCGTGGCAGTTTGTGGGGGGCATGGCCACTTGTGGGGGGGGCTCCTTCCTCCTCACTGAAGGAGGGGTGGCGCCGATGACGGGAGGGAGGAGGGGCGGCGAGGGCTTCTCTCTGCCTCCTCCTTCCTTGCGCCGCATCGGCCCCGCCCCTCTGTCATTCAGTGAAGGAAAGAGGGGCTGCGCCAACGATGGGAGGGAGGAGGGGGCGGCAAGGGCTTCTCTCTGCCTCCTCCTCCCTCGCACCGCATCGGCCCCACCCCTCCGTTCTTCAGTGAAGGAAAGAGGGGTGGTGCCGATGACGGGAAGGAGGAGGGGGTGGCGGGAAGCCGCGTCAGAGGCCCTAGGGCCTATGGCGCTCCGCGCGCAGGTGCAGGAGCACCAGAAGAAGATCAAACTTTTTTATTTTAAATTTTTTTATTATTATTATTTAATTTGGGGGGGGTCCGGACCTGCTGCCCCCCCAAGGCTGCCACCCTAGGCCATGGCCTTATGGGTAATTTGGGCCTGCCTAGTTTATAACCATGTGGGGCAGGTGAAGTGAGACTTTGAATCCACTCCTGCCTCTAGCAAAGTGATGTCACTAATTGCTTCTTTTTGTTGGCATTATCAGCAGGAAGACCAATGTGTGTTCAGTTATGGAGACTGTGATCTTATTGTGAAACAGATGAGACATCAAACGGTGCCACTCTACCTATCCAAATCGAGACCCCAAAGCATCCAGGTTATGTTGGAATTTGAGGTAAAATTTCCATCAGCGACTCTTACACAATATAAGAAGTAAAACAAGTAAAATTAGCTGCCCTTTCATGACACCCCAAATGTACCGCCTGAGATGACATGCTCACTCTGGCTAAGAATAGCCAGTAGCCCTTTTGGCCACTTCCATTAATGACTCTCCCTGTGCTCAGTGTTAATTGTTAACCTCTCTCCTCTCCCAGCTCTTTCTTTCATCTTGCCGTTCTTTATTTTTCCATTCCCACCTATTACTGGAGCACATTTCTCAGATATTAAATTATTTATTTTTCTTCATTATTTTAGTAAAAATATCTATATTCTACCATGTATCTTTTAGGGTGGCATACAACTAAATCAACTTGGCCAGCTTTTTAAAAAGGTACACTACAAAAATGATTTGTAAAAGGCTTTAAAAACACACACATATGCTCTTTAAAAACACATCACAATAGTTTAAAATAGTTTAAAATAATAGGAAAAATCTACAAAATTTTATTAAAATGGGATACAGAAAAAAATCAAATAAGAGATTGTATGAAAATATGGTCAAGGAATTTAGGATATAAAATTAATTCGGAGTATGGAAATCAATTTGGAAAAATAATGTACAAGAAAATTTATGCTATTCCTACCAAGAAAATTGGGTAAAAATGATCTATAGATGGCATTTGTCACCAGAAAAATTATCAAGGGTTTACAAAAACACCAATCCAAAATGTTGGAATTGTGAAGATAAAAATGGCACCTTCTTCCATCTATGGTGGACTTGCCCCAAAGCCCTTAAATATTGGAGAATGTCTCAGAGAGCTAAGGAAAATATTAAATTATAAAGTGGAGAGGAAACCAGACATATTCTTATTGGGGATAATGGATCCCAAACTCCCAAAGATGGGGAAAAATATTCTACTACTAACAAGAGCGGCTAGAATTCTTTATGCTAAACATTGGAAATCCAATGAGCCTTCTACTAGAGAAAAATGGCATATTAAAGTCTTAAGATACAATCCAAATGGAATGGTTAACCAAAAAAGTAAGAAATAAGGGTAAAGAAAAACAGGGGAGAAAATGATTGGAAAATAATACGTTACTATTGTAGAATGGAATTTAATATAGATTTATTATTGGAGTGAGAATTATATGTTAACCTTGTTTTTTTATCTCCACACAGGTAAATAAGAAGAAAGGGTTGGAAAAAATATAAATATATCGGCACACTGGGAATATTTATGAAATAGATATTGAACCTCATCTTCCACATGCTTAGTCACTCCTTGACTGCACTTCCACTTTACACTTTTTGTCACAGCAGACGCCAGTTCAGAGAGCCAAACCCAATTGAAGTGTAAAGAGTTTGTTTTAATATTCACAGAGTCTCTGGAGATAAGTATTTGCAAAACAAAAGCACTTAATGGTCAGTGAAAATGCTAACACAAGGAAGCCTTAACCGGCAGGAAAGCATACAGGAAGAAAAAGCCTGCATTCAAAAGGCCAAAAACTCTTTAGCAAAATCAAAGCAAAACAGAGAAAGGCACGCTGAGGGCAGCAGAGAAGATGTCGTCGTCAGAATCAATCCAAGGTCATCAGCATTGAAGTCATCAAAGGGTTGTCCAAGAAGGTATCCAAAGGGGCGTAGGAGAGACGTAATCCAGGAACCAGGCCAAGGCCAAGGTCAAGGAGAGGAGACAGATGTAGAAGCGAAGACACAACCCACAGTCCAACTGGGGAGCAATCCAGTGGAGTTCAAACCCCACCACAGGAAGCAGCAGAATCAGTCTGGAAACAAGGCTTCAAGATGACAGGATACAAGATGCAAGAGTCCTAGGATTCAAAGGCAACTCCTTGCTAGCCACAGAGGTTAGTCCCAAAATGCCCACCTTTTAAGCTCACTACAAGTCAGATCCACTTGATGAGGTTGATGCCCTATCATCATCCTCAGGTGTTACTCTCCCAGCAGCTGCTGCCCTTTGACTGACCCTCCAAGATTTCCACTTGTGGTTAAGACTTAGAACATCCCCCCCCCCCCATTGTCTGGGGACTCTGAGGGCCAATCCTGATCATCAGTGAATCCTACCCAGGTGTCTGAACTTGTGGGCTCCTCACAAGCCCTCTGAATTTCTCTTACTTGAGTCCAATCCATTTCAGTAGAAATGTCCTCTGTACTCTGACTCCCATCATTCCCAGAAAATCCCTCAAATGTCTCAGAGTCTGTAGGTGCTGTAATTATTTGCTTGACTCTCTTGAGTTTCAAGTGATCCTCTTCACTTGACTCATGAGTAAGCCTCTTTCTGCAAACACCAGTACTCCTGTTACAAACAGTCCCACCCAGTTCCATACTCTCCCCAGATGCTGAGCCATCAGAGTCTTCTGAATCACTACTATCAGTAGCAGCTGGAGGCTCAATCACAACACTTTTACTCCTCTTCACTCTCTTTACTTTTAATCTCTTAACAAATTTGCGGTTGTGACAAGACACCTTCTCCTTTAGAGGGACAAAAAATTTTAAATTTCCTCTTGTACTTTTTTCTTTTTCTTTTTCTACTGTATTGTATTAGCGATATATAACCTATTATGTGAACTTTGATTTTCTGCTATTTTGAAAATTCAATAAAGACTTTTTTTAAAAAACAACAATAGTTTGAAATTATTTAAAACCATTTATATAAACCAATTAGGTCCAAAAAACCCCCAAACAACCATACTTTTACTTGACACTTAAATGATAGCTATGTTGGTGCCAAATGGACCTTTAAGGGGATGTTGTTCCTTAACTGGATTGCCACAACAGAGAAGGCTCTGTCTGCACCAAGTCCTCCTGCAGTATATTGTTCTGGAAGACCACACACAGAAGAAAGACCCTCTGGTAGACCTCAAATATTTTTACAGGGGTTTTTTTGCTTTTAAAAATGTGGGACAAAGGTACCCTTTGTTATCATGATCCTTTTCCATCTTTGCACCTGAGCTGCCATTTTGAAATGTTGTCCATTTTCTGCCCTGTGCTCTCCACATGGTCTTGTGTCCATAAGATGCTGAGCATAACTTAACCTCTGTACTTGTCTTGTAATGATCATAGGCAACTCATAGCATTGCTGATGTTAGGGACAGCTCCATTATAAAGGTCAAATTAAAGAGACGTATCCCAACGTCATTAGGAAAGGGAGCACAGAGGTTTCCAAGCTACAGAAAACTGTTCTTCAAACCAAGTAGCATTCAACATCAAAACTAGAGAGTTTGTCAGTTCTGCGAGTCCTTCTTTCAAAAACTCAAATATCAAACATATTGAGACTCCTTTGTTCAGAGAGGTGGGGAAAAGCTGTCCCACTTTGTCTAAATTAATTCAATTATCTTATTCCTGTGCCTTGATCTAGATGTGCTGTCAAGGATTCTGCGTCAGCTGTCACAGCTTCTCTCTCAGAGTTCAAGACAGGTGAATGTAGACTTCTTGCTATTTTAGCAGTCACAAGAGCACACGTTGAGCAAGATGAGAGCATGATTTTCCTGCAGGGAGTGAATGTGGGTGAATATCCCACATTAGTTGTGGCCTATGGTGCCAGGGTTGAATGAGATGCAGTGCTGCATGCACCCCAGGGAATGGGCTCTCTGGGGACAAAGATTTGCTCTTTTTCAATAGGCCTTCCTGTCAGAGATAGCAGCTTTCTTTCCACCTGGCAGGTTGCTTTGTACATCAAATATAAGGGTGGAATCTGCAATTTGGAATACATATCCACATTGTGGGGGTGAATTAGTCGCGAACACTAAATGCATCATTGTTACCAAGAATTACAATTCCTTTTTCCTAACAAATAGCAGAACTTACGTTGTGATGTGACGATGTGTTGTTCCATTTTGTTTGTGCAATCTATACACAAAAGGTTCAAGGAACTATTAAATACTATAATGCAAAGTAAGGCCTCCTAAATGATTTTGAGCAGTGGTTCTCAACTTTCCTAATGTTGTGACCCCTTACTACAGTTCCGCATGTTGTGGTGACCCCCAACCTTAACATTATTTTTGTTGCTACTTCATAACTGTAATTTTGCTATTGTTATGAATCGTAACGTAAATATCTGATATGCAGGATGTATTTTCATTCACTGGGGGGTCATTTTGTCGTTTAGGACAGTGTTTTTCAACCTTTTTGAGCCATGGCACATTTTTTTACATTTACAAAATCCTGGGGCACACAACCAACCAAAATGACACAAAATGACACTCTAACACAGTAATACATATAGTTAATATGTTTTTAAATGCATTTATACACTCAGTGTGAAATCTGGGCCTGTTTCAATGAACACAACATAGATATCCTGGCAGGAATGGCAGAAAGACGCAAACTTCCCACACAGAACTCACATAACCAAGAGAAAATGCTTATAAGAGTTTGGTGGGCATTGACCTTGGGTTTTGGAGTTGTAGTTCACCTATATCCAGAGAGCACTGTGGACTGAAACAATGTTGGATCAGGACCAAACTTGGCATGAATACTCAAAATGCCCAAATGTGAACACAGATGGAGTTTGGGGAAAATAGACCTTGACATTTGGGAGTTACAGTTTCTGGGATTTATAGTTAACACACAATCAAAGAGCATCCTGAATTCTTGCAACAATGGAATTGAACCAAACTTGGCATATTGAACTCTCATTACCAACAGAAAGTACTGTTGGTAATGAGAATTGACCTTAAGTTTTGGAGCTGTAGTTCACCTACATCCAGAGAGCACTGTGGACTCAAACAATGTTATGTTATGTTGTTGTTTGTTTTCTATCCAGAATCACAATGTTGGAAGGAGGCTCACCACTTTAAGGTCCCTAAAACAGGCATGGGAAAACTTCGGCTGCCGCTTCTGCCGCCATTTTGATTCGAGGGGGCAGCTTGAGCATGTTCAGGAGGGGAGGGGGGAGGGAGGAAGACGTGACCCGTGCAGGTGCTACTGCGCAGACTCGCCCCAGAGCAAAGCGAGGCAAAGCGAGCAGAGCGAGGCTGGGAAGAAGGGAGCCCGAAGGGAGAAGAAAAAGTGTTTGGCCGGAGGGGGAAGATAGGGTATTGGAGGTTCCAATTTCCCACGGCACACCTGATGATCGCTCACGGCACACTAGTGTGCCACGGCACACTGGTTGGGAAACACTGGTTTAGGAGTTGTAGTTGCTGTGATTTATAGATAACCCACAATCAAAGAGCATTCTGAATTCCACCAATGATGAATTCCACTCACATGAGAGGTTATTTTCCATACCTAAGCTCCAAATGAAGAGGGCATGTTGGTCAATGAGTTAAAAAACAAAACCAGGAAGGGGTCAAACAGTTCCCAAATTGTGCCAAGTTTGAGAACTGGATGCCAGAATTTTAAAAAGGAATGCAAATGGGGTGGAGAAGACATGACCCAGGACGTGGGGCCAAAGCTTGGCTTGCTATTTTGACCACAATTCAACTACACCAGACAACAGATAATTGCTTTGGCCAGTGTTTCTCAACCTTCCTAATGCTACAACCCCTTAATACAGTACCTTATGTTGTGGTGACCCCCAATCATAAAATTATTTTCGTTGCTACTTCATGACTGTAATTTTGCTACTGTTATGAATTGTAATGTAAATATCTGATATGCCGGATGTATTTTCATTCACTGGACCAAACTTGGCACAAATACCCAAATTTGACTACTGGTGGGGTTGGCGGGGGGACTGAGTTTGTAATTTGGGAGTTGTACTTGCTGGGATTTAGTTAACCTACAATCAAAGAGCATTCTGAACTCCGCCAACAATGGAATCGAATCAAACTTGGCACACAGAATTCCCATGACCAACAGAAAATACTGGAAGGTTTTGGTGGACATTGACCTTGTGTTTTGGAATTGTAGTTCACCTACATCCAGAGAGCACTGTGGACTCTAACAATGATAGATTTGGACCAAACCTAGCATAAATACGCAATATGCCCAAATGTGAACACTGGTGGAGTTTGGAGGACAGTAGACCTTGACATTTGGGAGTTGTAGTCAAAGAGCATTCTGAACACCATCAACGATAGAATCAGGCCAAACTTCCCACACATAACCTCCATGCCTTGAAGGGACTCATTGGTGTGAGCCTCCTTCCAGCCTCACATGCTCTCTCTCTCACTCAAGCATGCGCACCACGTTGCCATGCATCAAGCATGCCTGATCCCTCCCTGCTTGGAGTCTCAGAAACAGCCCTTCTCTTGGTTGAGAGGCTGGCCAATCACAGCAGAGGAGGGCTTTTGGTGAGCGGATTCGTCGTGTGTTTCCAAAAACGAAGATATGGATAGGCAGAGAGATCTTCAACCTTCTCGGCCAAAAGGGTTCCTAAGGCCATCAGAAATTTATGTTTTCTGATGGTCTTTGGTAACCCTCTGTACCCCCTCATGACCCCCATAGGGGTCCTGACCCCCAGGTTGAAAAACACTGGCTTTGGCATTGGGAGTATCCTGCAAGAACTGTCAGAGAACAGGCACATTTATTTTTCATGAGAGTTAAGGTGCACTACTTAGATTGACCTTGGGTCAAAAATTGCTAGACTTAAACATGAGTATATACCAGGCATGGGCAAACTTCAGCCTTCCAGGTATTTTGGACTTCAACTCCCACAATTCCTAACAGGCTGTAGGCTGTTCAAAATTGTGGGAGTTGAAGTCCAAAACACCTGGAGGGGCAAAGTTTGCCCATGCCTGGTATATACAGTACTGTAATTACTTTGTGCCTCCCCCATTTAATGATTAAGCGGGCTTTATCCTTTTTAAAAAAATATATTTATTGGGGTTTTTCCATAAACAAACAAACAGTGGAAGTGGGGGAACAGTCTCAGGAACAGGGCAGTAGGGGGGGGAAAGGGAGAGGCTGGGTACGGTGATGGGAGAGGGGGTAGAGGGAGTGGGAAGGGGGGTTGGTGCTGGGGGTCGGTGGTAAGGGATGCGGGGGGTAGAGGGAGAAAGAGTGGTGGGCGGTGAAGGAGGCTGCTTGGTCCGGGTTCTGGGAAGGCTAGTGATGGGTAATGTTGATGGGAAGAGATAAAGACAGGAGTAGCTTGTTTCCTTCTAGAGTCCTTGTTCATGGGTGCTCCTTATTGTTCTCTTGCAGTCTCCCTCCTTGTTGAGCTGGTCACTTCTTTTTACAGGTCCTCTTTCTAGGCTCCTTTTTCCTTCTTTTTCCGAGGCGTATCTTCCTAACCCTCTGCGTCTGGGAGCAAACTGTTGTTTTTAGCTTTTGTCCTTTTGAGAGAACTTTTGTTCTTTCCTGTAGTCTCCAAAATCTTTCCAGCGTTTTATGCCCATTGTCCATTCCCTGTCTTCCAGCGTAGCCGGACCCGCGTCCCTTCACGTCCTCCAACCTCCATTTTAGCCGTTCTCCCTAGGCGATTCGAGGCCTTCCATGCCCATCTCCGGGATGCGACTTCTCGTAGGCCTGAAATACGCTTCAAGAGAGTAAGGGCAGCTTTTCTTCAGGTTATTCTTCCTTCCTTGCTGGGGTGTTCCCGCCCTGCCTCTCTTCCTAGTGGGCTGCGTCCCATTCTTTTTGCCGTCCTTCTTAGCTGCATCCAGGCTGGGGTTTTTGGGTGCTGTAGCGACCTCTTGATTCTTCCCCTCTTCTCTTTCTTGGGGAGCAGAGGTGTTAGGGCTCTTTGAGGTCCTTCCTGCCGCCTCCAGCAGGGCTGCCTCCCTATTTCTGGGGCGCGGTCCTCTTTCCTCTGGTCCTGCCCCCCCGGCTTTACGTTCTCCTTCCCTCTCTCCTCTCCACCTGTACATCTCGTTGCGCTCCCCCTTGACCCGGGGCATCCTCTCCATCCTCATAGGAGATCGGCAACCCTGGCCCTGTGGGGAGCGCCTCTTCATTTGATTCTGAACTTTCCTGTAGGGGGGTGCCCCCGGTTCGCGCCCATGTGGTCTTCCTGCCGGGACATCATGGCATCCATCCTCCGTAGGAAACCGTCTTGGGCCTTCCCTATCTTCCGCAGCTCTGCAAGGACATCCCCAGGGTTATTTCCTCCTCTTCTGGCCCCTCTTCCTGTCTCATCCTCCGCTCTTCCTCTCTTGGGGTGTTCATTTTGTATTTATTTGTTGGTTGTTTACTTGTTCTGAAAGACTCCTGGTTTTCCTGCTACAGTCCAGTTATTCACTTATTTGTTATTCCCCTTTTTTTGTTTTCGGCCTTATCCTTTTTAGCTTCCAAAATCAGAGAAGAGTTGTTGTATTAAAGGTGGTTTGATGGTCACTTATCTTGAACAAAGAGGTCTACTCATCATCTTGAAAAGCATTACTTGATGAGCTGTGTCTGGATTTATTGTTTTAACTCTGGAAGCACCTATAGGCTTTAGTCCAAAGTGCTTGGACTGAAGCCAGTCTGAAATTGCTAGCCTGAGCTACCGGTAGAGCAAGTTGTCTGCTTTACCTGTCAGACTGATGATTTGCTCAAGTCTCTGCATTGAATCAATAATGTATTTCAAAGGAGACAGGATACAACACTGTGTTACTTGTCATTTAAGAGATATATCTTTACAGTCAATCACATAAATTTCATTGTTTGTAAATTGCCCCTTTACATGATGTGTAAATAATTGACAAAAGGGGGATGAGGAGAATCAACATATAAAGCTGTCAGAAGATGGCTGTTAAGTTTAATGTTCCCCGTTTCTCTCTTTAATGTTGATCTGATGTTGCTGCTGGTTTAACAGCGATCCCTCCCCAAACAGTGACAGACCCAAATTTGGATGATAGCTAAACAAATATTTTATAAACAAATTTCAATCTTTAAAATTCATTAAACTGGATGATTCTTCTAATACTCCAAAATAAGTAGGGCAACCCTTTCTAGGCTGTTTATCGGCTTATTTTTGGATTTGTTTGGATTAAATCAATATGGGAAAGTCCATAGATGCTTTAAATTACCTTAAATCTTCTGTCCTCCTGTTTGCAAAGCTTCTTTCTGTACCATGTCTTTTTTGACTTAAGGCCCTATAACACCAGGCAACTATGGCCCTTTGATTCCATTGTAACAGCCATGGATGCATCCAAGGGAATCACTGGGCTTTGTCATCCCCCTCCCATTGCCAATGCACCAGATATAGGTGGTCATATAATAATAACAATAATAATGATCTTTGTATTGTCGAAGGCTTTCATGGCCAGAATCTCTGGTTTATTGTAGGTTTTTCGGGCTGTATGGCCATGTTTTAGAAGCATTCTCTCCTGACATTTCGCCTGCATCTGTGGCATTTATTTATTTATTTATATTTATTTATTTATATTCCGCTCTTC
The DNA here is from genome assembly GCA_030556195.1 of Anolis apletophallus. NCBI lineage: Eukaryota > Metazoa > Chordata > Lepidosauria > Squamata > Anolidae > Anolis > Anolis apletophallus. Next base: position 98,029,166 of record JARBWK010000006.1, on the reverse strand, counting down.
TCACCCTGAAGGGGACTCGGAGTTATTGTGCAAAAGGCTGGTCCCAAAAACAAGATTTTAATTTCTTCCTTAATGCCAGGAGAGATGGGGTCGATCGTATTCCACTTGGTAGTGCATTCCACAGGCAAGGGGTTACAGTCGAGAAGGCCCTGTCTCTCATCCCCACCAACTGCATTTGAGATGTTGGCAGGCACGAGAGTGAGAACAGGGCCTCCCCATATGATCTTAGGTTATGAGGTGGGATGTAGAGGCAGATGCGTTCGGACAAGTAAGCTGGGCCAGAACCGTATAGAGCTTTATAGGTCAAAACCAGGTAGCCTTCTTATTTTGACACAGGAGATAAAAAGCTTCACATGAAAGTCTCCCCTTCCCTTGAAGAAAAAAATTAAATACAATAATAACAAGTAAGAAACTATCAATTTGTTGCCCTTTATTGGCACCAAAATAGGCTGCCTGTATATTATGGTTCTGTATAATGTTGAGGCTGGTCTGGATGCCTCTTCACACAACAATTAAGCTTGCTTTAAAAAAGTTTCCATTACTGCCATGACTGCATTGGAAACTTTTCCGAAAGCCTAATTGCAAAGGCCTCCGCATCCTCCGGAGAAGCCTCTCCGCCACCGCAGAAGAAAGCGCGGCCTTCCCCGGCGGAGGCAATTCATTCCAAACCCCTCCAGTATTTTCTGTTGGTCACAGGGGTTCTGTGTGCCAAGTTTGGCTCAATTCCATTGTTGGTGGAATTCAAAATGCTCTTTGATTGTAGGTAAACCATAAATCCCAGTAACTACAACTCCCAAATGAGAAGGGCTATTTTCTCAAAACTTCACCAGTGTTCAAATTTGGGCATATTGAGTATTCGTGTCAAGTTTGGTCCAGATCCATCATTGTTTGGGTTCTCAGTTCTCTCCAGATGTACGTAGGTGAACTACATCTCCCCTAAATCACTGCCAATTCCTCCCAAACCCCTCCAGTATTTTTTGTTGGTCATGTGGGTTCCCTGTGCCAAATTTGGTCCAGTTCTGTAATTTGTGGGGGTCTCAGTGGTTTGTGGAAGTCAGAGCTGAATCGATTGGAGGTACTGCAAATCCCATCATCCGTTGTCCATACTCCAACAAACATATTGTTTTTGTGATTAATCACTATGCTTTAATTATGTTCAATTTGTAACAATGAAAACAATGAGATAGTTGCATTAGAATTCGTAAGAGTAGCAAAATTAATTATGAAGTAGGAATGAAAATATGGTTGGAGGTCACCACAACATGAGGAACCTTATTTAGGGGTCACGGCATTAGAAAGGTTGAGAACCACTGCATTAATACATATATCTTTCTGTTTAAGTGCTATTAAATTTTTAAAAATTAATTTCTAGGGAGGCGGTGAGTAATTTTTTTTTTCTGGAAAGGGGGCGGTAGGCCAAAAAAGTTTGGAAACCACTGATCTAGCTGCTGTTAATAGCCTATCTATTATTTCTTTCCTTTGTTATCTTTCCTTTTTTAGAGAGCACAATCACAGTAAGATTGGCGGTCTCCCTTACTAAGTGCCAATACAGAACAACCAGGTCAATTCTATACAATGGAAGAAAAGGAACCATGTCAATTGTTCCATCACTTGAAGGTTCTCACTGACCTGGCTGAATGCCTGAAGCCTGCGGCAAAATAGAAATGGAATCAAATGAGCAGTCAGTTGCACTAATTCCTTCTGAATGGTCACCAAAATGCACAAACCACTCACTCCAGAAAATCAAGAATGGTTCTTTGCATATAAAAAAAACTTCTGGGAGCAACCCCTGAGGAAAGGATGTAGAGGAGAAAAAAAAAGAAAAAAAAAAAGGACAAGGGTAAGAGGATCCTAAAGTGAGAATAAGATGCTCACAGCCAAAAAGGGCATAATAAGGAAGTGGAGTGTAGGAATGGAGAAATGCAGCCTGAGAAAAAGAGAAATGGGAAAAATGGGTAAAAATGAAAATCTGGAGATGGGTAGGGAGAGAGAGAGAGAGAGAGAGAGAGAGAGAGAGAGAGAGAGAGAGAAATCAAAGAAAGTGCTACAATTGTGCAGTGATGAAATAAGCACTAATGAGAAAAGTACACAATGTGAAAGCATGGCTAGTGATTTGTCGATTGTTCACAGAAAGTAGTCAATTTATGAACAGTGTACAACTGGCCTCCTATATTTGTGGATTTCACTTTTGTGGATTTGATTATTTGCAAATTTAATTAATATGGTCTTCTAGGAATCACTACATCCTCTAACACAATTATATGGCTCATTTCCAGTGGAAGTTTACCATAGAATTAGATTGCAGGACTTAGACATTTTAAAGATGGAGAGGTTTTCTTTAAGTGGTTATTTTTTTCTTGATTTTTCCACTTTTGCAGGGGTCCTGAACCCCAAACCTTAGAAAATGTGGAGCGATGACTATATTGTTATCTTATTTAAGATACTTAGCATTGGATTGTATGCATCTAATGGTGTCATGTCTGCAGTGGGATAGTTACTGTTGATTGAAAAAATTGTCCTCTACATCTCTTCCCATCCTCTCAAATCTGTTCTGTAGTTTGGGGACTCTGCTCCCCATAAAGGAGACAGAAGAAGTGCATAATAAGAGAATATAGGAGGAGTGATAATATGGGCCCTTCCACGCAGCCCTAAGGTAAATGTAAAAATTTTCCTCTTGACATTAAGTCCAGTCGTGTCCAATTCTGGGGGGTGGTGATAATCTCTATTTTTAAGCCGAAGAGCCGGCATTGTCTATAGACACCTCCAAGGCCATGTGGCCAGCATGACTGCATGGATTGCTGTTACCTTCCCACCGGAGTGGTACCTATTGATCTACTCACATTTGCATGTTTTCGAACTGCTAGGTTGGCAGAAGCTGGAGCTAATAGCAGGAGCTCACACTGCTCCCCGGATTCGAACCTGCAACCTTTTGATCAGCAAGTTCAGCAGCTCAGCGGTTTAATCCACTGTGCCACCAGGGGCTCCCAAGTGGACCACCACTTGCAGGATGTAAGTTAGGGCCCTTCCACACAGCCCTATATCCCAAAATAACAAGGCAGAAAATCCCACAATATTTGTTTTGAACAGAATTATCTGAGTCCACACTGCCAGATATTCTAGTTAAAAGAGATTTTCTTTCTTGATGTTCTGCGATATAGGACTGTGTGGAAGGGCCCAAAGTTACATTCTGCAAGTAGGGGTCCACGTGGGTGATGTATTGTTTGCAACACATTTCAAATATAATGCCAATATAATGATTTTGAACCATTTTTAAAGCCGGCTTACATCATAAAAGGATACCCCAAGTAGATATTGCTGTGGGTGCTTTAGACTCCCTCCTGCTGCCTCATCATATTTTCCTTTCCAGGCAGATTGTGAAACATATGCACTCACATCTTTCATAAAAAGAGAGACATATTTTTAAATCATCTTCCTATTCCCCAAGGTTATAGGAAGACTGTGTTTGGCAAAGTCAGAGGGAATTTAACTCACTCATAATGCAACGGATGGCTCTGTTCAATCCTGGGCTAATATTACAAAAAACATTTGTACAACTGTGCATGTTTTTTTTAAAAAAAATCTGATGTGTTTTGCAATCTTTGTCTTTGTTTTCTCGTTATTGTTGGGTGGGTGAGTCAGTTGCCAGCAATACTTGCTGATACTGAAGTTTAAAATAGAAACAGAAACAGCAATAATATTTTAATAGAGTTATATTCTAGATGGAAGCATAATATAGATTTCTTTAGGTCTCACCATGAGTTCGTATGATGGGTTGGAATTATCTCATTAAATTCCCCCACCTACCTCAGTTTTGCTTTTCACAGTTTCAGTGCTCCTTGGCCTAACGAAACTATTAAATGGGAGATTCCAGAAATAAACAACTCATAGGTGTTTAATTGTTGGCAACATTCAATAACTTTTATTATGGTATATTTTATCATTATTCTTTTCATTACTAGTTTTGTTGTTAATCTCTTACTGTGCCTAATTTATAAATTAAATGTATACTTATAGGCATTCCCCAAGTTACAAACATCTAACTTACAAACAACTCATAGTTAAGAACAGAGGCAAGACAACAGCAAGTGAGAGAAATTTACCCTAGGAATTCACTCCTGAAAGAGTGATCACGAGGAAAAGGTGTCTCCACTGAGGCTTTCTCGCCAATCCTTGTTTCCTCAACAAGCATTTTGTTCAAACTCCACATATCCCCTGTGGACAAGTGGAGACTATTGTCAGGCCCGGATTACCCATAATGCCAACCTAGGCCATGGCCTAGGGGCGCAAGCCAAGGGGGGGGGGGCGCTGATCACCGACCAAAAAATAATAATAAAAATGTTGAAACAAATAAAAACGCCGTGGCCGGCCCCTGGGGTCTCTCCCAACTCTCGGAGCTTGAGAATACCAAGGGGGAGTTGGGTGTGTTGGTTGTGGGGAGGGTGCCTGGCTCTGTCCCCGGGTCCAATCTGGCCCTCTTCTCCCTCCCTCCCTTTCAGACATGGCCTCCTTTGCGAAGGGAGGGAGCAAATGGCGTGCAGGTGGGCGCCCCAGCCTGGCTGGCCCCCTCCCTCCCTCCATCTTTCCTGGGGCGGCTGTCCCCAGGGCCCTTGGCTGCTCCCTTGGCTGGGAAGGAGAAGGAGGACAGTGGGGGGCTCTGCTTCTTGGGAGGGAGAGAGGAAGGACTTTCTGACTGTGTGTGTGTGTGTGAGAAAGAGCGCTATTGTTCACCAGAGGAACTCTCTGCTTTTGTGCAAATAATGACCCTTATGAATGTGTATGTGTGTTCTGAATGGGTTGCGCAGGGGGGCAGTCCTGGGGGCGGGGTCTTTCTTGCCAGAGTCTCCTCCAGGGCTGGTGAGTTGCCCATGTCACTATTCACTGAGTATGGGTTACTACTGCAAGCATAAAACACACAAACAGGAAATTGCTGTATGAAAATCTATATCATCATATATATATTAGTCAACATCGAGTAGAGCATTCATATATCAGACAAACCATACATATAAAGAGGCGCATATACAACATTTACAAGAGACATTCTGGCAACATAGTGTCCAAATACAACATAAGTATGGCTGTCATCAAAATATTAAATCATAACTCAAATGCTGAATAGTCCAAAGCATAATAGAATATAAAGGACCCAAGGAGACAATGATGTATCTCCTTTATGGTCACCTCACCGTGTGTGGTGAGGTTCAGTCCTGACGCAACTTCCTAATAGTGATATAAGGGGCCGAATTGACATCTACGAAGGCCTTGAGAAAGCCCTCAGCCCTGGGGCGAAACGGGGAGTGGCCCCAGAATGTTGGCATCGCCAGCCCGTCGACCTGTTTTGAATGAACTTGCGGAGATACATCATTATCTCCTTGGCTATTGTATTGATTGACTGGATCTTCTAGTGATCTCCCTAGCTTCCTAGATACCCCAATTGTGTTAAAAATAAGGGCTTTATTTTATTTATTTCCTGTCAAAAGCATTGCATAAATAAGTTTCAATCCGATAAAAAATAGAACGAGCACAAGTGGTGAAATATTTTTTGACCAGAACTGTGCAACAGCACCCGCATTGTCTGTAGCTTTAAACAATTCTTCCTCTATACATGAGGCAAGGCATTGTGGACAAGCATACAGGTGATGGGTTGCTTGTTCTGCTCTATAGTCCCCACAAGGTGTGGGATTCTTTTAGGTAGTGCCATTTTGCCAGGTTGTCTTTTGATCTGTGAACTCCACTTCTGAGTCTGTTCAGGGACTTCCAAGTTGCTCATTCTCGTGGGGGGGATCAAGTCCTGGTTTAGCTGCCCAGAGGGATGCACTTGCTGTTGCTGGGAGAACATTACGGGGAGTGGTGGTTCTCATGAAGCTTTTCCTTGATTTCAGTCTACTGGGAGGAGGCTGATAGCCATACAGAGGATGGCTTTTACAGTGTTCAACCTTATTTTTGCACATCGGGGGTGGGGTGGGGTGCCAGCTAGCTTGTAGAGTAGTGGTTCTCAACCTGTGGGTCCCAGGTGTTTTGGCCCACAACTCCAAGAAATCCCAGTCAGTTTACCAACTGTTAAGATTTCTGGGAGTTGAAAGCCAAAACATCTGGGGACCCAGGGTTGAGAACCATTGTTGTAGAGTCTATCAACAGGTATAGGTTTGAGACATTTTTTTTTAAAGGGCTGAGATTCTACATTATCGGCTACATTTCATAACTTTACACATACTTAGTTACATAGCAAAGGTGCTAGGGGACACAGCTATGGCTCAATGTTATGGAACCATGGGATTGGTAGTTTGGTGAAGCACCAGTAATTTTTGGCAGAAAGTGTAAAGACCTTATAAAATGACAACTCCTAGTATTCCATATCATTGAGCCATGACAGTTGGTATTGAACTGCATTACCGGTAATTATGCAGTGTAGATGTACCCAAAAATAGAACTACAGCTTCCTGACTTCCATATTCAGTCATCAAACATTCATGAAGAAGATGAACATAAATGAAGACTTCAGGGGTTGAACTTGAATGTGCATTTCAAATCTACTGGGTTTGTAAAAATAATATAATAAAACTTTATTTATATTACATCCATCTCCCCAAAGGGACTCAGGGCTGATTCAAAATATAAAAGGCAAAAATTCAGTGCCTGAATACAATAACAATACATCCATACAAACAAAATTTAAACAACCCACCATATGAACACGAATTATAGCTTAACAAACTAAAATTAAATTAAAAAACACAGCCTGTTATAACAGACATAAAAAACATCAAACATTGAATGGAAACAATAATTTCCCATAAATATCCCCTCATGTATATCATATTCCTATATGTGGAATGCAAATCTAGAGCTTGTGGAATTTACTTTTTTTGGTGACTACCAACTCCCAGTTACCCTTGCTGCAGTGTTAAGAGAGCAATTTGGGCGGCAAAAGGCCAGGATTAAATATAAACTATTGTAGATAAGAAAGAAAGAGGGGCCTGGCACTTCCCAACTTGCAGCTGTATTATGAAGCAGCTGCACTCAGCTGGGTAAAAGATTGGGCAACTCTGGGGGGAAAAAAGAATTCTCGCAGTGGAAGGCTTTGACGTGCGACGAGGGTGGCACGCCTACCTCTGGCACGACAAGGCCTCAATTGAAAAGAATTTTACAGACCATTATCTTAGAGCAGCCCTCAACAAAATCTGGAAGAAGTATAAACTTCGCTTCTACTTAAAGACTCCATGTGGATCTCACTGGAAGCCAAGCATAAGGAGATCCCAGCCCGAAAGTGGCTAACATACAAACAGCTTATTTATAAATCCCCTAAGGGATGGCAATTAAAATCGTTGGAAAGCCTACGAGCAAGAGACAGAGCTTACTTGGTTTCAATATGCACAGGTGAAAGAACAATTCAAGCAAGATGTGCAGAAGGACTTCAACGTTCAAGAGACAGCATGGGACAGAGTGATGAAAGCTGAGAGGAAGGAGATATCACTTCTGTACAACAAGCTATTGGAGTGGGAAACGGAGGAAGAATCCATCAAAGAGACCATGGTGAGGTGGGCCCAAGAGTTGGGACATTCTATCCTTCTCAAAGAATGGGAAGAGATATGGAAAGGAAAACTGAAGTACTCAGGGTTCACCAACATCACTGAAAATTGGTACAAGATGTTTTTCCACTGGTACCACACCCCAGTAAGCCTGGCGAAATGTTATAAAAACTTAAAAGACAACTGCTGGAAGTGTGGGAAGAGGAGAGGTACATTCCTCCATTGCTGGTGGACTTGCAAAAAGATCAAGTCGTTTTGGAGAGGAGTTCACTCCCATGTAGTTAAAATTCTCGGTTTGAATATGGATTTAAAACCAGACTATTATTTATTGAATATAATGGATTTTGAAATAGACAGTAACGACGGCAAAATCCTCTTCTACCTGGCGGCAGCAGCCCGAATTGAGATAGCCAAGAATTAGCCAAGAAGAAGATTAAGCCAAGTCAATGTTTACCCTGCAGACTGGACTGGAAGACACCAAGAAAATTTTCACCTACCTCTATTTCCACCCTATTCACCCCCCACCCCCTATCTATCTCTTCCCTTGTCTCCTCCCAACCCTCCCCTACCCCCTCCCCCCTCCCCCCTCCCAACCCTACTTGTTCCCCCCTCCCAGTTCCCCCTTCTTTGTCTTTTTGATCTATTGCTTTCCCTTTTATTATATGTATCTGAAAAAAAAACCTTTAATAAAGAACCATTTTAAAAAAGAGAGCAATTTTTCCCATGGTCTGCAATTCATATGCATCCCTTTCTGTCTTGATTATGTATTTATTATGTAATCATATGCATGCCTACACTAAAGTAAACTTCACAGGGTCCAATGGAATTTATTATCTGGTTCAGGTTCAGAGCCTGATTGTTTGGAAAGGAGAAAAGGCACCTATTCCTTAGGATATTAGTAGGATGGAAAGACAAAATACAATATTATGGGTTAACTGTTGAAAGTTACAGACAATAGAAATGCTGCTAAGGGTTTTCTCCCTGTCATGGACAAATTATGTGCTATTGATGGAGTGACAAACCACCTATATAACAATTTCATAGGAGACATTTTATGCCAGATATTATTCTGAAACCAATGACCTATTTGTTATCCGGGAGCCTTTCAGAGCTTGTCACTGAGATGAGATTATCTGTTCATTGAACTGACATGCCACGAAAAGAAAAGGAATGGAAGAAGAAATAAATCTACTGTTGCGTTCGGGGCAAATAAATCTCACATCTTCCAGCTGCACACAACAAGACAACAACACAAACCAGACAACATATGTTGTGCACACTGAACCCCTTGCATAAAAACCAGTAATTTTGACCAGAAGGAATAAGCTTCAAATAATTACCTTGCCCTTTAGGTTTTCATTTCAACAACTTCAGCCCCTTGGCAAAGAACCCCAACGGAAAACAGCTTCACTTACGTATTACAAGATTTCATTATATTTAACTGGAGATTGCTCGGCCCAAGTTATAAATTAATAATACACATCAGTTGGTTTAACATCACCTCTCTTTGAGTTTTTGAGCTTCTTTTAGCAGTGGGAAGGTGGGGGCACAGACAGGTCAAGACACACCTCCAACTCCGAGGGTGATGCCGGTTCCGTGGTTTCACTACCACACTTCCTAACTAGCCTGTCCTTCGGCACAGTTTCTCTGGGGCCACGCACTTCTGGATCCGTCCGAGCTGCCCAGTCCTTCGGAACAGCTTTTCCGATCCCTCCGGCCCTCCGGACCTCCACCTGAGCTGGCCTGTCCTTCGGCACAGTCTCCCTGGTCCCATACACTTCTGGATCTGCTTGAACTGACCAGTCCCGGAACAGCTCCTCCGATCCCTCGTTCCTCCAAACCTCAGCCTGTCTGGGTCAAATCTCTCTCTCTTCGCGGGCAACCTCCAGGCTCACCTGAGCTTCCACAGTCGCTCCGCTTCTTCAAATTCCTCCTCTGGGCAACAGCACCTTCCATCATCTCACGGTGCTCGTCCGGGCAACCCACTTGGTCGAGAGTGGTCCAATCCCACTCCATAGTGCGCGGATTTCCTCAGGAGCCGAATCCCATCTATCGATATATTCTTCTTCTCTCCCAAGCCAACCTCTCCATTGCTGGGATAGTTGAAAAGGGGCTTTTGCTTCTGTAACGACTCTCCAACACTCGGTAAGGATCACGCGTAGATTGAAAGCACGGTCCAACACGATTTTATTTCAGGTACGACACATGTGAAGCAAAAGCACCTGCCCGCCACCAAAACACAACTTATATACCCCAACCCCCCTCCCATCGCCCATGCAATGTCCAGGTAGGGTTGCACCATATCCGGTGATTCAGCATATCCCATAGTCCAAAGGGATGTGACCTCAGGGCCCCATGAGTCAGCATTAGGAGTCCAATTGTCCAATGTCCAGGCTCAGAGGAGTTACATCACTTCCCCTGCAGCCTTGCACACATGTGGAAGTTACCTCACTTCCACATGACTCAGCACAGTCTTATATAACTGGAGCCCAAGGTCACCCAAGAACTAGGGCAAAGGTCGATGCAATCTCATGCCAGGCTGGGAGCTTGAACTTCACCCAAGCTCAAGTCTCCCAATCCTGACACTTGGCCTAACTAAACTATTAAATGGGAGATTCCAGAAATAAACAACTCATAGGTGTTTAATTGTTGGCAACATTCAATAACTTTTATTATGGTATATTTTATCATTATTCTTTTCATTACTAGTTTTGTTGTTAATCTCTTACTGTGCCTAATTTATAAATTAAATGTATACTTATAGGCATTCCCCAAGTTACAAACATCTAACTTACAAACAACTCATAGTTAAGAACAGAGGCAAGACAACAGCAAGTGAGAGAAATTTACCCTAGGAATGGAAATTCACTCCTGAAAGAGTGATCACGAGGAAAAGGTGTCTCCACTGAGGTTTTCTCGCCAATCCTTGTTTCCTCAACAAGCATTTTTGTTCAAACTCCACATATCCCCTGTGGACAAGTGGAGACTATTGTCAGGACCGGATTACCCATAATGCCAACCTAGGCAATGGCCTAGGGGCGCAAGCCGGGGGCGCTGATCACCGACCAAATAATAATAATAATAATAATGTTGAAACAAATAAAAACGCCGTGGCCGGCCCCTGGGGTCTCTCCCAACTCTCGGAGCTTGAGAATACCAAGGGGGAGTTGGGTGTGTTGGTTGTGGGGAGGGTGCCTGGCTCTGTCCCCGGGTCCAATCCTGGCCCTCTTCTCCCTCCCTCCCTTTCAGACATGGCCTCCTTTGCGAAGGGAGGGAGCAAATGGCGTGCAGGTGGGCGCCCCAGCCTGGCTGGCCCCCTCCCTCCATCTTTCCTGGGGCGGCTGTCCCCAGGGCCCTTGGCTGCTCCCTTGGCTGGGAAGGAGAAGGAGGACAGTGGGGGGCTCTGCTTCTTGGGAGGGAGAGAGGAAGAGCTTTCTGACTGTGTGTGTGTGAGAGAGAGAGCGCTATTGTTCACCAGAGGAACTCTCTGCTTTTGTGCAAATAATGACCCTTATGAATGTGTATGTGTGTTCTGAATGGGTTGCGCAGGGGGGCAGTCCTGGGGGGGGGGGTCTTTCTTGCCAGAGTCTCCTCCAGGGCTGGTGAGTTGCCCATGTCACTATTCACACTGAGTATGGGTTACTACTGCAAGCATAAAACACACAAACAGGAAATTGCTGTATGAAAATCTATATCATCATATATATATTAGTCAACATCGAGTAGAGCATTCATATATCAGACAAACCATACATATAAAGAGGAGCATATACAACATTTACAAGAGACATTCTGGCAACATAGTGTCCAAATACAACATAAGTATGGCTGTCATCAAAATATTAAATCATAACTCAAATGCTGAATAGTCCAAAGCATAATAGAATATAAAGGACCCAAGGAGACAATGGTGTATCTCCTTTATGGTCACCTCACCGTATGTGGTGAGGTTCAGTCCTGACGCTTCCTAATAGTGATATAAGGACGAATTTGACATCTACGAAGGCCTTGAGAAAGCCCCGCCCTGGGGGCGAAACGGGGGAGTGGCCCCAGAATGTTGGCATCGCCAGCCCGTCGGCCTGTTTTTGAATGAACTTGCGGAGATACATCATTATCTCCTTGGCTATTGTATTGATTGACTGGATCTTCTAGTGATATCCCTAGCTTCCTAGATACCCCAATTGTGTTAAAAATAAGGGCTTTATTTTATTTATTTCCTGTCAAAAGCATTGCATAAATAAGTTTAAATCTGATAAAAATAGAACAAGCACAAGTGGTGAAATATTTTTGACCAGAACTGGGCAACAGCACCCGCATTGTCTGTAGCTTTAAACAATTCTTCCTCTATACATGAGGCAAGGCATTGTGGACAAGCATACAGGTGATGGGTTGCTTGTTCTGCTCTATAGTCCCACAAGGTGTGGGATTCTTTTAGGTAGTGCCATTTTGCCAGGTTGTCTTTTGATCTGTGAACTCCACTTCTGAGTCTGTTCAGGGACTTCCAAGTTGCTCATTCTCGGGGGGGTCAATTCCTGGTTTAGCTGCCCAGAGGGATGCACTTGCTGTTGCTGGGAGAACATTACGGGAGTGGTGGTTCTCATGAAGCTTTTCCTTGATTTCAGTCTACTGGGAGGAGGCTGATAGCCATACAGAGGATGGCTTTTACAGTGTTCAACCTTATTTTTGCACATCGGGGGTGGGGTGGGGTGCCAGCTAGCTTGTAGAGTAGTGGTTCTCAACCTGTGGGTCCCAGGTGTTTTGGCCCACAACTCCAAGAAATCCCAGTCAGTTTACCAACTGTTAAGATTTCTGGGAGTTGAAAGCCAAAACATCTGGGGACCCACAGGTTGAGAACCATTGTTGTAGAGTCTATCAACAGGTATAGGTTTGAGACATTTTTTTAAAGGGCTGAGATTCTACATTATCGGCTACATTTCATAACTTTACACATACTTAGTTACATAGCAAAGGTGCTAGGGGACACAGCTATGGCTCAATGTTATGGAACCATGGGATTGGTAGTTTGGTGAAGCACCAGTACTTTTTGGCAGAGAAGTGTAAAGACCTTATAAAATGACAACTCCTAGTATTCCATATCATTGAGCCATGACAGTTGGTATCGAACTGCATTATTGGTAATTATGCAGTGTAGATGTACCCAAAAATAGAACTACAGCTTTCTGACTTCCATATTCAGTCATCAAACATTCATGAAGAAGATGAACATAAATGAAGACTTCAGGGGTTGAACTTGAATGTGCATTTCAAATCTACTGGGTTTGTAAAAATAATATAATAAAACTTTATTTATATTACGCTCCATCTCCCCAAAGGGACTCAAGGCGGATTCCAAACATAAAAGGCAAGCATTCAATGCCCGAATACAACAACAATACATCCATACAAACAAAATTTAAACAACCTAACATATAAACACGAATTATAACTTAACAGACTAAAATTAAATAAAAAACACAGCCTGTTATAAGAGACATAAAAAACATCAAACATTGAATGGAAACAATAATTTCCCATAAATATCCCCTCATGTATATCATATTCCTATATGTGGAATGCAAATCTAGAGCTTGTGGAATTTACTTTTTTGGTGACTACCAACTCCCAGTTACCCTTTGCTGCAGTGTTAAGAGAGCAATTTTTCCCATGGTCTGCAATTCATATGCATCCCTTTCTGTCTTGATTATGTATTTATTATGTAATCATATGCATGCCTACACTAAAGTAAACTTCACAGGGTCCAATGGAATTTATTATCTGGTTCAGGTTCAGAGCCTGATTGTTTGGAAAGGAGAAAAGGCACCTATTCCTTAGGATATTAGTAGGATGGAAAGACAAATACAATATTATGGGTTAACTGTTAAAAGTTGCAGACAATAGAAATGCTGCTAAGGGTTTTTCTCCCTGTCATGGACAAATTATGTGCTATTGATGGAGTGACAAACCACCTATATAACAATTTCATAGGAGACATTTTATGCCAGATATTATTCTGAAACCACAATGACCTATTTGTGCTCCGGGGAGCCTTTCAGAGCTTGTCACTGAGATGAGATTATCTGTTCATTGAACTGACATGCCACGAAAAGAAAAGGAATGGAAGAAGAAATAAATCTACTGTTGCGTTCGGGGGCAAATAAATCTCACATCTTCCAGCTGCACACAACAAGACAACAACCACAAGCCAGACAACATATGTTGTGCACACTGAACCCTTGCATAAAACCATTAATTTTGACCAGAAGGAATAAGCTTCAAATAATTACCTTGCCCTTTAGGTTTCATTTCAACAACTTCAGCCCCTTGGCAAAGAACCCCAACGGAAACAGCTTCCACTTACGTATGCGCATTTCATTATATTTAACTGGAGATTGCTCGGCTCAAGTTATAAATTAATAATACACATCAGTTGGTTTAACATCACCTCTCTTTTGAGTTTTTGAGCTTCTTTTAGCAGTGGGAAGGTGGGGGCACAGACAGGTCAAGACACCCCAGAATAGAGCAAAAGCTCTGAACCCTATTAACAGTCTCAAATTAGGTTGACCTATTGAATCAATTGTTGAATGACAAATCTACAGCTACGTATGTAAATTCCATTTAGTCAGTGTCCTACTCTATATAAGAATATTAATAAGATAGTGATTAATTAAATAGGTAATATCAACAAAATAGTGGCCAAAGTAAAAACTAGGTAGTACAGTCATCCCTCTGTATCCACTGATTGTGTATCCATGGATTCAACCAACTACAGCTTGAAAATATTAGGAGGCTGGTGAAGACCTGGATGTGGAACCAAGCCTTCCCAGAATAGGCTGAGATTGACTATTGTCTGAATGTATGACCACGTTTACAGATTGAGTGGAATTGTTTTAATGGCGATGTTGATTTATGCTGGGTTTTAATGTATTTTAATATGTTGTAGTAGTTGTTTTTAAATTGTATAGCATTGAATTTTTGCTGTTATGGCGGTCTGAGTCCCTCGATAGAGGTGAGAAGGTCGGGGTACAAAAGTTTTAAATAAATAAATAAATAAAACATTCCAAGACTCAAACCATGATTTTGCCATTTTATATAAGGAGGAGTATTTTACTACTCCAATGGATATAAAGGCACTTGAGTATCTGTAGTCAGTAAGAACTGACCATGGAAAAACAGACTGGTTCAAGATTGCGAAAGGTGTATGGCAGGATTGTATACTCTCACTCAACCTATTCAACTTGTATGCAGAACACATCATACGATGTGTGGAGCTTGGCAAATGCAAGGCTGGGGTTAAAATTGCTGGAAGAAACATTAACAACCTTAAATATGCAGAGGATACTACTTTGGTGGCCAAAAAGTGAGGAGGAGCTGAGGAGCCTGCCTACAATGGGCTTCCAGAATCTTGTTTTGAGAATGCATGAGCAGCAAAACAAAGTGAAGAGGGGAGGGCAGATAAGCTGTGCATATGAAAAAAAAATAGATCTATAACTTTGGCAACCAGAGTTGAAGTTCATTTTGCACTGTATGTTGGGTGAAAAGTGGATTTAAAATCTAATATGAAAGAAAAAGGTCCTTCCTGGGTGTATTTTTAAAATATAAAAATCCTTCAAATGGTGTCTAAGAAATTCAAATGTTTCTGTTCATTTATGAAAGTTGCATTTGATCTGATTCTTTGAATTCATGTGTCCATTTTTGTTAGATTGGCTGAACCAACTTTCCTTCCTTCCTTCCTTCCTTCCTTCCTTCCTTCCTTCCTTCCTTCCTTCCTTATCTGCATTCTTTCCATGTTATTTCTGCTTCCAATATCAAATTTTCTGTTGATGAAGCAGTGTCCAGTCACATTTCACAGGTATTTGTATACAGAAAACACTGAAGTCCAAGTGGTACACCCTAAGTCAACCTTATATTATCTATACTTCTGCCGTCACACCAGGTCTGTTTAAAATTAAAACTGGCAGATGTGTTGTCCTTTCTACCTGGTGGACTGCAGAGCGCTTGCTGAAAAAGCTAGGTGGTCTGACAACCCAAAAAACACTCCAAAATAAAGTTGAAAATCAAACAGTTTATTCAATAACAAAGTCTTTGCAGGACTTGGCACAGCTTAATGGTTGTAAAAAAAAACCAGACTGGAAATGCCTTGGGTTGTTGCTCAAAAGATTCCCACTGCTTCCCTTTGGATGGCAGGAAACCCGATATTTCCCACCCTGGTCCTAGGTGTTTGGTTGAAGGAACCACTCCGTCCACCCTCGACACCTAAGACCAGTCCACAGGTGACCTACAGCTGGGCTGGTAACCAGATGTCTATCCTATACAGAATCAGCAGGTCAGCATGCAGGTTAGCATGCAGGTTAGCACCCAGGTAAGCACCCAGTACTTACGGTGACCCTTTCGAGACCAATCCTGGATGGCCAAAACACATCTGAATTCCTTCCCTCTCTGAAAGGAACTGCAACACTTTCTAAAATGGAGGCCAATCCCAGGAAGAAAAAAGGGCGGACACCAACTAAAAAGATACATTTGCAGAGCTTTAGGTGGCAAATTCTGCACCAGGCTGCAACCTTGCTAATAATTAACAGGCAAGGTGTCAGTGTGCCTGGAACAGTCCCAGGAAAGATGCAAAAGGAAAAAATGCTGCCTTTTAAAAACCAAACTATGGGGCTATGCATATGAAACGTCTGGAGGACAGAACAATACTGGCAGTCACTCTCTAGGTGGTGGAGATTTTCCCCAGCCTTCATTTTTTATCCTTCTCCCCACAAATTAAGAACTGGGATGAGGCCTTGATTTAAATTAATATAAAGTCCCTTTGATCCCACCCTGGGGTATAATTTCAATAATAAGATCAATTAAAATTGCAATTAAAAACATGATAAGAACATTTAGCATATAGTTCATATCTGGTAGAAAAGTTGGACTTTCTATGAACCTTGTTGAAACTGAGTGACAGGAGAGAAGGCAAGAAGACAGAACAGGTTTAATCATCTTTCCAGGAATGTACCTGGCAAGGCTTGCCTTTTTGAAGATGTGCCCTGTGTCTGCTGCCCTAACCCTCAGAGGCAAATCATACTAGCACTGGGCTGAATTAGTTTTCCAATTTCTCCTTTTTCAGCCAAAGGGCTATATCATGATTTGAAAAAAAACGACATGCTGATTTAAAATACAGAGCAAAACCATTTAAAATACTGAAACAGTGGATTTGAGCAGGATAGATGCTGATCACCCTACATGTATATGTTTGAGATCCTAATGATGGAACATGCAGGGCAGAAATCAATAGAAATTAGCATGATGGCTGTATTCTCATCATCTCAATGTAGGTCACTCCCAGATTTTACAAAACTGGCTTAGCATACATCACTTATTTGGTGGAAAATTGGACTGGTCAGTGTAGACCTATTTAATGCAGTTCGAACTGCATTTAACTTCATGATATGGGTCTACACTGCATTGTATGGCAGCGTAGATCCTGCCATAATAACCTATATGAAATGTGCTATGAAATGCAATCCATGGGGAAATAACTCGACAGCATTTTCAGTTAGCAGATGTCACAGAACACTCAATGCTTTTATTCTTTTCTGATTTTGAGGAGAAATATCTTACTTCTGGTACTTTTTTCACATTACACAGTTGTAATGCTATGATTCCACTTAAACTATCCTATGAAACCCTGGGGTTTAGGAGGAGATTTAGACTTTTCTGCCTGATGACAATAGTGCCTTGTTTTTTTTTGCCTTCAAGTTTTTCTCGATGTATGAGGGCGGGTCAATAAGTCTGTGACTTTTTGAATAAAACACAGGTTTTTGGATAAAAATTCATTTTATTTTTCAATGTAGTCTCCTTTGAGCTTTATACACTTTGTCCAACATTTCTCCTTTTTTATTCCTTCCAAAAAATAAGATTTGTTGAGATCATCAAAATAGGTATTTGTTTGTGAGATAATTTCATCGTTGGAGTCAAATCTCTTTCCGCCGAGACTCTTTTTTGGAAACAAGAAAAAGTCACTCGGGGCTAAATCCGGAGAATAGGGCGGATGAGAGAGCAATTCATATCCCAATTCATGGATTGTTGCCATGGAAACTGCATGTGTACACCCTTGCATTGTGTGCACCCTTGCATTGTCCTGGTCCAATCTTGCGGAACGCTTTCTCATACCCAAGTGATCATTTAAAATTGAAACCACTGAGCCATGTGAGATGCCTATGGCTTCCACAATCTCTCGCACTTTCAATCTCCTATCGACCAACACCATATAGTGAATTTTTTCAATTGTTTTGGGTGTAGAGACCTCAACTGCGCGTCCAGAACTTTTGGCATCTTCCGAGCTTGTACGGCCACAAAGAAATTCAGTAAACCACTTTTTTATCATTGAAATTGATGGTGCAGCGTCCCCATAGTATTTATCAAGCTTAGCCTTGCTTTGAGTGATAGGTTTTGTCTGCAAAAATGCTGCTTAATGAGCACACAAAATTCACTTTTTTTCATTTTCTCAAATTTTGACAGGAGTCAACTGACAGATGCCTGTTGACAGGAGCAGTGTTGCCCTTTCAGTTAAGAGGCGGAAAATTCAAAAAGTCACTGACTTATTGACCCGACCTCGTATGGTAACCCTAAGGTTTTCTTGGCAAGGTTTATTCAGATTTTATTCAGATTTGCAAATGCCTTCTTCGGAGGCTGAGAAAGTGTAACTTGACAAAGGTCACCCAGTGGGTTTCCATGGCAGGAGGTTCCTGCCATGGATTTGAACCTTTGCCTCCAGAGTCACAGTCCAACTCTCAAACCACTATACCTTGCTGGCTTTCTGTTTTTATCAATGGACAAACCCCAGAATTCAATAAGCTGCATCCATGGCAGTTGAAGTGGTCTCATAATGCTATAAGTATGTAGTGTGGAAGGACCCCTGACTGCATCTGTTTAGACTGAAGATGTCTTCTCAGAACCAGGTTTTCCACCATTCAATGTGCCATAGCACATCCCAAGTACCCCCTTTTCCTGCAATTCCCACTTTGATCTAAGCAGCCGGCAGTTATGTATGTATTTATTTATTTAAATTATGGTATTTGTTTCCCGTAGCTTCTCACCCACGCAGGGGGACTCAGCACGCTTAAATTTGCAGCACTACAGGCCGCAACACCACAATAGAATATAAAAACAAAAACATAATCGAATCAACATCAATATAAATATTAAAAACCATTACATTGAAATCACGACGTACAGCAATAATTAAACTTATACACAGAGTAAGGCTCTAATGCTAACAGCATTCAAACACGCTATGAAAGCTAGCAAAGAATAAAGAGTATGCAAAATTGTGTCTTTCACTTTTTTATATAAAAGTATCAAAGTATACCATTCAGGTATGGTGCAAGGTGTAGGTATATTTCACTATATAATTTCACAGTGTTCACATAATACATTCACATTTGTGACCATATATCAATCATTCATAGTATGCATATAACAATATCACAAAGTGGATATCACAGTGTTAATATCACATAAATTCTAAAGCAAGGTACTGGTGTAACTATAACAGAACCAACAGTATAAACCTGTATTTCCACCGTAGGGTAAGTTCACTCCTAATGTTAGCATGTAGTGTGGCTGGGAAGATCCCTGGATGTAAACAATGAACTGCTTCACCGCCTGGGAAACAAACGCCGCTTGGCTGGAGTTCAGTATAGCTGCTAAATGCTGGGCGTCTGTCCTCCGCTGGGGTGGCAGAATGGGGTGGGCTAGGAGCTTGCTCGCCATGCCCTTTCCATGGACTGGATGTGAAAATATTCCTCCTGCAGCGACGCAAGCCTCCTCAGCGGGTACATGCCAATGTGGCAAACGCCGGTGCAGCCTCTGAAGAAGCCGCGGGCTCCATCCACCACCCAGGAGCCCCGAACGGTTCGAGCTCTGCACAGTAAACTGTCAGGCGAACCGCGTAGGACTCCTCAAACATCTCTGGATCCACAGAACCACAGCCTCCTAGCCCACCCCATTCTGCCACCCCAGCGGAGGACAGACGCCCAGCATTTAGCAGCTATACTGAACTCCAGCCAAGCGGCGTTTGTTTCCCAGGCGGTGAAGCAGTTCATTGTTTACATCCAGGGATCTTCCCAGCCACACTACATGCTAACATTAGGAGTGAACTTACCCTACGGTGGAAATACAGGTTTATACTGTTGGTTCTGTTATAGTTACACCAGTACCTTGCTTTAGAATTTATGTGATATTAACACTGTGATATCCACTTTGTGATATTGTTATATGCATACTATGAATGATTGATAGATGGTCACAAATGTGAAATATACCTACACCTTGCACCATACCTGAATGGTATACTTTGATACTTTTATATAAAACAGCAATAATTAAAGCCATCCAGCAGAACACATTGTCAGTCCAGTCAAGTCCAAAGAGTTAATTCAGTCAGGTCCAAAGTACAATTTACGTCTGCTGCCCGCAGGCCTGGTCCCAGAACCACGACTTTAGCTTTTTTCTAAAAGCCAGGATAGAGGGAGTCGATCTTATTTCATTTGGGGGTGCGTTCTATTGTTACTTTATTGTAGATCAGAGCTTTCCAACTATTTCACGTTGGCGACATATGTTTTAGACAAAGCATCATTCCATGGCACAGTAATTCAGTTTTACCTACAAATGGGAGGTCAATCCAACCTCTTATAATAGATATGGACACCTACATAAATTGAAACAACAAAATGTTTGAGGATAGAAAAAAATGGGAGGTACTCAAATTAATCAAGGTAAATCGAATGAATTAAATTAACTAACAAGGTCTACAATATGTGACTTACCTACACTTAAATACTGCAGCTGACACATGAATGTGTCATAACACACAGTTTGGAAAGCTCTGTTGTAGATGTTCTATAGTGAGACAACTGACATATGTTTTATTCTGATTTATTTTTGTGGTCTCTATGGTAACTGCTTTGTTTGCTATGAGCTGATAGTGTGGGAAGCCACTGCCTGTTTGCGTTGCAATTTTTCACAGGTAATTGTATTATTTCTGCAATGCCTGAACTCAGAACGCTCATGGTAGAAATTAATACACCGCTAGTGTGCCGGTAGAGCTATAATTGCTCTCTGAAAGGTTTGTTCAAGGATTCATCAGATTTCTGTGCTTAAGAAACTAGTCAGAAGGGAAGAAAATAACCAGGACAATAACTAGAAAAAAGAACTTACAGCATCTACAAGACATTAAAATGTTACAGAATATAGCTGTCATTGTCAACCTAAAATATTCTACCAAAAAAAGACCACTCAATGCTTGGAAAATTAGGGGCTCAGAAAACTAGAAATTTCTCCCTCTGCTCCAACCTTTTTACTTTTCCCTGAAAGATATTTGTACCACAAAACCTCCAATATAAAACCCAGTGAACCCTGCTTGTTATATATCTCAGCAGCACTCTTTATTTATTTACAAAGCTTATACCCTGCCTCGCTTCAAAAGAGCTCAAGACAACTAATGCTTGTAAAATGAAAAAAAGTAGTAAAGCAATAAGTAATTTCTATAAGAGCAGAGCTTCTGGGAAGAAGAGTTCACCTTTTTCTTAAAATCAAAATAATGCTGCTATTTAAAGTCAATGATTTAAAGAACGTTTTAGTTGTATTGTACTTTTAAAAAGTTATACGTTACCCTAGATGCCATACTTGGAGACTGTTGGGACATGAAACAAACAAACAAATAAATAAGGTGCTCAGTTCCAGACCAGTGTTTCCCAACCGGTGTGCTGCGGCACACTAGAGTGCTGTGAGCGATCATCAGGTGTGCCGTGGGAAAACCTCCAATATACCCTTTCTTCCCCCTCCTGCCAAACTCCTGCTGCTGCTGCTTGCGGGGGGGGGGGAGGAGGAAGACCCGGGCAGCAGCAGCAAAAAAGAAGAAGGGGCCGGGGCGCCGCCTCCTCCGGCCGTTTCCCCTCCACGTGCACCAGCCAGCCTCCAATCGAGGGAGGGAAGAGGGAAGGGTGACGTCACTTGGGCCCCGCCCCCTTCCCAGCAGTTGCCATTTGAGGAGGAAAGGCCGGCAGAGAGGCTGAGGTGAGCGGAGGGAGGGTGGAGTGTCCCCTCCCCATGAGGAAGAGGCCCGCCCATCATTATTTGAGTCCTCTGGATGAGGTGAACTACAACTCCCAAACGTCAAGGTCTATTTTCCCCAAACTCCATGTGTGTTCATAGTTGGGCATATTGAGTATTCATGCCAAGTGTGGTCCAGATCCATCATTATTTGAGTCCACGGTGCTCTCTGGGTGTAAGTAAACTACAACTTCCAAACTCAAGGTCAATTCCCAAGCAAACCCTTTCAGTACTTTCTGTTGGTAATGAAAGTTCAATATGCCAAGTTTGGTTCAATTCCATTGTTGCAAGAGTTCAGGATGCTCTTTGATTGTGTGTTAACTATAAATCCCAGAAACGGTAACTCCCAAATGTCAAGGTCTATTTTCCCAAATTCCATCTGTGTTCACATTTGGGCATATTGAGTATTCATGCCAAGTTTGGTCCTAATCTGGAAAAAGTATTTTAATTGAAAATGGCCATAATTTTCATATAAAATGCCCACAAGTATTTCTACACATAATATTTTCCTGAAACACACTTTAGGAATATTGTGAATATCAAGTGAAAACTTCACAGAAGTATTCACTTTGAGAAAAACCTTTAGAAATTCTTCATCCGTACTTATATATTTTTTATTGCAAACTAATGTTGCAATACTACATGTCAGGGGTGTGAATCGATTTGTGGAGTTTGCTTCCAAAAGGTACCAAATCCATCTGAACAATTTTTTACAAGAATTGAAAAAAAAGTGCCGAGGATGTGCCTTGTTTTGCTGTAAAATGTACTTTTCCAAGCCGTGTACCAAAGTGATTTGATACAGGTTGATACCGTGTTTCCCCGAAAGTAAGACACACCCGATTGTAAGACGTATCGGGGGTGTCTGGGGGTCGGCTTATATAAGCCATACCCCGTATATAAGCCGTACCTCGTCCCGCCGCGCCGCACCGGAGGTGTGAACGCACAGCTGCGGCACACCTCCGTGGCACACCTCTTCGCCAGGGCTCCAGGCAAGGGAGGGGGAAAGGAGCCAGGGGCGGACGATGATGATGGCACACCTCTTCGCCAGGGCTCCAGGCAAGGGAGGGGAGAAGAGAGCCAGGGGCGGGACGAAGCGATGACGCGTCACAGTGACGCGTCGTCCCTTTCTCCCGCCCTGGCTCTCTTCCTCCTCCCTTCCAAGGGTGGGAGAAGAGAGCCAGGGGCGGACGAAGCGATGACGCGTCACAGTGACGCGTCGTCCTTCTCCGCCCCTGGCTCTCTTCCTCCTCCCTTCCAAGGGTGGGGGAAGAGAGCCAGGGGCGGGACGAAGCGATGACGCGTCACTGTGACGCTGCGATCCTCACCACGCCCCTGGCTCCTTTCCCTCTCCCTTCTTTCCTCAAGCAAGGGAGGGAAAGAGCCAGGGGCGTGGTGAGGATCGCAGCGCCACAGTGACGCGTCGCTGCTTCCTCCCGCCCCTGGCTCCTTTCCCCTCCCTTGCCTGGAGCCCTGGCGAAGAGGTGTGCCGCGGAGGTGTGCCGCAGGTGTGCCGCGCACACCTCCGGTTGCGGCGGCGTGGCGGTGGCGGCGGCGGCGGTGGCGGCGTGTGGCGTGGCGACGGGTACGTCTTGGGTTATATAAGACGTACCCGAAAGTAAGACGTAGGGGACTTTTGGGGGAAAAGAAAGTAAGACGCTGTCTTACTTTCTGGGGAAACACGGTAGTTTTGATCTATACATAATATTCTACTCCTAGCCAACATTTGTTGCTATTCATAACTCATTTGAAAGGGTTTGGGGGGGGGGGCAATTTAGTACTTTTTGGAAACAAATCCCATATTTGTGGATGCCATGTGCCTCCTAGAGACTCTATCATTCACGTACGTACACACACACACACACACACACACACACACAGAGTTTTGAATCAATATAGCTTCAAATACTGTACAGAAGACTGTGCTAGTGTGAGAGTAGTTTGCAGGGGACAAGAGTAAGACATTCCAAAGTAGGGAAGCTACTTCAAGTTTCAAGTTTAGGACCTTGGAGATATATATATATATATATATATATATATATATATATACACACACACACACACACACACACACACACACACAGTATATATGTGTGTGTGTGTGTGTTTCTCCAAAACATCAGGATATACACATACCAGGTGAAAACTATGCAAAATTCACACCACAGTGTTATTCTTCTTGGTTGGGTTTCATGAGTGTCAGCAAAATCATTTTCATCCAAGAAACTAGTAATAATGAATATGAAAATGCACTAGAAACCCCTTTGATAGGTCCACCTTAGGGTCACAACAACTGCTTTCAATCCCTACTGAAACAGAGAAATTGAACTAGCCTTCTGAAAATCAGGTGAATTCATCACCACCACTGTCTAAATATCCTAAAGGCATGCCTGATCTTGGAAACTAAGCAGAATCAGGAGCGAATTGTGTCAGGAGCGACTTGAGAAACTGCAAGTCGCTTCTAGTGTGAGATAATTGGTTGTCTGAGAGGACATTGCCCAGGATCTTCCTGCCCCACATGAGAAGCTGACTTCCCCCGCTCCCCAGATGACCTGTGAAGATTGTGCCACTGGGGACTCTCATGTGCTCTGTAGGCTGTATTTCAGAGGAAGGAACTGATGAAACCACTTCTGAGGTTTTCTTGTCTTAAAAAACCCCATGAAACTTATGTGGCTGCCATAAATCAGGAGGCAATGTGAAGACACAGACATGCACACCAAACACACTATCACCAGCCATCAGTATGGGAGGTACTTGGCCAACTAACATATTCCCACTATTCTGTTGTGTGTTCATGGGGGACATAATGGGGTAGTATGAACACCCCATAGGCCCTTGCACCATGAGTCCCAATCTCATGTAACAGGCTGGTGCCAACAGCTGTTTTATAGAGAGGGATTGGAATGTGGCACCAGTAATATTTATGACAATAATATTCACATAAAATTAAACCACACACACTGTGCAGGTTTCCTGGCCACGCAGCCACATGAAATAACATTGTTGCTCTGCAGGTTCCTCTTCTCTTTCTCCTTTTCTTTGGATTCGGATCCAATAATTATCTGCATCATTTCCCTAAGGAAGGCAGATAAGGCAGATGAGGCAAAAAGACCCACCACCTTGGTGGCTACTCCACTCATCCCATCTGCTGTTTGTTTCATTGGCAGCAAGAGCAGCTGCCGAGTCATCTAGACCCTTTTCCCTGGGATTAGGGTGGATAATTTGTCACTGATAAGGAGACACTGTACTTCTCTTAGTCGGCTGCACATTTGCCAGCGTGACTTTCCTTTTCTTTTTTCGCTGACAGTTTTGATTTAATTTAGAGCTTTCTCTTTTTTAAAGTAACATCATTATAATGCCTAATTACAACTGGTACTTAATCTCACTTAAACATTTGAACCAGAACATGTTTCTAGTTTTAAGCCTTTGAATGTGAGACAAGTTTTCATACATTTGCATAGACATGACTCATTAATGGAGGGCCAGGCATTTTTCAGCCTTTGCAAGCATTTTTTTTAAAAGATATTGCAATGGCGGCTTTACATGGCTAGTGTAGCGTGGGGTGGGGTGTAGAAATTAAAACCCACCCATTCTATTCCTAACTAATTTCCATGGAACTATACTACATGCTTAAAATGATGTCTTTGTTAGCTACAGGTCAGCCTCAGCTGGCAGATTTTACCCAGCATTCCATTAATGACCAACCATCATCCAGGACAAAAAAGGAGCACAATCAAAACTCTGGTGGACCATGTAAACAGAATCTATGAACCCCATCTCCTTCAAGATGAACTGAACCACCTAAACTGGGTTCACCTACAGCAGGGGTGCTCATTAGGTAGATCGCGATCTACTGGTAGATTGCATAGGGTGTCCTGGTAGATCGCAGGCAGGGCGGGAGGAAGGCTCAGTCCCGCCCCGCAGGCTCCCGACGCCGCCCAGGTGCAGAAGGAGGTTGGACTGGATGGCCCTTGGAGGTCTCCTCCTATTCTAGGAACCCATTGTTATTATTATTATCTGAGGCTGAATGGCCATCTGTGAGGAATGTTTTGATTGTGTTTTGCCTTATGGCAGAAGGAGGGTGGATTGGATGGCCCTTGGAGGTCTCCTTTTACTCTAGGAACCTATTGTTGTTGTTGTTACTATTATTAGTAGTAGTAGTAGCAGAGGCTGAATGAATATTATCATCATTATTATTATGAATAAATTCAGGGGCTTATTATACTCACATTTAGTTGAATTCAGTCTTAAAATATATTATATGGCTCTCACTGAAATAAATTTCCAAATATTTTGCTTGTATGGCTCTCTGAGTAGTGGGTAGGTAGATCATTTTGACTTGATTGTTTTATAAGTAGCTTGCATGCTGAAAAAGTGTGAGCACCCCTGACCTACAGGCTAATGGTTAGGTTACTCTTCTACAGGCATAAGAAGACATAGAATGTGCTGACGCACGCTGGGCCTGTAGAATGGCTATTTCTTGGACGTGACTTCTATATGCCAACGGGACGCCGGGGTGCCTCAGCTGGAAGGGTCCCTTAGTTTCCCCCAATGATAAAGGTCCTTTGAGGCTTAAAATAAGTTTAACAAAGTTCTTTATTTGGGAAAAACAGGTTGGCTTCTTAAAAACTGGTGACTTTCTCAGTCTGCAGCAACAGGGCCGGCAAACTGGGCAAAGCTGGTCTTCTCTTTCAGGGAAAAACCTATGACCCTTCCCTTGGGCAATCTTTCTTTACCTTGCTGGCGTGAGGACCCTTCTTCCGACTCCAAGCTGCGTTATAGATAGCCAGACGTCCCGTACCACGCAAGGTTTCCTTCGATTAGCCAGTTGTAGGATTGCAGGTGATCCCTTCACAAAGGATTGTGAAGCTATTCTTTTACCCCAGCAAAGTGGGATCTGGTACAGCAGCAAAGCTGTGGTCTGTAACCCCAGCAAAGCGGTGAGATTTAAAGCCTTTTCCAAGTTGGAAAGAACAGGCAGCTTTAAATCACGTCCTGTCCTGAAGAGAAGCTGTTAAGACTGAGGAAAAAAATCCTCATCCCCCTCCCAAAACCTAGGAATAGGGGCGGGTCTACTGCTCTAGATTGATTGGCAGCCCTCTGGGCCTGTGAATGCAAACTAAGAAAGTCACCTACAACATAAAATGCAAACTTGCAATGCAACAAATGAAAAACAGAGCCCTGATGGCACTACTGTGCCAGAACATAGAACAAGCCACAGAAATAAAAATAAAGAGCCATCCAGAGGGAAGGTGTTCTTCCTATACTTCAAGGAAACCACTGACCACATAGGGAAGCTGATGAAGAAACATAATATATAAACTATCAACAGAGCCACTAAATAATTCAACAAATGCTACGACCTGCAAAGGATTAGAAGGATCCTCTAACTATATTGCATTCCGTGCAGTTGTCTACATAAGGTAAAGGTGTCTTCTGACATTAAGTCTAGTTGTGTCCAACTCTGAGGGGTGCTGCTCATCTCCATTTCTAAGCCGAAGACCCGGCATTGTATGCATGTGGCCAGCATGACTGCATGGAGTACTGTTACCTTCCCGCAGAAGCTGTACCTATTGATCTACGCACATTTTCTTGTTTTCAAACTGCTAGTTTGGCAGAAGCTGGACCTAACAGCTGGAGCTCACCCCACTCCCCGGATTTGAACCACCAATCTTTCAGTCAGCAAGTTCAGCAGTTCAGTGGTTTCACCCGCTGTGCCACCAGAGGCTCTCAAGTCTACGTAGGGACCACCAAACGCCGTGCCGACACATGAATCAAAGAACATGAAAGGGACTGCAGACTACTTCAGCCAGAAAAAACAGCAATAGCAAAACACATGATAAATCAAGCTGGGCACAAAATATTATTTGAAAACACAGAAATTCTGGACCACTCTGACAACCACTTTGTCAGACTGCACAGAGAAGCCATTGAAATCCACAAGCATGTGGACAATTTCAACATGAATGAAGAAACCATGAAAATGAACAAAATCTGGGTGCCAGTATTGCAAAACACCAGAATTAAGAGAGTAACTAATGAATACCTCCCAGACACAGGAAGCCCTCAGGCAGCAAACAATCAAGGGCCTGTGAACACCACCCAGGCAAAGGATGCCTCCAGGCAATAAGCACTCCAAGGAAACAAAGGCCTGGGTACTTCCATGCGGATGTCCTCACTATTGACTATGCAGTCTTCTCATTTAGTCACATGCCATTGGATGGATCCCACTCAAACACTTGCAAATCAGATTTGGTTAATAGACATTGGTTCTTTCTCCCACCCTGGGCATTCCACAGGTATATATACTACACTTTCTTTACCACCATCAGATCATCTGAAGATGCCAGCCACAGTTGCAGGTGAAACATCAGGAGAAAATGTTGCTAAAACATGGCCATACGGTCCGGAAACCACACAACACTCCAATAATTTATCTGCTTTTAAGTGCTATTTACAAATATGTGAGGGCCTTTCCACACAGCCATATAACCCAGAATATCAAGGCAGATAATCCACAATTTCTGCTTTGAACTGGTTTATCTGTGTCCACATTGCCATTTAATCCAGTTCAATGTGGATTTTATACAGCTGTGTGGAAGGGGCCTGAGTCCCTTTTTGGATGGGGCAAAGAAGGCCATTCTCTTGCCTTTGTGCTCCACCCAGAAGATTTCTATGCCCAGTTGCTACCAAGCAATGACAGGGAATGCTACTGCTGTTCCATTTCACAAGAAGGAAGGAGAGGAAGGACATAAATTAAAAGAGGCAATGGTGAGACCGCTGCTGAAGAAGCCGAATTTAGATCCTTCGGCTCCCTCCAATTACCGGCCAGTTTCCAACTTGCCTTTTTTAGGCAAGGTAATTGAGAGGGCAGCAGCGGATCAGCTGCAGCAGTTCTTGGAAGACACAGCTGGACTTGATCCCTACCAGTCCGGCTTCCGTATTGGGCACGGGACAGAGACCGTGCTTGTCGCCATTACAGACCAACCGCCGCCAGCTGGACCAAGGTGGATCGGCACTGCTCGTCTTGTTAGATCTGACGGCAGCTTTCGATACTGTAGATCATGCCTTGTTAACCCACCGTTTAGCCAGTGCCGGGTCGGGGACTGCCCTTAAATGGGTGGCCTCCTTCCTCCGGGGCCGGGGACAACGTGTGGGGGGGGGAGGTCTCCGGGAGAACCTCACTTGATTGTAGGGTCCCCAGGGGCCATCCTCTCCCCCTTATTATTCAACGTGTACACGCGCCCCCTGGCCCAGCTGGCCCGCGACTTTGGTCTGGAGTGTTATCAGTATGCGGATGACACCCAGCTCCTGCTGAGAATGGACGGCAGGCCGGATACTGTACCCGATTGTTTCCATCGGTGCCTCGAAGCCGTGACTGGCTGGCTGCGGGCCAGCCGGCTGAAGGTGAATCCGTCGAAGACGGAGATCTTGTGGCCTGGTCGGCCTGGGGGGGGTGAGTGCCGGTTGCCTACCCTGGACGGCGAACGGCTTAATCCGTCGCCGATTGTTAAGAGCTTAGGCGTTCAGTTGGACCCCCTGCTGACCATGGAGACTCAGGTCTCTGCGGCCAGCAGGGCGTCGTTCTTTCACCTACGACAGGCTAGGCGACTGGCACCCTACCTCTCCAGGGATGACCTGGCCACGGTGATCCAAGCGACGGTCATCTCGAGACTAGACTACTGTAACGCCCTCTACGTTGGCCTTCCCTTGGCGACAGTTCGAAGCTCAAGCTAGTGCAGAATGCCGCTGCTCGCTTGCTGACGGAACGCCGGTGAGGGAGCATATCACGCCCATTCTGCGGCAACTGCACTGGCTGCCTGTTGAGTACCGAATTGCCTTCAAGGTGTTGGTGTTAACCTTTAAGGCCTTACACGGCCTAGGGCCTGCGTACTTGAGGGACCGCCTTGCCCCATATGTACCCCCGAGGTCACTACGTTCAGGGGAGTCTAATCTTCTCCTAATTCCATCTGTCCGCACCTGCCATTTGTCCGTGACCAGGCAAAGGGCCTTTTCCGTGGCGGCACCGGTACTCTGGAACTCTCTCCCAGATGACGTCCGTGCCGCCGGGGAGCTCATCCCATTCCGCAGGGCCTGCAAGACCGCCCTGTTTAGACTGGCCTTCGGCTAGGTGAATTAGCCGAACGCATTCATTCTCTGACCAACACTTTGACACTGGAATGCCATGATTTGACACAATTGTTAATCTCGGGACCAATGTTGTATGTTTTATGTTTTTATTGTACGGCAACATGAATGCTCATGTTAGCCGGGTTTTATGCTGTGATCCGCCCCGAGCCTGCTGGGAGGAGCGGAATATAAGAAGGAACAATAAATAAATAAATAAATAAATAAATAAATAAATAAATGATTCAAACAATGAGGATCAAGCCGCCCCTCGCTCTTGGGGGAAGGAAAGATGTGCAAGCACTGTCTGAGGCTCCATCTACACTGCCATATAAAATCCATATCTCCTTTGGGCCGAATTATATGACAGTGTAGATTGAGCCTGCGGGTGTGGGGAGGCTAATTTAACTAATTTATGATGCCATAAAATCTCCAGCAAGCAAGCAAAAGAATGAGGAAGTACTCAATCAGTGTCACAAATGGATGGTGAAGCAACAGCACTCCTGGTGGCCAGAATACCCTTATGAAGCTGGAATGTTAAATAGCCTCTATGAGTCTGCCTATATATGTTGGGTGTCTATGGCATCGAATGTTTGCCATGTACAGTATATGTACATTGTAATCCACCCTGAGTCCCCTGAGAGGTGAGAAGGGCAGAAAATAAATACTGTAAACAGATAGATAGATAGATTTTCATCTCCTCTCCTCAAACTAGCTGAAATCACCTCTTCTGTTGCTTATAATAGCAGCCAAAACCCTTCTTGAGGTTTGACACAGAAATGTTCATGTGGGGTTAGATGCATCTGTAGGGCATTGGACAGGGTCATAAGATTATTTTATTATTTTATTTGCTACTAGCTGAGGACCCGGCGGTGCCCGGGTTATTTGAGGAAGGCATTGTATGCCAAGGTTGTTTCCTATTAGATGTTTATGTGGCTTGCAGTGGTCTCAAGAAATTAGTGAAGGTATTGCGAGTCCCGGGGGCCTAGTCAGGAAAATCAAGTTGAGGGAGCCTAACAATATCCCATGTGCTGAGGCCTAGTCAGGAAAATCAAGTTAAGGATGCCTTGTCGTCAATTTTGGGCCTGGTCTGTGATGTATAGGGGCTACAGTGTTGTTTTGGAAGTGAGTGAGGTGAAGGTACTTCATATCCCATCATTCGTGGCCCATCCTGCCCTAAACCACACCAGGTTGTGAAGTGGGCCATTGGGCCCCCGTTTGCCAATTTTTGTCCTGATCCGTCACTGCTGTGGGCCGCAGTGTCTAACTGACTGAGGCTTTTCCTTTTTCCTCTGAGTCACCTTAGAATGTTGGAATGTGGATGGCCATTCGGAGTCCGTTATGCAAATACCATTTAAGTGGCAACCAATCCCTTCTGTCTGGGGCCGTTTTGGCGTGGTATGTGATGGGGCTACAGTGTTGTTTGGGAAGTGTATGAGGTGAATGTACTGCAAATCCCATCATTTGTGGCCCATCCTGCCCTAAACCACACTAGGTTGTGAAGTGGGCCATTGGTCCCCTGTTTGTCAAGTTTGGTCGTGATCCATCATTGCTGTGGGCCGCAGTTGCTGACTGCCTGAGGCATTTCCTTTTCCCTCTGAGTCACCGTGGAATGTTGGAATGTGGTTGGCCAATTGGAGTACGTTATGCAAATACCATTTCAGTGGCAACCAATCACCTCTGTCTGGGGCCGTAGAATATTGGAGTTCTGAGGCTGGCCAATCAGAGCCCGTTATGCAAAGAATCCCACAGTGGCAGCCAATCGGAACGCTGGCACATATTCCTCCCTCCGCTCGGCCGCTTGGCTGCACCACTGCCCGCAACACTGACTTTTATTGTATGTAATAGATTATTGTGTATTTTTAATTCTAGAGGGGGAGGTTGGTGATGCAGGGAGTTTCTATGCCAAAAGAATTCCAGTGGCCTTTGGTGCAATGTGCACCTTAAGTAAGTGCCATAATAGGAAATATTTTCTGTTCTGCCTAACCAAAGAAGGCATCAGCATAATCTCTTCTGCTCGTATTGCTGACGGTTTATTTCTTCATTACCACTGAGCTGCTAAAAATGCTCCTGATTTTTTTCCTCCCTTGATGCCAAAACAATGAACACCTGTATGCAGAAACCAAGTGTGACAGGCATTGGTTTTACACAAAATCAGTTCAGAGTAGAGAGAGAGACTGTCAAGGATAGGGGTTCCAGCTCCATGGTGATCCCGCCGCGGGAACAATAGGTTGACCTGTTCTCTTTTCTCTGCACAGTGGAGTGCAGGGAAACAAGGCATGGTGATGCCAGACCATGTTAACAGTGAATCAGTTTAAATTAGAGTCTGTTCAGTGGTCCAGACAAACCCCAGAAGACTGATCCGGAGTTTTCTCAAAACTCTAGGGAATTCCCTAACTTCACATAAAGCCATACCCTACATTAGAGTTGTGCATGGATCCATTTTCCTTCATCATATCTGTTCTTTCGTTACTTTCATTACCTTCGGGGAGCACGTAATGGGAAGCCCCCTCCTGGTATGAAAAGCAGCTCAACATAAAAGCAAGTGGGAGCTGATCCCGGCTCCTTGTGTTGCACCTCAGAACTCGGACAGCCCCCCCATGATCACACACACACAGGCAGATGCAATAAATGTTCTTTTATTTCGAATAAAGGTTTAGAATAGTCCAAAGAAGTAAGAATAAAGCAATCCAAAAATAGTCCAATTGAGTCCTGTAGCTTTAAGCCCAAGCGGCTTAAATCCCAAGGAAAGCAAAGTTCCAAAGCAAGGCAACCGCTCTGACGGTCAAACATGGTACTTGAGGCAAACCACAACGGCGGTCACTAGAACTTGAATCCGAACCGCCACGGCGGTCGGCGTGAACTTGGAGACTTGAACGGGAGACTTGATCAAGGTGAACGTGGCTTCAGGCCTAACCAGAAGCTCGGAAGCACAGACTAATAAGGAAGCTAGTCTCGATGAGCCCATCTCACCCCCTTCCGTAGATTCCACGATTTCCTAGAATCTCTGATGTTTGCCCTTCTATCAAACACCGGCTCGTTAGCAGGCCCAGCTGCGCCACTATCAGAGTGAGAACCAGGAAACTCCTCCGGAATGCCCATCTGGGAAGGGAGTAGAAACTCTCTCTTGGGAACCAAGGCCACTGAGTCTCTCATAGTCTGATGCAGAATCTTCTTCCATGGAATCCTCATTATATTCATCTGCAGTCCTATAACCCTCTAACCATTCATCATCCCATTGCAAACTCTCATTTGGAGACCCATACCCATCTGGCCATTCGTCATCTCCAAACTGCCCCTGATCAGCTAGGATCTTATCTTGATCAGCTGGGACCCCCGGTGCCCGACCCTGTCCACTGGGCTGGCTAGGCTGGAACACTACACCTTGCCTGCTTTTTGTGAGCAGCCTCCTTGCCTTGGATAGAGTGTGTGGCATGCATGTGTGTCTGTCTGAAGTCGAGTGCCTCCTCTAGAGTAAGAAACATAACGTGCCTCCTTGCCTTGGAAAGGGTGTGTGCGTGGCTTGCAGGCCCAGAATGTGTGTGCACTTCCTTGCAGCCGAGCGCTTCTCCTCTAGAGCAGAGAAACACATAACAAGCTTCCTTAAAGCGTGTGCCTGCCTGCAACCGAGCAACTCTCCTCTAGAGCAGAAACAGCTTAAATGACTATGATGGGAAGGGGAGACTGGGCTGATTGAAAACGGATCTTTTAGCACCCCAGAGCGAAAAATGATATCTGCCCTCCCGATTTTGGGAGGCTCCCAAAAATGGATCGGGGGCCCCTGCAAAAGCCGGGATACGAAATGTGTCAAGGTTCACCCAGATTGCACAAGCCTACCCCACATTACCAGAAGCAACTTCTGATCAAAACAGGATTTCAGGGTGGCGTTGACAAGCCATAAGACTGTGTGATTCTTTCAGCCTGGCTGTGTGAATCTGTGAACTCTGATCCTAAAAACAACATTTTAAAGAGCTTCTAATTTATTTGTAGTTTTGAAGAAACGGGTACATTTTAAAAGAACAAAACTAAGGTAACGAATAGCCCTGTTAAATCATGCTTCTAAATGTTTCTAAAATACTTACAAAACTAAAATTCTGAGGGTGAAAATTAGGTGGCGCTGGTACTTTGTTTCTATAGTGTTGCTAAAGTTCTGGTGGTGAAATGCTCACCAGTACTTTAGAAACTAGAAGCATGATTTAACAGGCCTAGTAACAAATTGTATTTTAAATAACCAGAATGCCCTTCTAATTCTGCAGGGTTGCTGTGCAAACAAGATTTCCATTTATTTTTCTACATGTTCTTGGTCAGGCACAATTTTAATTATTCCTGCTGGCATTGTTGTTATGGTGCGCTTTCAGGTTGATCGGCTTATTGTGATCCTAAGGTGAACCTATATGGAGTTTGCTTGGTAAGATTTCTTCACAGCATATTTTTCACTGCTTTCCTCTAAAGTTACTGCAATAGCTGAGGGTGGTGCAAACGTGACCATTTTTGTTTCATCTTCTTAGGCTGGATCTAACAAAGCAGACAATCCACATTATCTGCTTTTAACTGAATTATATGAGTCTACACTGCCATATAGTCCAGTTTAAAGAAAATAATCTAGATTTTGTAAGGCAGTGTAGATAGGGCCTTGATGATCTGTGATATACTAAGAAACAGTGCTCGGCTGGAGGACATCAGTGAGCTGTGTGGCTTGCAAGACTTCGAAGCCAGAGCTCTCTGGTTCTAGAACAGACCTGGGCAATTGCTGGCCCTCCAGGTGTTTTGGACTTCAAATCCCGGAAATCCTAACAGCTGGTAAACTGGAGGGCCGGCAATTGCCCAGGTCTGTTCTAGAACAATATGCTTTCCGTTACGCCACATTAGAGTTTATGCTCAATGGCCTCAAATTAACTCCTGCCTGCTAAAAAGCAATGCAGCCCTGTTCTGACAATAACCCCCTTTATGGCTGAAGAATGCCAGTACGACTGCTCAAGGGCTGAGCTCGCTATTAGTGGAACTTGCAGGCTGTGTCTAATGCCTAGCATACAATAACAAGAGTCACCTCTTTTTGAACTGTACACTTTTGGAAGAACTGAAAATCCATTTTCTACTGAAAATGGCAGCAGTGGTCTTTGTTTGTTTTCCTAGCCCTTCACAGAAGCATGCTCGGTTCATCTCTTCTTGGGTCAAGTCATGCTGACAGCCAGACAAAGACCCAGGTCCAGCTGGAAGGAAGAGAAAGTCCTCCTCCCCAAAAATCAAACTCCCCGTAGCAAGCTTTGTTCCTTTATCTTATACTGTCACCTTTGCACACTGCAAAATGATGCTCTGTGCACCTGTCTGAGGACAGAAGGGAAACAGACAGAATTGTGTGACATCTGGGATGATGCTCCAAATGGTTTGGGTATTAGGTGGTTCACATCATGGAAATTTTAGAGAAGAAGGAGCGGCATCAAGGGATGGAAAACACCGGATCCTATACACCGGGCTTGCACAATGTGAGGCCCTCCAAGTATTTTGGACTTTAGCTCTCAGAATTCCTGACCAGTAAGCAAGCTGGCTAGGGCTTCTCCGGGTTGGACTCCCCAACACCCGAAGGTCCACAGATTGTGCAGGCCTGCTATAGATGGTGATGAACTTATGTGATTTTAATGTTTTTTATGTTGAAATGTTTTAATGTGTATATATATTTATTTTATGGACATGTATTGTATTTATTGTATGGCATCGAATTGTGCCTTGATGTTTGCCACTCTGAGTCCCCTTCAGGCTTCACAAGGGTGGGATATAAATATGGCAAATACATGAATAAATAAAATAAACTCCTGTTATTTATTTATTTATTTATTATTTCAATTTGTATACCACCCTTCCCAATAGGCTCAGGGTGGTTTACAGCATATAAAACAGTTCATTAGATAAAAGAGCCAATGGGAACATCATCTGAATCATCAGCCATATGGTTACATGGAGGCAATAACAGAATATAAGTACCTCTACTTCGTCCTTGCTTTTGAAATGGTGAACTTCCACATCAACCTTGTGGGAAAAATCTGTGTTCCAAATTCACCTTGAGGTCATACAATGCATCCTCTTCAGAATCTCATGTAGCTTTTAAATCTTCATTTAAAGCTTTTAAATCTTCAAATTCACCTTAGAAGTCATTGCAGTGGGGTTAACACCAGAATTGCTTAAGGGAGATAAGAATTGAGTTTTTCATCCAGAAAAAGAATCCAGTTTCTACCCATGTTGTTCTTGTGACCCCAAGTCTCCTGATAACATCTTCTGCCTCTACCAAAAAAAACAGAAAAGAAAAGAAAAGCAGAAGCCTCCCAAAGTGGTAATTCACTCTTAGGTCATGGAGCCCCCTGCATTGTTTAGCATCAGAAAATACCCATTTGTCAAAACTAGAAATTGACTTCCTACCACATCTGTGAGTTCTATTTCTTTGTTTGTATTTTTGACTCTCTATCTGCCTATTAAGTGTCCTAGAGATCAAAAATTGGCCCCTGCCCCAGTTCTCCCAAAGTTGCTCATACTCTATACTTCTCTCACAGTTAGTTCAAGGCTATCTTTAGTCCTGACATTTCAGGCCAAAACCTGAGACCTTGGGACAATTATTTGTGTTGTTTGGCTAGATAGAGAGTCAAAAATACAAACAAAGAAATAGAACTCACAGATGTGGTAGGAAGTCAATTTCTAGTTTTGACAAATGGGTATTTTCTGATGCTAAACAATGCAGGGGGCTCCATGACCTAAGAGTGAATTACCACTGGCTAGTGCTGAAAGGTAATGTTAGAAGATACATTAGGCATGACACATAAAGCATCAACCATTGAGTGTATCCTTCAGCTGAGAAGCTCCAAATAGTACAAATAAGAAACACACAGATGAATGTAGACACTTTTCAAGACACACTCATTACTTGGGGCCTCTTCTACACCGCAATATCATCCAGATGATCAAAGTAGATAATCCACATTAACTGCTTTGAACTAGATTATATGATTTTATGCTACCATAAAATCCACTGCAAAACAGATAATCTGGATTTTATATGGTAGCACAGAAGAGGCCCAAGATTACTCAGTTCTGAAGGAGCTGGTGGACATGGCCCAATGCTTCTATTATGGACGGAATACTGTTTTTAACTTATGTGAATGTATATGATGTATTTTAATGCTAATTGTATTTTAATGTATTTTAATGTATTTCATTTCTGACTGTTTTTTGTTTTCTATTGTATGTATACTGTGTTTTCGGCATCGAATTGTTGCCGTTGTTAGGCTGCTCTGAGTCCCCCCTCGGGGGTTGAGAAGAACGGGGTAGAAATGGTGGAAATAAATAAATAATAATAAATAACTGTCCCAGAGATATGGTCACTCTGCCAACAGTCTTTAGCATTGACTATGCTGGGTGTGGGGAAATTGTAGACTTGAGAAACTGCAAGACACTTCTGGTGAGAAAGAATTGGTTGCCTGTAAGGACGTTGCCCAGGGGACTCATGGATGTTTGATGTTTTACCATCCTTGTGGGATACTTCTCGCATGTCCCCGCATGGAGAGCTGGAGCTAACAGGGGGAGCTCAGCCCGCTCTCCTCAGATTCAAACCATTGACCTTTTGGTCAGCAGTCCTGCTGGCACAAAGGTTTAACCCATTGTGCCACCTGGGGGCTCCTGTTAAGCAAACTAAATTGGGGTTATAACCATTCCTAATCAAAGCAATGAGAAATGTCTGCTTGTGTCATATTTCATTAATGTTATAGAAGGAAACATCACCTATGATACTTTATAGACAAGTCACTAGATACACATACAGACTGTTAGGCATGGTTTAGAATCCTAAAATCGGGATTCTAAAATCAAATTGGGGGGGGGGGGTTGATTAGTATATCAAAGACTTACAAAAAAAAATCCAAAAAGTTCTAAAATGTAACGTAAGTACTAACGAAATTCTAAATTGGTTCTAAAGTCTGAAAAGCAGGGAAACAGTTAAAAATCAAGGGGGGAACATTCCCCTTCACCTCTGCAGTGCAATTAAGTGGAGCTGTACATGTATAACATAAATATAAGAGGTAGTAGCTACTTGCTCTCAGGACAATCGTGAAAGTGAAGTACGATTCTCCCCCTTATTATTTCCCTTTCCCTCCTTTCTTCCTTCTCTACCCTCTTCTTTCATTCCTTCCTTTGCTCTTTGGTTCCCCATCCCTTCTTTTCTCTTTCCTTCCTTCCCTCCCCCCTTCTCTACTTCTTCCTTTGTCTCCTTCCTTCCTTTGTTCACGTTTTATTTCCCTAATAGCAATTAAACAGAAAGATATATGTATAATATATAGACTTTCTGCTGTGCTTTCTGCAACCGAACTTGCCTATCTCAGATTGGCCTCTTTAGTCATCAACGTGCTTGTAAAAAGCGTGGGATGAGTCCTTCCTAAGAATCTTCGTTCGCGAAGTAATGCCGAGAGAGAGAGATGTATTAATGCAGTGGTTCCTCATGTTGTGGTGACCCCATCCATATTTTCGTTGCTACTTCATAATTTTGTTACTCTTATGAATTCTAATGCAAATATCTAATATTAAGGATGTATTTTCATAGTTACAAATTGACAAAAGTTAAAGCATATGGATTAATCACAAAACAATATGTTTGGGGAGGATGGACAACGGATGATGGGATTTGCAGGACCTTCGATGAATTCAGCTCTGACTTCCACAGCTGAGACCCCATGAATGACAGACCTGGACCAAACTTGGCACACAGAACCCCCATGACCCACAGAAAATACTGGAGGGGTTTGGGAGGAACTGACAGTGATTTAGGGAGATAACTCTGAACCCAAACAATCCTGGATCATGACCAAACTTGGCATGAATACTCAATATGCCCAAATGTGAACGCAGATGGAGTTTGGGGAAAATAGACCTTGACATTTGGGAGTTGTAGTTGCTGGGATTTATAGTTCACCTTCAATCAAAGAGCATTCTGAACTCCACCAATGACAGAATTGGGCCAAACTGGGATCCGGGCGAGCGCGGGGGGGAAAGAGGGGCGAAGGAGGAGGCAATCAGCTGATTGCCTCCTCCTTCACCCCTCTTTCCCCCCCCCCGCGCTCGCGCCCTCGCTCACCCCCCTCGCCTCTCTCTAGCCCCGATGCATGGATCGAGGCTAGAGAGAGGCAGAGAGGGGCGCGGGGGCCTTTCTCCTCCTCTCTCGCCAGCCTGTCATTGGCGAGAGAGGAGGAGGAGGCCCTCGCTCAGTTTGCCCAGGCTGAGAGGAAAAGGAAGAGGCCGGAGGCGGGGAGGACTGGTGGGAGTTGAAG
The DNA here is from genome assembly GCA_030556195.1 of Anolis apletophallus. NCBI lineage: Eukaryota > Metazoa > Chordata > Lepidosauria > Squamata > Anolidae > Anolis > Anolis apletophallus. Next base: position 97,990,114 of record JARBWK010000006.1, on the reverse strand, counting down.
TCCAAAACACGTACCTGAGGGCTGAAGCTGGCCCCTGCGATGGGGCATGGCAGAGCAACGGGGAAGAGAAGGAGGGGGGGAAGCCTGGAGGACTACACTTTCCAGAATGCATTGCCTACCTAGCAGCAGCGTCACTTCCAGTTCCCCATAGAAATGCGGGAAAAGAAGAAGCTGAATGAAGGCGGGACGGAAATGAGGGGAGAAGACAGGGAGAAGTGAGTAGTACAATAATTAATTAATTAATACTTAAGAATTTCTAACGATCCTAACGCAAATTGTTGGCCTCAAGGACCGTAAAAGGACGTTTACTTCCTGGTTCGCGGCAGCGATACGTAAAACCTCAAAAGTCCCATTACATACGAATCTCTTACGAATCCTTTTAATTTCCGTTTCATTTTTCTCATGCCTACAGATTGTGTATCTGAAAAGACTGAATATTGTTCTCAGTGGTACATGTTTCTGGCATCTGTAGAAAATGCAGTTATGATATATGATAAACTATATAAAATATAAATGTGACCGCAATCATACAGTGGATTTCCATTTTCTTAAAATGATTCATTTAGATATGCTAGCACCAATCTATTTAGACATTAAATTTCTTAAGATTGATCATAAGGGATTAGGAATGTTTTTGGGGTTTTTTATACTTAAGTCAATTCAACAGTTCAGTAACGGTTGAAGGAATTTGCTGGGCACTTCTCTTGTTTTTCATAGACAGATGCTCATGCTAAAGGGTTCTCAGCTTCAATAGTCTCTCAATAGGACTGATATTCAAGGAAACAGAAATACCTGCATGCTTTCCAGCTGCTTCTCTTATTCATCGAGTACTTTGAAGCTGTAGGTAGTATTCAGAGTCAACCAGTACTGAGAATCAATCAGTAGCAAATATAGGCTTCCCCTTTTACATAATTTCTATAGCTTTATAAGCTAAAGGCATTTTCTGTTCAATTTTCAAAAAGGAATTCCATTTAAAGTGCATTTCACAGCAAAGGCACACAGGAGTTACACTTAAAAGAAGAAAAGAGCAGCGCTGGCTTGCTGCCTTACCAAACTATGTTCCCAGCAAACCCGGATGGCCACAGATGATTTCCAAAGGTTTTCCTATTGGAAGAATTAGAAGACATTTCCCCTTAAAGTCAACCTGTACATTATTACACAAACAAGCAGGCTTTGGGGATTGAAAGGGGTGTTCAAATGGCCAAATTAAATGGTCCAGGAGCTGTTTTCATGACCAGGTCCAAAGGCTATGAGAACCAGTATAATATAGTGCTTTGAGCTTTAGATCACGACTCTGAAGACCAGGGTTCAAATTCCCATTTGGCCATGGAAACCAATGGGGTGACCTTGGGCACATCACACACTCTCCCAGCCTCAGAAAACCCCACAATACATTTCTCTTAGGATTGCCATGGGTCAGAAATGACTTGAAGGCACACAATAACAACAACCAAAGTATGTACAAATGGAAGGACATTCCCACAAAGATATTTCCCATTCTCTCATTCATTCCTTTTCATAACGAACTATTATTAGTTGGGAACATTACTCCTAAAATTTTCCAACAAGCAGGATTTCCCGACTGGAGCATTTTGAATGTATTAGTAGAGATGAACTGTTGTCGACGGGGACACAATGGGATTTCTCAAGGCAGGCACCATCCAACTAGCTTCTGAGTGAAATGGAAGAACAATTTTCACCTGGTGATGACTTTCTCACATTTGATCTAGAAGGACAAACTGTTCACCTAAACGCAATATACAGAGACTGCAATCCTGTTACATTGACTTTGCTGTAAGCTCCATTAAACTCAGTGGGATGTGTTTCAGAGTAAACACGCATAGGATGGCATAATTACGTAACATGCTCGGGTAATGGATTTTAGTTTGCATATAGCCTAGGGTTGTTTTTAAGATGCCAGGTTATAATGAATTATCCTGATGGGTTGCAGTGATGACTTGGACCGCCTGTGAGCCAGGAAAGCATAAATATATAGTACTTTTGTGGAAAATAATAGCTGACATCCTGTCTGTGGTCAAGAGTGAATAAAATGGACTTCTACCAACATAAATCCTTTGTTGTTGCAGAGAGTGGAATTCTCTATCAAATTCAAACAAGAATTTAAAAAATCATTCTGGGCTCACCTTTTAGCTGCTGAAGCCTGCACTTGACAGTTGTCTAGGACCCCTGGAGACCCTACTGGATAATGTCAAAAATTTGCATCTGGCTATAAGGATATAGCCTAATACTCCTCCAACGCTTTCTATTCTCCATGGGCCTCTTTATGGCCATGGAGCCGGCGGGGAGGCTTCAGTAGCTTAAAAAACAAGTCAAAAATATTCTGGGATAGATAAAATGTGTATGGATCTCCAAAATAATAATTTTAAAAATCTTGGACTATTTGGTCTTTTTAATCAGTCTGGATGGATCTTCAGGGAAACTCAATCCAATCTGGAACCCAATCTACGCATAACAGTCTGATTTATTTCCAGCTTGCATTGGACCAAAGCCTGTTCTGAAACTCAGGCTTTGGACTAACCATATGCAGAGTCCGAGTGTTAAAGTATTCAGTGCTTTCAGAATATCCATACAGCTATATTACCCGTATTTACTCAAGTCATTGAATCTAACATAAACCTCAATTTAAAAAATGCTGAAACCAGAAAAGGTATTTGCTGGTGAATGTAATGTACAGTAGCAAAAAATGCAGTCTTTGTAATGTGGCCCAAAAAGGCACACAATAAATTGGCTGCATACTTATCATTCCTTATTTAAAACAAAGTTTTCAGCAATGTATAAAGAAAACCTTGGGATACATCTATGCTGTAGAATGAGACTCCATGCTATGGGGTTATGGGGGCTGTAATTTGGTATCATGGGGGCTGCCAAAAAATGCTGACGCCTCACCAAACTACAAATCCTAGCATTGCCTAGTATTGAACCATGGCAATTAAATTAGAGATGACATACCTCAAATAGGAGCTCCACATGCAGCTTCCCATTTCGCTTTGGTCCAGCACTAAGATTGCCATATTATGTGAATCTAATGTGCACCTTAATTTTGGGAAGGTAATTTAGCCAAAAAAGGTGAGCATTAGATTTGAGTAAATATGGTACTGAGACAAATTAATACAGGCACGTTTCAGTCAAACTAAAAGCAGGGCTGACAATTAAATCAGCTTCGTTGTAAGGAGTCTTCCCTTCAACTGTGTTAATAATTTATACAATGCCTCATTTTGATATTTAATAAACACAGCAATTTTGTTGTATCGTGTCATATAAACATAAAACAAAAGTCTGTGGGTCTCTCTTCCTTCTCTTCCATTTATAGATACCTTTACAGGGCATACTTGCAAACTCAAAGGAGGAAAAAAGACACCTTTATTACAGGATGCCATTAAAATGAAGGCTTTTGTTACTCTGAATAAACAAACTCCGGGCTAGACTAAATAATAATAGTAAGCGTCCAATAAATCATCATTCTTAAGCATAGATAAATATAACCATTTGTTCACCCTCTATCTCCATTTGGATGGGTTATATTTATCTATGCTTAAGAATGATGATTTATTGGATGCTTACTATATCGCCTTGATAAAACCGTTCTATGGTGAAACGGTCCTACTACGGGCCTTTGAAAGACTGCATTTGCGGGCCGTCGGCGAATTCATACCTTGAGGGAACTACGTCTTCCTCCAGCGTCTACCCTATACTTTGTGGAACTTTTCCTCTCACCACTCTAATCGGGAGCTTGGATTTACAAATTGTGGAACTTTCCTTACCGCTCCAATCAGGAGCCTGGATTTACAATTTGTTTTCCCATCAGGGACTATGGATTATGCATACTATATATACATATTTGTTTTTGGCATTGGCCATCTAATCTGATCACATTCAGTCGGGAGGTTGGAACTTTACAAATTCGTATACATTTTTGATTTCTTTTTGATATATATGCTTCCTCTTGGACACCTTTTGATATATGTGCTTCCTCTTGGACATTATATAATATATAATTAAATGAATATATTATAAATAATAAGTATATAAAGAATACAATTTGAAGTCAATCCACTTCTTTCTTGTGTTTTTGGGCTTTTGTTACTCAACATGGGAACCCGTGGATGGAAAGCTGGAGCATAGCAGGGCTCAAAACTAAACTAACCAGGCTAGAAGCAATCTACCTCTCAGTGCAACTCCCTAACAACTGGTCATGAGAGTCATATTGTCTAACACGAGCACCTTTAGTCATTATGACAACTGAGTACCTACAGAAAGCTTTTTGTTGCATGGATGCATCTGATCCACTTTTAATCGTCATGTATCACCAGGGTGGGGCATTTTGCTGCATGGAATCATCTAGCAGAATCCACACAGCACGATCACTGGTGTAGTTTAAAACAATTTCCCCAAATGTAAGCTACTTGTCTTGTATGGTTTTTATGCATGAACAAGTCTTCATGCATTTGGTTTTACCAAAAAAAAGAAAAGAAAAAGGAGATGACTCTCATATAATAAATATCTTAATATATGGATGTATTTGCATGATGAACTAGAAAGCAATATGGAAGCCAATGTGCTGGAGTGGAGATCCAGGGTGGTGGTGGTGTGGTTTGAGTGCTGGAGTATGACTATGGATTGGAGACCCTTCCAGCCTTGGAGAAAAGCAAAGACAAACCCCTTCTGAGCAAATCTTGCCAAAGAAAATGCCTTGGCAGGTTGGCTGTAGGGTTCCCTATGTTGGAAACAACCTGAAGGCACACAACAACAACCACATAGGAGAACTAAAGGAGGACAACTCTGAAGTAACTTAGAACCTAGTTTTATGCATTTTTCAAGAACTAAATGTTTGTTGTTGCTGTGTTCCTTCAAGTAATTTCCAACCTGTGATAACTCTAAAGTAAACCTACGTATCTCTTTTCTTACCAAGATTTATTCAGCAGAGGATTGCTTTCCTCTGAGGACGAGGGAGTGTGACTCACCCAAAATTGCCCAGCGTGTTTCATGGCTTAGACTGATTGGAATTCTGGTCTCCAGAGTATATTCCAACACTCAAACAATAACACCACACTAGCTCCCATTGTAAACATTAATATAAGTATCACTGAAATATTGATGAGTAGTTTAGATGCATAGATGGTATATTGACTGAGCCCCAGACACACAGCCTCCTCAAAATGGCTATTTTCAAGTTATTAGAGGGGGTGGATGAGTGATAATGAGTCCTCACAGCTACCTGTTGCAGAGCACTGAGCTACAGAAAGATTGCTGAACACATACACAGTAGTTGTACCTGCTTTTCAAAGCACAGTTAGCCACAGGATGAGGGCTGGCAAACACCCCCCCCCCCCATACACACATTTTTCATCAATCTTTCTTGAATCCAACAATTTGGGAATGATTGTGTTGGAGGACCTGTGAAGTTTTAAATTATATGTTTTGGAGACACTTGGTTGTTGTGATGGTGCAATGATGTTAAATGGTAAACATTATGATGAGACCAAGAAGCAATGGTAAGATGCAGAAGGACAAAACTGAAGAACAGACTGTATCAGGCCCGGATTACCCATAAGGCCACCCGAGGCCATGGCCTCGGGCGGCAGAATTGGGGGGGGGGGGGCAATTTGGACCCCCCAAAGAATGTTTTTAAAAAGTTCAATCTTTGGCGCTTCTGCGCCTGTGCGCAGGGTGCCATAGACTCTCAGAGGCAGTTCCGCTGCCTCTGCGAATCTGTGGCGCCCCCCCCCTGCGCGCAGAAGCGCCAATGATTGTCCCTCCCTTCTAAAGCCCTACCTCCTAAACCCTCCCTTCCATAGCCGCGGCATGCCGCCCGCCTCAGATTTCGCCACTTCTGAGGTGGCCGGCATGTCAGGCCCTGGGACGGAGGGGCGAACCGTGGGGGAGATGCTCCCTCACAGCTCATCCCTTCCTCCCAGGGCCGTGACATGCCGGCCACCTCAAAAGTGGCAAAATCTGAGGCGGCCGGCATGTCACAGCCCCGGGAGGGAGAGGCAAACTGTGGGGTGATGCTCCCTCACAGCTCGTCCCTTTCTCCCAAGGCCACGGCATGCCGCCCGCTTCAGATTTCGCCACTTCTGAGGTGGCCGGCATGTCACGGCCCTGGGAGGGAGGGGCGAACCGCGGGGGAGATGCTCCCTCACAGCCCGTCCCTTCCTCCCAAGACCACGGCATGCCGCCCACCTCAGAAGTGGTGAAATCTGAGGCGGCCGGCATGTCACAGCCCCGGGAGGGAGGGGCGAACCGCTGGGAGATGCTCCCTCACAGCTCGTCCCTTTCTTCCCAGGCGCGGCATGCCGCCCGCCTCAGAAGTGGCAAAATCTGAGGCGGCCGGCATGTCACAGCCCCGGGAGGGAGGGGCGAACCGTGGGGGAGATGCTCCCTCACAGCTCGTCCCTTTCTCCCAAGGCCGCGGCATGCTGCCCAAATCAGATTTTGCCACTTCTGAGGCGGCTGGCATGTCACGGCCCTGGGAGGGAGGGGCGAACCGTGGGGGAGATGCTCCCTCACAGCTTGCCCCGCCCTCGCAAGGCCGCGGCATGCCGCCCGCCTCAGAAGTGGCGAAATCTGAGGCGGCCGGCATGTCACGGCCCCGGAAGGGAGGGGCGAACCGCGGGGGAGATGCTCCCTCACAGCTCGTCCCTTCCTCCCAAGACCACGGCATGCCGCCCGCCTCAGAAGGGCGAGTTCGCCACTTCTGAGGAAGCCGGCATGTCACGGCCCCGGGAGGGAGGGGCGAGCTGCGGGAGGCCCGCCCTTAGGACCACTGCCGCGCATGTGCAGCATCGGCTCTGGGGTGGGGCTTTCCTTCCTCCTCCTCCTCGTGCCGGCGGGAGGGGGGCGAGCCGGTGGCTGGGCGGAGCTGGGGGCAGGGGCAGTGCCTTTGGCCTTGGGGGGCCAAAGGCCATGATCCGGGCCTGGACTGTATGCACTCTGCAGTCTGCCATGGGATATGGAGTACAAGATGACAACTAATCCTCATTGTTGAAGTAATATTCAGCTGCCAGGTTGGTCAGATTTTTGTATCAGGAGGTCCTGCGCTGGAAGTGGGTGTAGTTCCAAGATTCCCCAGGAATTATTTTGATGCCAGATGCCAAAACACATTGCTGCATTACTGATAAATTATGCAGCAGATGGTTCACATCACATGCCAGCCTTTTTGCTGATGGAGTCCAGCATCCCCTTGCAGGTAGTAGTAGAACTAAACCTCCAAACTAATTCTACCCAGACTATCACTCACCAAACAATCAAATACATTTCCCATTGCTGGCTGAATGGAGCCCCTGGTCTGGAGTCCACCCTTTGAGAGCATGGTCAGTAGAAAATGGTTTTTCAATAGTTTTATAGTATTTATTTATTTATTTACCTTTTATTTATATTCCGCCCTTCTCACCCCGAAGGGGACTCAGGGTGGATTACAGGTACATATACAACCAGACAATCCCTGCCATTTATCACATTACAGTACATACATTTTAAAAAGTTCAATCTTTGGCGCTTCTGCGCCTGTGCGCAGGGTGCCATAGACTCTCAGAGGCAGTTCCGCTGCCTCTGCGAATCTGTGGCCCCCTGCGCCGCAGAAGCGCCAATGATTGTCCCTCCCTTCTAAAGCCCTACCTCCTAAACCCCTCCCTTCCTCCCTTCCCGCCCGCCTCAGATTTCGCCACGGCATGCCGCCCTGGGACGGAGGCCTCAGATGCTCCTCACCACTTCTGAGGTGGCCGGCACCTCAAAAGTCACGGCCCTGGGAGGAGGGGCGGGAGAGGCAACTGGGGTGATGGGAGATGCTCCCTCACAGCCCGTCCCTTCCTCCCAAGACCCTGGAGGGAGGAGCATGCCGCCCACCTCAGAAGTGGTGAAATCTGAGGCGGCCGGCATGTCACAACCCCGGGAGGGAGGGGCGAACCGCTGGGAGATGCTCCCTCACAGCTCGTCCCTTTCTCCCAAGGCCGCGGCATGCCGCCCGCCTCAGAAGTGGCAAAATCTGAGGCGGCCGGCATGTCACAGCCCCGGGAGGGAGGGGCGAACCGTGGGGGAGATGCTCCCTCACAGCTCGTCCCTTTCTCCCAAGGCCGCGGCATGCTGCCCAAATCAGATTTTGCCACTTCTGAGGCGGCTGGCATGTCACGGCCCTGGGAGGGAGGGGCGAACCGTGGGGGAGATGCTCCCTCACAGCTTGCCCCGCCCTCGCAAGGCCGCGGCATGCCGCCCGCCTCAGAAGTGGCGAAATCTGAGGCGGCCGGCATGTCACGGCCCCGGAAGGGAGGGGCGAACCGCGGGGGAGATGCTCCCTCACAGCTCGTCCCTTCCTCCCAAGACCACGGCATGCCGCCCGCCTCAGAAGGGCGAGTTCGCCACTTCTGAGGAAGCCGGCATGTCACGGCCCCGGGAGGGAGGGGCGAGCTGCGGGGAGGCCCCGCCCTTAGGACCACTGCCGCGCATGTGCAGCATCGGCTCTGGGGGTGGGGCTTTCCTTCCTCCTCCTCCTCGTGCCGGCGGGGAGGGGGCGGAGCCGGTGGCTGGGCGGAGCTGGGGGCAGGGGCAGTGCCTTTGGCCTTGGGGGGCCAAAGGCCATGATCCGGGCCTGGACTGTATGCACTCTGCAGTCTGCCATGGGATATGGAGTACAAGATGACAACTAATCCTCATTGTTGAAGTAATATTCAGCTGCCAGGTTGGTCAGATTTTGTATCAGGAGGTCCTGCGCTGGAAGTGGGTGTAGTTCCAAGATTCCCCAGGAATTATTTTGATGCCAGATGCCAAAACACATTGCTGCATTACTGATAAATTATGCAGCAGATGGTTCACATCACATGCCAGCCTTTTTGCTGATGGAGTCCAGCATCCCCTTGCAGGTAGTAGTAGAACTAAACCTCCAAACTAATTCTACCCAGACTATCACCCACCAAACAATCAAATACATTTCCCATTGCTGGCTGAATGGAGCCCCTGGTCTGGAGTCCACCCTTTGAGAGCATGGTCAGTAGAAAATGGTTTTTCAATAGTTTTATAGTATTTATTTATTTATTTACCTTTTATTTATATTCCGCCCTTCTCACCCCGAAGGGGACTCAGGGTGGATTACAGGTACATATACAACCAGACAATCCCTGCCGTTTATCACATTACAGTACATACATTTTTGACATATTACACACATATAAACCAACAGAGGCAAATCTGGCCACCAGGGGGAGCTGACGCACTCCTCATCTCTCAGTGTTCCAGAGTCCCTCGTTGTTTCTCAGCGTTCCTGGGTTTTTTTTAATGGCCTCATAATTCAGTCAAAATTTGCCTCCCCACTTAATGTGGTACCTTTATCTCCTACTTGACAGCTGCAACTGTCTTTCGGGCTGCAAAGGTCAACAGCAGGCTACACTTAAGGCCGAGCACCCACCTCGACCCGAGCAGGCCTCGAACCCATGACCTATTGGTCAGAGAGATCTTATGCAGCTGACACTTAGCCAGCTGCACCACATTCCCAGTGCAAAAGGAAAATCCAAGTACATCAACACAACCAATTCCCTCCCCCAATAACTATGTGAACTATACAAGTATGTTATCAACAGAGGAAAATTCACTCCCAATGCCTTTTCTAGCCTTCAAATATTTTTTCAGCCTCAAAGTGCCAGGATCCTGCAAATGGAATCAAACAACTAGGACACTAATACAAGTCATCCTTTTCTTTACACTGGACAGCTGTTAACATTTGGCTTCAATGCTAACAAGGACATGGCGGAGGCCCAACTTCCTAAATCTTTGTCAGGCAGCAAAATTGATTATGCATTTCCTTGTCTTCCTTTTTGTACGGATTCAGAATTAGTTTGGGCACCATGATGAGAGGAAAAGAAATGGGCAGCATCTTATTCCTCTGCTTTTAAATAAAATCATCTCAAATTGACCGAAAACTCCCTACAGAGATTACTATAACCGAAATTGTGTTGTATATTTTTTGATAAACCATTAACAGGTATTCAAAATGCATATAACGACAGAGGGGGGATTCAGCACCATTGCTCAGAATCGTCACTCAAAACATATAACAGTATGGCTGTCTCATCTGGTATAATTGTATTTCAGGCCTGAGTTGAAATTAACAGTTTTCTTGAAGTATACCAGCTTTTTAAAGATAACACTGAAGGGAATCTTTCTGTGCTCCAAGTGGATACAAATGAGCCTTCTTCTCTGACATGTCACATACAACAAAGTTACAAGGGTTCGAACTGCAATTAAATTTAGAAAGCAGGCAAGAAAGCTGAAGTGACTGGTGACTTGCAAAATTTTGATGATCAAGCATCAAAATAATGTCAGGCAGCCTCAAAGAAGTCTTAGATCTTATGACAGAGAAGCCGTGCTCCAGAAGGCTTCGTGGAATGCTTGAACTTAAAATGATAAGGCACCTTCTGATGTTATAAAGAAGGAGCATTGCAGGCAAATTCTCAGATTTCTCCTAGTTGCAGTGTGGTGATCATTTGATAACTTGGGAACATGAGGATTCGCTTTTCACCTATCACATGGATAGGATCACATAGGAAGCATCTCTGCACTTGGCTTGCTAAAATTGATCATATCTCTTTGCAATATGTCTATTTGTTTTGTTTTATTTATTTTTATTACACCTTTCCCCCCCAATATAGGGACCAAGGTGACTAACGAAAAATATAAAATGATGCTCATAAAATCATGCAAGTAAAACTGGTTATGCTATTAAAACCCTTAATATTAAAAATATTACGTTAAGGTCAAGGTTTTCCCCTGGCATGAAGTCCAGTCGTGTCTGACTCTGAGGGTCAGTGATCCATTTCTAAGCTGAAGAGCTGATGTTATCCATAGACACCTCCAAGGTCATGTGGCTCTCATGGCTGCATGGAGCACCGTTACCCAAATGTCGCCCCCTTGGGCCCTTGGCACTTGACCTCCCCGGACAACAGACAAGACAGCTGAGGTACAACAAGCTTTATTGATTATAAAGTAGCAAGGTGAGTATATAGTCCAGGAAGCCTTTAATATGCAGCCTCTGGATAGCAGCAAATACTGGAATCAGCAAGGCTTGAGTATCTGCAACGGCGGGATCTCAAGCGGAGGAAATTCAGGAACAAATGCGGGATGTGATAGATAGTCTCTGAGCCCCCAACCGGCGCAAGAAGGTTGGCGGCTTCAGGTACTGCAGGCAAAGTCAATGCAACAGCAACACGGCTTCCCCGCAGGGCTCGACGATGAACAGGAACAAGGCTAGATGCTGGAACAAGACAGCCGAGGAAGGCTGGCTGGCTGGATCTTAGTAGCTGGCCGAAAGGCCTGGTTCACATTGACATCATGGCAATAGCGGTCGTTGGTACGAGATGCGGCTGAGCAGAATCCCACAGCTTTTGTAGGATTTCTGTCAGCAGGGCCCAGTGCGTCGAACATCAAGTTGGATGATGGATGAGCCCCGGGTTGTTTTGAGAATCTCAGTCCTGAAGAATGTAGGCCCTCGTTAGTGCGAGCCACCTGGACTGGGGAGTAGCGCTTACTGCTCCGAGTACCCGCTTCTGCTATCAGCTTGGTGGGCTCCATTTGGCCTTGACATGCCTTTAGCATGGCATGTTTCTTAGGAGAACAGCAAAGAGGCCCACTGTAGGAGCCGGGAGTTAACCCATCTGTGCTGAAAAGTTTCTTGAAGTCAAGCGGGCAAAATGCAGCCCCTAGGAGAGATGTCGTTGGAGGCTCTTGGGGTGCGACACCAAAGGGCCTGGAGTCACCAGAAGAGGAGCGCAACTCCTACAAAGAAGTTTACACCGAGATGTGGGTGGAGTCCGAAGCTGCTGCCTCTACGCCTCTGCCGCCAGCCAAAAAGCCAAGGAAAAGCACAGCCGAGAAGCCCAAGGTCAAGGAGATCATAGACAAGCGCACCAGAGGAGGCTAGTGAAGACTTGGATGTGGAGCGAAGACTTCCCAGAATAGGCTGAGATTGGCTATAGTCTGAATGAACGACCACGTTTACAGATCGAGTGGAATTGTTTTTAGTGGTGATGTGGTTTTATGCTTGGGCTTTTTAATGTATTTTAATATGTTATTGTAGTTGTTTTTAAATTGTATAGCATTGAATCTTGCTGTAAGCCGGTCTGAGTCCCTCTATGGAGAAGGTCGTGGTACAAAAGTTTTAAATAAATAAATAAATACCTTCCCACCAGAGCGGTACCTATTGATCTACTCACATTTGCATGTTTTTGAACTGCTAGATTGGCAGAAGCAGGGTCTAACAGCAGGAGCTCATGTCGCTCCCCAGATTCGAACCTGCAACCTTTCGGTTAGAAAGTTCAGCAGCTCAGCGGATTAACCCACTGCACCACCGAGGGTTCCATAAAAAATATTGTATTTAAAATGTATTAAAACTCTGTGTTCCAGTCTACTGCACATTTGGGTTGTATTCAGTTGTAAATTCATTCTATCCAGCTTCTTCCATTAGTTTATTTTTTAAAAACCAGAAGATTTTGGCTGCAACTTACTCCAACATGTTCACTTTGTTGATGTGTTCTATAAGTTTCCCTAGTATTTTTGTGGGCAATCTTTGAGCCAAGAGCTGTCTTACTAAATTCAGAGAAATGCACAGTCCAAAGGATAATTGCTTTCCATTCTTGTGTGTTAGTCTAGAAAATGCAAATTAGTTCTCTTTAACCCTCATCTGCCTGAATTTTTTAAACTTGCTATGAATGATTTATGGGGTAATTTTGTTTATACATCAATAGGAATTTTAACAGATTGTAGGGTATAAAATGTCATATGTACAAAGAAGAATTTATGGGTTTAAGTGAGGGTATTTCACTCAAATATCCAGCGCTGCAGAGCTGTCAGATCTTCTTTTCCCTTTGCGTGTATGAGAGAAAAAGAGAAAACAGGGAGGCACAATTTTTGTTGTTCATTCGTTCAGTCACTTCCGACTCTTCGTGACCTCGTGGACCATCCCACGGCCGAGCTCCCTGTTGACCGTTACCACCCCCAGCTCCTTCAGAGTCAAGCCAGTCACTTCAAGGATACCATCCTTGCCCTTGGTCGGTTCCCTCTTCCTTTTTCCTTCCATTTTCCCCACCGGGAAGTGGCGCAGCTGGCTAAGTGTCAGCTGCATAAGATCTCTCTGACCTGTAGGTCATGAGTTCGAGGCCTGCCCGGGTCGGGGTGGGTGCCCGACCCTAAGTGTAGCCTGCTGTCCACCTTTGCAGCCCGAAAGACAGTTCATTTGTCAAGTAGGAGATAAAGGTACCACATTAAGTGGGGAGGCAAATTTTGACTGATTTATGAGGCCATAAAGAACTCCAGGAATCGCTGAAAGGAATGCGGAAGAACAAGGGAAACTGGAAAATGCTGAGAGAGATGAGGAGTGCGTCAGCTCTGGTGGCCAGAAGTTTGTCAGAAGTTTGCCAGAAATTTGCCTCTTTGTTCGTCTTTGTTCATCTTTGTCTATGTTCGTCAATATATGTATATGTTGAACTGCAGGGATTGTCGGCAAGTATATGTACTATAATCCACTCTTGAGTCCCCTTCGGGGTGAGAAGAGCAGAATATAAATGAAGTAAATAAATAATAAATAAATAAATAATAATGCCTTCTCTAAGCTTTCCTTTCTTCTCATGATGTGGCAAAAGTACTTTGTCTTTGTCTCTACTTTGTCTCTACTATCCCTCCCTCCCTCCAATGAGCAGTCGGGATTTATTTCCTGAAGTATGGACTGGTTGGATCTTCTCGCGATCCAAGGCACTCTCAGAACTTTCCTCCAACACCACAGTTCAGCATCTATCTTCCTTTGCTCAGACTTCCCTTTGGTCCAGCTCTCACATCCGTAGATTACTACAGGGAATTCCATTGCTTTGACTATGCGGATCTTTGTTGCCAGTGTGATGTCTCTACTCTTCACTGTTTTATCAAGATTGGACATTGCTCTCCTCCCAAGAAGTAAGCGTCTTCTGATTTCCTGGCTGCAGTCTGCGTCTGTAGTAATCTTTGCACCTAGAAATGCAAAGTCTGTCACTGCCTCCACGTTTTCTCCCTCTATTTGCCAGTTTTTTTACTAATGTTTAACTGTAACTCAGCTTTAGCACTTTCTTCTTTCACCCTGATTAGAAGGCTCCTCAGTTCCTCCTCGCTTTTCGCTATCAAAGTGTTTAGTTTAAATTTAGATTTGCTATCCTGCCAAACCCACAGAGCTTGCTGGGCAAACAGATGTAAATGTGATATGGACCAGTTACAAACATATACACACATAGAATCCATCATATTTATGATAGGCTCTTGAAAATTGTTGTTTCAAACTCCGAACAAACTGTTAGATACAGATCTTGGCTTCTGGAGACCATGGAACAACTTGCGGCCAGCTGCTAGTCTATGCATAAATGTAAAACAAAATCAATAGCATGGAGTTCCAAGAGGCTAAATGCAAAAAGGTTTTCAGGTGTGTGTGTGTGTATATATATATATATATATGTTTGAGAAAGAGTCCGAGAACATTTTTATTGCTCTCTTGCCACCAGCTCTTGGAAACATTTGCATTACCCATGCAAAACATGATTCTGACAATAGTTTGCATTTCAAAAGGCAAGAAGGAAATGCTTATTATGAGACCTAGTTTCATAAATGTTTGGTTGCCGTTGTTCCTGTTAACTCAGTGTGTCACAACTGAATACACAATTTATAGTAAATCGTTATTTTTTTAAGAGATAGATTTCATGTTAACAACTCCTACCAGGGAGCTTTTCCCAAATACTTCTTGTTGCCTTTTTTTAACCCAATGAGTGTTGAACTTGACTTGGGGAGACGTGAACTAAAGCGCCTGTGCATTACCACATAAATCTAGGCCAGTGAGTATCTTCACAGTATATAAACCAGGAAACACTCATAAATGCTTCCCTGAGCTTTTTAGAAGGAAACACAATATTTCTAATTTTTTTTAAAAAAAAAATTGCTGCCAGATTAAAATGAAAAAGCCAGCCATTTCTTTTCCTTATCTGTAAACTAGGGCTGAAGTATCTGTGACCTGGCAAATATTGAATTGTTTTTCCCATTATCCTTTACCACTGCCAAGACTGGCTGGGGCTAATGAGAAAGCCAACATCATACCCACCAATATTTCACAGATGAAAACTAGGTCACATGTGGCCAAGCAATATCAGAGTGTGATCAAAATGGCAAAACCTATGAACAAGGAAGACCACACAAGCTAAGTACTACTGTGGCAGTTTGCTTCACCCTGAGCATACAGAGAAAGACAAGATCCCACACATCTGTTGGGAATGTTGTGATGGTGTATTCCTGCATGGCAAGGTGTTGGACTGGATGGCCTTTGTGGTCTCTTCCAGCATCATGATTCTATCCACCCCCCCCCCTTTAATTGAATGAAAATTACTTTTGAACTTTGAACTCAGTTTGCAGCAACTGAAATAAGCTGAGAATGGAGGAAGATGAAAGAGAAACTGGGACATTCTCATGGACAGGAAGCACCTATTGCAAAGGTTATATCTTTACAAGAATGGGCTGTTATGTTGGTGAGACCGAGATCCTAAGACTCTGATAGGTTCATATAAGAAGATGCGATCTTTTGGATAGTCTAAATGTAAACTATATAGTTTAATTTGACCAATTAATCTAAAATAAAACACATGCATAGGTAAGGCAATGAAAAGCCATCTAAAAGCCATTCCAAACCACACTGATGCTATTGAGAAATTGGACACCCCTCCAAATTATGAATTATACAAAACATATAAACTTAATAAATCTATAGACATGATTCCATTTGACATACAGTGGGCACCTCTCGCTTTTGCCCTTCAGCAATCTCTGGAATGTTGTTGGCCATCCTAGCTGCTGGACTCCAGAAATGATCCTCCATAATCTCTTTACAATAAATTGGGAGATCTGCTTGTCCTGTTTTCCTTGATATGATCGGGATTATTGGAAGAAAAGATTTGTCTCTAATGCCTCAAGCCAGTTTTATCTTCACAACACCCACTGAAGTGATCATCACTTTCAAGAACCAATTGTGTACTCTGAACTCCATTGTGCCCACTGAGCGAAATTGTTAAGCCCATTACAGACCTGTTAAAGATTGCCATACTGCATTCCTTTCTGATCAAGCTCCTCTCAGAGGCATAGCAATAAAGAAACAACACTTTAAATGCTCCAACGAAAATTTATTAAATTTCCCCTACTAGGAATGTTTGATTTAGAAGTATTTAATAACTCTAATTCTGATAAATTGTTTATTTTTTTTCACAACAGCGGCCAGAATTTTCCCAAATTTTGGAAACGGGAATTAATCCCTTCAAAGACACAATGGTTAGACAAAATAATGGAAATAAAGGACATGGGCAAATTGACATTCTTGTTAGAGCAGAACAATGGAAAAGGAATGAAAATGCCGGACTGGATTATTTTTGAGGAGTACTTAAGCAAGGGTGTTAATAAAGAAGAATAGTGACAACTGAATGTAAAATTGAGGATCCCCCCCATTCTTTGGAATTGCAGTACAACTGTTCAAGGGGTAAAAGGAGGAAGAACGGAAGTCTAACAATATTATTTTCTTTCTTTTTTAGTTTTCTTCTCTTTTTTATTTTTCTTAGGGTTTAAAAAAATCTTTGTATTTTATATTATACTATTTTATGGTATTGTTATGTAATATATCGAATTTTTTAAAAAGAAAATGTATTAAATTTCCCACCACCATGAAGAGCCAACCAGCAGTGATGTCAAATAAAGCACAGAGCTACTCAGGGTATGGATCCTGGCCGCACAGTTTTGCAGCTATTCAGGGGTGAGCACAGTTTTTCTGAATAGCTTCAAACAGAAGAAAAATGCTATTACGGCACTTTAGAGTGTTTTTTCAGCTGACATCCTCTCTGGCCATTGGGAATAAACCTCCAATTCTGCCTTCAAACCTGTCTGTGTCTCATTTGGCTTTCTGAAAAGATGGGCACACTGGGTATCAGAACCCATGGTTCTTGCAGGAGCTGAAATCACTTGATACTGACACGAATGCCTTCTATGAACAACATCCAAGTCATGAAGTATCTGGCCTGAATAGTACAAAGAAGACCAGATGCATAGACTATATTGCAGAGGAAAGCAATAGCAATCCACTTTTCAGTATTCCTTACCAATGAAATTCAGGGGCTCACCAGATGTTAAGAAACACCTTGAAGGCACATGCATGCGCACACACGTGCACACACATAGAGAGACAACATAAAAGTTGCCTGAGATAGTGTTCAAGTCAGTTCAAGAAAAATTGTCTTTCCTCTCTATGGCCAAAAGAGGTCTTTATGAGACTGAGATTGAGATTGTGTGGCTAGCTCTTTTCACTCTGGCCGTACAAGGCCCCCCTTGTCCTTAGTTATTTATTCACCATATCTAAGGATTCACTCTGAAACTTTACAGAATCCCTCACCTCTCCTAAAATGTTAATTACAGGGTAATCCCCAATCTCCCTTTTGGAAAATTCCTTTGCAACGAAAAGAAGCTTCCATTTCCCAAGATCCACTCAGCCATTCTTGCCACTGTGATCTTTACATCCAGCATCTGCCTTTCCCTTTCGATGTTGCAACATTAATATTTTATGATTAGCAATAAGGTAGAACCAAATGCTGGCTTCTTGAAAAGATGAGGCCACAGGAAATTAAAAAATCGGATACTTGGAAGAGAAACTGATAAACACATAGCCATTTGATTTCTCACATTAACATTAGTCTGTGCTTGTGGAATGGATTTATTACCCAGTAGACTTTAAAAATCCAATTATTATTATCTTCTTCCTCCTACAATGTGAAAGCCCACCCACCCAAATTAAACTGGTGTGACAGCGCAGCGAGCGCCACTTGCATGGAAAACCTTAAGTTCCAAAAGGTTTGCACTATTGTATTGTGTTTTTGAAGCCTGCTCAGTTTTACAAAGGTTTGGTTGCATTGATTCGTTCTTTGTACCTGCCAATTATTGTTTGCAGAGCCCAGTTGCATTTGATACCAAAATAATGGATACCAATTTGTAGACATTTGATAAAGCCGTAAGAATGGTTCTTGCATTGATGTGCCACTAACTTGGGAATTTCCTCTGTTGCATGAGCCATTCAATTATCCCGATAGTTAATGATCATGGGCAGATTCATAACTGTACAGTAGTTAACAGCTGCTCATCCCTTTGGATCAGCTGCCATTGGCCCAAGGCGTAAGCAAAGAACACACATATTTTGCATTTATTTCACTTTTTTAAGCGTAGGGAGATGCATGTCATCAGATCTGCGACAAAGCTTGTGTCAGACTGTCTCTTATGACAACCTGTGTCAAAAGTCACTAAGGCACCTGATGTTTTAATAACATTTTGAAATCTTTTTAAAAAAGATTGTACATGTAGCATAATGTATTGTTATTTCCTATATATTGTATATGATGCTATGCTATTGTAAATTAAAAAGCAAAAAATAAAGGAATTATCACATCTTGAAGCTCCTTTGTGACGTTTAGCCTACCCTGTAGAAGTGTAAAGGGTGGAAGTACTGGGTGGCTCTGCTCCCCTTGATTCTTCAGCAAGACAGCAGAACAGAAATATAAAGGTAAATAAAATAAATAACTCTTTTTTTGACATTCTTGTTTTGAGATAGCATTTCATAAAAATGAGATAGACCTCTGTTTTTATTCTTTCTTATAATTTTGCAAGATAAAGTCACAGATGTTTGTTGCTCCAAGCATTTTTATGGCAGATCTGACAACAACGCAAATTATGGGAAGCATGTCTTAAACAATTTGTTGTTTTTATGTGTCTTTAAATCAACACCAATTTATGGCAACCCTATCCTGGAGTTTTCTTGGCAGGATTTGTTCAGAAGCCGGTTTGCCATTGACTTCACCTGAGGCTGAGCGAGCATGACTTGCCCAGGGGCAGGCCCGGATTAACACTTTTTTGCGCCCTAGGCCACACTTTGGAATTACGCCCCCTTAAAGCCAACCTCCCGCCACCTCCAAGGTCCCCATTCCCACTGGCTGGAAAGCTCCGCTGTGCTCTGAAGGTCTCCTCGGGAGTCGGGAGGCTTGGGGAGAGCGCAGAGGGTGCAAACCTACTCCAAAGGCGCACACGAGAGAGTGTGTGTGTGTGTGAGAGAGAGAGAGAGAGAGAGAGAGAGAGAGAGAGAGAGTGAGAGAGCACGCACGAGAGAGAGAGAGCACAAGAGAGCGCAAGAGCGAGAGAGAGAGCATGAGAGAGAGAGCACACGAGAGAGAGAGTGCGAGAGAGAAAGCGAGAGAGAGCAAGAGAGAGAGCGCACGCTAGAGAGAGAGCGCACGCTAGAGAGAGAGCGCACGCTAGAGAGAGAGCGCACGAGAGAGAGAGAGCGTGCGAGAGAGAGAGCGCACGCATGAGAGAGAGAGCGTGCGAGAGAGAGAGAGCGCGCGTGAGAGCACGAGAGACAGAGGGGACGGAGCAGAGACTTTGCCAGGTGAAGGAGTGAGGAGGGACATGAGAAAGGGGGAAAGAGGGGTGCAGACCAGGTTTTTTTGGTCCATGATCTGCGCCCCCCCCCGGCTTGCGCCCCTAGGCCATGGCCTCATTGGCCATATGGGTAATCCGGGCATGCCCAGGGGATTTCCATGGTTGAGCCAAATTATATTGTATTCGAAGAAAACAAAGAATTGTATTTTTTCACTGAACCAGTATTTAATAATTGACAGTGATCTATGCACCAAATAATTGTGTTTGTAAACATTCACATGAATGTGTTCCTTCTCTCTGTATGTATGTATGTATGTATGTATGTATGTATGTATGTATGTATGTATATATATACTGTATATATTCAAAGCTTATTCCTTACAATATAAAGAGCTGTGCATTGCATGACAGCCGGATCCCTTGCAGAGTGCACATTCTACGCCCTTTGGCATGGAAATTATGATACAGATTGCTGGTACAAAAGTATTTCCTCATGAAAAAAGAACCCTATGAACCGGTGCGTGACCCCGTTGCATGTTTTTTCTAGCAGAAGTGACCGAGTTGCTAATCTTTATACAAAATGACAAGGATTTCAGCATGCAGCCCTCTGCTGGTGCCTCTTGAGGTTTGCTGTCTGGTGTCAGCTTCCTTCCGTTCGCTTTGCTCCAACAGAGCCATGCAAGATGGCACAGCACAGAAATCTTTACCAAGATGGTTAATCAGTTTTCAATAGGAATTCACAATAATCACCCACAGCAGGCTTGGGAGCCCCAAACGATCAGAACAATGCAGGAATTATGGCAATCCTTTGCTTTCATACCTCTGAGAAAATGGTATATTTACATTTCACATGACATTTCCATCACACTTCTGCTAGGAAATTCTTCATGAACAAGGATTTTAAAGGTTATCTTAAAAGCAGGCGGTGCACTGGGGCTTTGACTAAGGTGAGCTTGATCATTGAAAATCATTTGTGGTTCTTTTGCCCAGTGTATTAAGCCCTAACAGAAAACACACCAGATCCAATTCTCAAAATATTTTTCCAAAGATAGCATGAAATAAGGATAACAGCAGCTAGAGGCGTATACATTTCCTTATGAAAATTACAAAATGCTCATTACTATTTGCATCTACATCAAGCTGATGTTTTCGAGGTGAGGTCCCATTTCTAGATACATTTCTTAAAAGTCATTCAAAAATTATTGGGATTCTGTGATCTAATGCCTATTAGTAATACCTCCTAGTAAATCAATTTACCCAGTGGGATTTACCTACATGTTAACTCACCAATGAACAATTGAATCAACGAGTCTACTTGAATTGGAATTAACTAAAGGAATTCAGGCCAATAAGTAAAATTATGTTGGGGTCAAACAAGACCGTGAACAATATATTTAGTTTGCAAACAATGAGCAAAATCCAGTAGAGATTGAAATATGCTTGGCAGGTCTGCTCAGTGAGGAAAGATGCTGGATTCTTGCGGCCATTCTTTTCTGTAGAATGCCAAAAAAAATCTCCCTTGAACCCTCAAAATTACTCATGTGCCATCAAGGGGATGAAACTACTGGCCAGCTTCCACTAGTGTGCTTTTGTACATCGAATGAGGTGGGCATTATCTTGTCCTTGACCTCAGGCAGCCAAATGTCTTGTGGGAGTCCATTGCAACCAAACCACTGGAAAGAAACCAATAAGAAGGCACCACACACACACCTATTTGCTGTTTTGTTACTCTTTTATAGTTGTCTTCTCCCCAAAAAGTATTACCTGTAAGGTATTGTTATTATTATTATTATTTACTGACACAAAACCACTGTATGTCACAGCAAACGTGATCTATATGCTGGATTTCGTATCAAAAAATCACAAATCGAATACTTCCCAAGCGTCTAGGACTGTGTGATGTATTTTCGAATGATGCGCACAGATCCAACTAAGGTGGCCTTTTGCAGTTGACAGATTGTAATTTTGTCAATGTTTATTGTTTCCAAATGCTGGCTGAGATCTTTTGGCACGGCACCCCCAATGGGTGCCACCTTGTCGTGGTGGGAGGCTTAACTGCTCCGAGGATGCTGAGAGTTGTGCTGGCGGTAGGGTTGCCATATTTTGATAGAGGAAATAAGGGACATTTACGGGATTTTTCAGAAAAATAAGGGACGCTTAATAAAAACTTGAAAATCAAACGTTATATATAACAATATAATAATATATAATAATAACAACTGATATAATAATGTAATATAAAACAATATTAACATAACAATTGGCATAAATAATAATAATGCAATACAAAATAATATATACCAATAATAATAGAACAATCCCCTATATTTTAAATTATATTATAAAAATATATTATTATCATCATATATTATTGTATATAATATAAATAATATAATGTATAATACAATTTAGAATATATTAATCTACATATAATATTAATATAATATAGTAATAATTACATTGTTATAATATATTAGAATATAATCTAGAATATATAATATTAATAAAATAGTAATAATTACATTGTTATCATAATATACTGGAATATAATATAGAATATATAAGAATATAATATATTAAGAGAACATTATTATCATATAGGAATGTAATTTATAATAAGAATATATCTATTAATAGAACAGAATTATGTGATTGTGACCATCACAGATGATGAGATGTCATACACATAATAGAATAAGAATAGTAGTAGAGGAGAATGGAGGGGAGAAGCCTAGCCTGCAGTGTGGGCGGGGAGGGGCGAGGCCTTGGCTTTGCAGAGCCGGAAGAAGGGCAAGAGGGCGAGAGAGAGAACACAAGGGAGAGGGCGGAAGTGCGGCCTCAGGAGGAGGATCTCATTTACTGCTGCCGCCAGGGGACAAAAAAAGGGCTTTTGTGGCGCGCGGGCTAAGCGCACAATGCCTGCCTCCTCCTCTGCTAGGCTTCCGCTTTCCCCGTTCTCTTCTCCTCCAGCATTTGGAGGGGGAGGGGGAGGCCCAGAGGGTGGCAAGATGGGCCCGAACCTGAGGGGCGCCCCAGGGGGGGAGCTGGGCCTCCAGGCCGAGGAGCAGCGTTGGGGTGGCGGGCCTGCTTCAGGCCCAGGGCGCAGCCATCATCGAGGCCCAGAGGGAGGAGATTCGACGCC
Organism: Anolis apletophallus; assembly: GCA_030556195.1. Taxonomy (NCBI): domain Eukaryota; kingdom Metazoa; phylum Chordata; class Lepidosauria; order Squamata; family Anolidae; genus Anolis; species Anolis apletophallus. The sequence continues at coordinate 97,967,508 of JARBWK010000006.1, read as the reverse complement.
TGAGGGAAGCCTATGCGAAGCTCCGGAGGGAGCTCCGAGCCGGCCCCTCTTTTCCCAGCATCAGCCAGAGGACAAGTCAGGAGGAGAGAAAAATAAGGGACAGCAGCTGTAAATATGGGACACCAAAAAAAGGGCCAAAATATGGGACGTCCCGTATAATACGGGACATATGGGAACCCTAGCTGGCGGTAGTGTAACTACCAGCAGTTTCAACCAAGTCAGAGAGGTCTCAGTTGTGGAGTGGAACTAAGAGCACCTAACCCATTAGCATTATGGAGAAAAAGCCAAAACAAAGTCTATACTGGCTCGGTCGTCACCCACGATAAAAAGAACCGTGGTGGATGCTAATGACTCTGGACATCCATCAACAAGTGGGCTACAGAATCAAAATACGAATGAACAATCACAGAAGTGGCAGAACTATGCAATGCTAGAAAACCGTACAATTATTATTGTTTATGTTGTTATTATTATTATTATCCCTCTTTTATCTCTTGATTGAGACAGAGATTATTTAGCATTGAATTAGGTTTATTAGATATACAGATATTGAGATCAGATCGGCCCCCTCTCTCCTGTCTTTCAGAAGGATGGTAAAAACTTGGCTGTGGGACCAAGCTTTCGGGAAAGTGCAATAAAGCAGCGATAGGAAACCTCATCAGGTCAATTAGATTAGACGCAGATGATCAAGACGGTTTTAAACAGTGTATTTTAATATTGAGACAAATGTTTTAATGTTTATGTATGCATATAATTAATTCATGTCCCGGCATTGAATGTTTGCTGTATATATGCTGTGCTCCACCCTGAGTCCCCTTTGGGATGAAAAGGGTGGGATATAAATGCTATAAATAAATAAATAAATAATAATAAATATACATGGTTAGATAAACATCAAGAGATTCTGGTGTCCGTTCACCTTTTCATAAAAACCAAACCATGTTTTTAAAAATTGTCCCTCCACTTAGGCGTGACAACATGATTATTTGCAGCCAAACTGAAAAACAGCTTCACTGAAGTCAACATAAGAGGAATTCCCAGATGACTCAGTTACTAAAGCTTCTTTTGTGAGGTCTAAGCTCTGTGAAGTAGATGAGTAAGGGGAAGGGATAGATTAACCATTCATTTCATCTATATTTTTATTTAAATTCTAATTATTTATCTATTAAGTCATTTTTCAAAATGTGCCTCCACACGTCAAGTAATAAGATGAAAGCACCATAAAGCCTTATTGTTCCCCAACCAGGAGAAGGTCAGGCAGTACCGTAGCTAGGATTTTGATTCGGGGAGGGGGGGGGGGGTGAATTTCATTCAGGGGAGGGCTAAGTCAGAGTGAGAGAGGATCTACCCTAGCAAACCTTTTGTATCATTATCCCAATAGCCCCATGCATATGGGATATATTGAGCATGGTGATCAGATCAAGATATGAATAAACATAACAATTTAAATAATATACCAGTAAGGCCTTCTTGTGGACCACTCTGAGAATTTCGGGGGAGGCTGATGCCCCTCAAGGCCCCCCACCCCCCGGCTACGGGCCTGAGGTCAGGGAAGTCCTTCATTTTAAACCAGATGGTATCATAGTGCTATAATTGTATACTGTGAAAGGGCTCCTGATTAATGGATGGTTTTTAAAATAGTATTTCCAATTAATATAATACATGTTGTCACAGGTAACCCTATTGTTTAGATGTCAGTGTTGGTCTAGACCAGTGGTTCCACTTTAGATCTTATTCCCCCGATATAACTTTGAATAAGTAAAAAAAGGAACAAATGTAGCCTGGTTAGGTTTTTTGTATCTTGATCAAATTCTAGGCCTGGTTAGGTTTTTTGTATCTTGATCAAATTCGTATTAAATTCTTTTATAAATTACTTATGAAGCGTTTCTGAACTGCTGTAAGCAACCCAGAAGTGAATTACCAAATTCGCAGCCACCGCCACCATTTTTCGGAAAGAAATCGCTATTTTCGGAAAGGGTTTTCCCTTCCCTGTCCTCTTCATTGGCCGGAGCTGCGTTCACCCATGGAGCCCCACACCACCCATTAGGGGCTCCATGGGTGAACGGGGGCAGAAGTGTGGTGGGATGCTGCCATTGCCAAAACAGAAGCCTCCCCGTGTCCCATAACAATGGGGCTTTGGCAGATTCAAGCTGTACAGTGACAATTTCCCATGTGGGATTGCCCTGCCGGGATTGCCCTGCCAACACCCCAATGCCACCCAATTTGCCACATAAATCGCAACACTGGACCTTATCCATGTGATGAGGTCCATAGTGTCTTCCTTTTTACAACCAGTATTGTTAGACTTGGCTTTATTAATATTACGGTGGGTCTTCACTATCCCCTAGGGTTTTATTCCAGGACCCCCATGGTTACCGAAATCCGTGGATGCTAATGTCCCATTATATACAATGGCAAAGTAAAACAGTGCCTGTTATATAAAATGGTGAAAAAAATCAAACAAGTGGCAAAGAGTGCTTGAGGATCCGTGAAATGGCAGGATGCTACAAACGGCACAGTTATGTATCAGAATAATGCTCAGAGCAGGGCAAAAGTTTGCTTTTTAGAATTATTTTAGAATATTTTCGAGCCATGGTTGGTTGAATCCGTGGATGCAGAACCTGTGGATATGTAGGACTGACCTCATTTTGTTTTGCTTTGTTTCCGAACTATCGACAGCTATAAAGAAATGAACAGAAAAGCTTTAGTATGTGCCTCATTGGGGACAATGCAGTAGAGGAAGATGTGGGCAGGACCTTCTTAGCCAAGGCACCCTAATTATGGAACACCCTTACATTAGAGGCCTTTTTGATGCCAATGTTGAGGTTATTCCAGTGCTCAAAAATGGTGCTAAAATGACATCAGCATCATTCTAAAGCTTTGGGGGGATTCGTTGTTTTCATCCACATTTGCACATGAATTTCATTTTTCAACCTAATAACATTTGTTTTAATTTGTCAGACTGTTTAATATGTTTTCAGCCTTTTAGATTCATTTCTATCATCTTAAATTGCTTTACATTTGTCAAAGCGGTTTTATTGTATGCTGCACTGGGATCCCATGATATAGGGCAACTCATTAATATTTGAATAGAAATAAATGAAAAATAAATGTGGTGTGGGGACAAAAGGATGCTAAGATGTTGATGAGAGAGTGAGAGGTAGGGGCCCTTTCATGCTACAATATTATGATTTCACTTTGACTGCCAGGGCAGCATCTTGTACAATTTTGGGGGTTTGTAGTTTGGTGAAGCACTAGAGCTCATTGACAAAGAATTCTTGATATCTCTCCCTGCGTAGCAAATTCTGGGATTCCATAAAATGGCACCATGGCAGTTCAGTGGAATTATAGCACTTTTGTGTAGTGGAAGGGAACAGCAGGTGAGAGATTGGAAGAGAGATACTTGCCTCAAGATAAAATGCAAATGTATTGGTGAGTATGGAGAAGGGAGTGATAGACTTGAGAATGAGAAAGCAACATCTCCTCATTTATACTATTGTTGCTGCTACTACTACTACTACTAATAGTAATAATAAACAACCTTGCTAGAATGTTGTTGTTGTTTTTAAACCCTCTTAGTTTAAGTCTCACTGCATATTTGTTAATCGACTATTGGGAGCTCTTTCAAGGATACCGTAAATCAAGGTTCCCAAACTCTAGTTCTTCAGATGTTTTGGACTTCAACTCCCAGGAGCCTCAGTTGTCTTGATTAATAACCGGGGATTTTGAGAGCTGAAGTCCAAAACACCTGGAAGATCAGACTTTGGGGAACACTCTATACAGCTCTATACGGTTGTTGCCCAGCTTACTTGTCCGAACGCATCTGCCTCTATGTCCCATCTCGCAGTCTAAGATCATCTGGGGAGGCCCTGCTCTCGCTCCCACCAGCATCGCAAATGCGGCTGGTGGGGACGAGAGACAGGGCCTTCTCGGTGGTGGCCCTTCGCCTATGGAATGCACTCCCAAACGAAATCAGATTGACTCCATCTCTCCTCGCTTTTAGAAAAAAGCTAAAGTCGTGGTTCTGGGACCAGGTCTTTGGGCAGCAGATGTAAATTGTATCTTTGGATTTGACTGGATTGACACTTTGGACTTGACTGGACTGACAATGTGTTCCGCTTGATGGCTTTAATTAATTATTGTTATTAGTAGTGGTTTTTAATGTAATGTTTTAAATGTTTTAATGCTTTTTAATGATGTTGATTATATGGTGCATTTTTATATTATATTGTGGTGGTGCGGCCTGTAGTGCTGCAAATGTACGTCGTGCTGAATCCCCCTGCGGGGGTGAGAAGCTACAGGGTACAAATACCATAAATAATAAAATAATAAATATTGTAAAGCAAGCACTGCAAATTCACATCTCAAAACTGTGAGGAAATCACTAATTCTCTCTTTAATCTAATATAGGATAATATTGGCTGCAATTTCATTCCCCTTGGATGCTAAGTCAGCAAAATAAGGGTTTGTGTCTGGGAAGTGATCTCTTAAGATCTCAGCCACTGCATTCACTTCCTTATAAGATTTTTATATATAAAATCTGTGGCAGTACAGGTAGAGTATTTTCTTACTGGTAGATTCAAGGGATCTCTCGGAGAAAAACTGCAGTTGGTTGACAACATTCTGGCAGAACCTAACCATTCTGGCTGAACCCTAAATTTTCTTTCTTTCCCACTTCCATATAAAAGAGCTCCAGAATTCAAAATTCTAAAATATTCCAAAATCTAAAACTGTCCACATAGCTGGCTGACATGATGACATCATTGCTTTCTGATGGTTTGGCGTACACAAACTTTATTTCATGCACAAAAATATTTAAGATATTATATGAAATTACCTTTAGACTATGTGCATAAGGTATATATGAAACATCTCCAAGATATCTTATTATGTACATGTACAGGTATTCCAAGTTCTGGAAAAAAAACCCCAAAATCCAAGACTTTTCTGGCCCCAAGCATTTATGATAAGGGATACTCAACCTGTATTTTAAATTAAAGTGCATAGAATCAGTTAGGAAGAATCAGCAGCCTGTCTCAGGTGGCAGAAGGCGAGGGAATGCTCATTTTACACACTTACAACCACCATGAGGCCTCTCTGCCATTCAGGACAGATAGCATATTTGATGTCCTCTGAAGGTAGTGGCATGGATGGGATATTTTTGTCTGACTTTCAAGAGCAGATCCCTTGCTGGACTCCAAAGAAGTGCACCATTTGCTTACCAGCAGCAACGCAGGTAACCGTCATCCAGAGTATTTTGCTCTGTGGAAGGACCCTTCCAGATTAGAGTCAGTGCCAGTCCCTTTCTATGGCCACTGTAGATGCCACAGAGTCTACTTGGCCAAACTTTGCTCTCAGGAGGCAGAGGATGGGTAGGAACAGTGATGACGGGGAGAGGTAGTGGTAGCACTTTCCTGAAATTAAAGCTGGGACCCAGTGCATTAATATGCAGATGTGATATCCTCCAAAATTTTAGTATATTGACATTCAGTTTATGGGAGCTTTGTGTGCACCACTCCCTGGCCTATTCTGATTTTCTTCACATGAAGCAACATTTTTTCTGTGAGTTGCTTGAGAACCAATGGGGTAGGTAAGATGGGATTTAATGTTAAAACATAAATGATAGAGTGGGGAGAAACCCAGGATCTGTAAAATTTCCATAATAAAACTAAGTCATAAGAGAATTTATCTTGTGTGTTCTGGAGCCCACATCCCAAATCAAATGAAGAGAGTAAGTGGTTCATTAAAAAAGCATTCATGTGCTGTAACAGAGAAATAGCCATATATAATGTATAATATAAAGGGGGCAGGTTGGATTTTTCTTTCAATTGTGACTAGTAATGCCAATGGCTTTTTAAAAAGGGGTTTCCTGGCACATCACACTTTAAGAGAGAACTGCAACACAACTTACTTAATGCTTTCTATAGATAAATTGTTGCTATCCCACAACCCTGTGAGGAAAACTAAGTAGTTTCTTTCTGTATGTAACCAGGGGCGGTCCAAGGTAATTTTAAATGGTAAGCGAACATTATTTTGGCGCCCCCCCCCCCAAATCACTTGATAACAAAAGTTATAAGGTATTATTTATTTATTTATTTGCAACATTTTCCCCCGCCCTTCTCAGTGGCTAACAAAGCAGCACATCGATGCCCAAACATACAATGTAAAGAACCCTAAAACATACATCATTAAACAATAATTGTTTAAACAAACATATACTCATCACTCAGATTAAAAATAGAGGTAAATAAAAGATTTTTTTTAACAAACCAGAAGTTTACGTATCACATTATGTTCATATAGTTACATTACATAGAATTAACACAAAGTAACTTTTTTAGAATGCAATTATTTATTAATCTTTGCAACAAATTTAAGTGTTTTTGTTTTTATTAAAAAACATCAAGTTATCCTTAACACACAAGAAATTGAACACTTTTCAAATCAAGGCAGATAATACACAATGCCTGCTTTGAACTGGATTATATGTGTCCACACTATCACACATTCCAGCTCAAAGCATTGTTTTGGATTTGATATGGCAGTATATAGAGGGGGACTGAAGCCCCTTCCACACAGCCATATAACCCAGAATACCAAGGCAGATAATACACAATGCCTACTTTGAACTGGATTATATGTGTCCACACTGTCACACATTCCAGCTCAAAGCATTGTTTTGGATTTGATATGGCAGTATATAGAGGGGACTGAAGCCCCTTCCACACAGCCATATAACCCAGAATACCAAGGCAGATAATACACAATGCCTGCTTTGAACTGGATTATATGTGTCCACACTATCACACATTCCAGCTCAAAGCATTGTTTTGGATTTGATATGGCAGTATATAGAGGGGACTGAAGCCCTTCCACACAGCCATATAACCCAGAATACCAAGGCAGATAATACACAATGCCTACTTTGAACTGGATTATATGTGTCCACACTGTCACATTCCAGCTCAAAGCATTGTTTTGGATTTGATATGGCAGTATATAGAGGGGACTGAAGCCCCTTCCACTCAGCCATATAACCCAGAATACCAAGGCAGATAATACACAATGCCTGCTTTGAACTGGATTATATGTGTCCACACTGTCACACATTCCAGCTCAAAGCATTGTTTTGGATTTGATATGGCAGTATATAGAGGAGGACTAAAAGCCCCTTTCACACAGCCATATAACCCCAGAATACCAAGGCAGATAATACACAATGCCTGCTTTGAACTGGATTATATGTGTCCACACTGTCACACATTCCAGCTCAAAGCATTGTTTTGGATTTGATATGGCAGTATATAGAGGGGGACTGAAGCCCCTTCCACTCAGCCATATAACCCAGAATACCAAGGCAGATAATACACAATGCCTGCTTTGAACTGGATTATATGTGTCCACACTGTCACTCATTCCAGCTCAAAGCATTGTTTTGGATTGTTTTGCCTATGGTACAGCCTCTTTCCCTTTGTATAATCCACCATTAAGAAGGGTGCCACAGAAGTATGATACATATTCATATTTATCAAAAGCATAGACAATATAAAAAGGAGCCAGCACTAATATTAATTATATTATGTTATAAATTATAATATATAAATACATATTCTATTTTATAAATATTATACTATATGGTATTAATATAAATTGGTATTAAATAACCCCCCCTCTCTCTCTACACACACACGCACACACAACTATTAAATAGGAATAAATAATACTGAATATATATATTACTTAATACTTTATTATTTTTGGCATAACTATCCTAATAAGGATCTGGTCCTATGACTCTCCACTGTGACAAAGGCACCCTTGAAGCAAACCAATTTAAATGCGAATAGAAAAGCCAAACAGCAACCTTTAATGAGGCTTGGATTTCAAACGCCTCTTTAGTGAGAGAAGTCCGCACTTTTGGCAAGGCTTTCGCCCCCGAAATAAGGAGAGAGGAAAGCAGGGACTGAAGCCAGGAAGTAGTCACAAAGCAAACATTCCCGAATAAACAACTGCTTGTATTTTGAATGCCCCAGCACTGGGAATAATTCGGACTTTTGCCAGAGCTTCTGTTTCCAGCAAAAGAAGCCAGGGAGGAGGGAACTGCCACCTGAAAGGAAGCACGGTCCCCTTAAGGTACCTCAGCAATATAATACAATTAAAGGACAGAAGCAGGGAAGGAAGGGGGTGTGAAACACACCCTCAACACTCAAAGGTATTATAAAACTTTTATTTCCTTCCTTTCTCCACCTTCACCCTTTCCTTCTCTCCTCCCCTTTCCCTACCTCTTCTTTCCTTCCTTCCTTCCTCTCCCTTTCTTTCTCTCTCTCGGAGGAGGAGGCGCTGCCGCTGGTGGCGAGGAAGAGGGCCGGTCAGGGAGGAGGAGGCGACGGCCATGCGGTGCTGCTCCTTCTTTTTCCTCCTCCTTGCCGCTCAGCTCAGGGGCGGAAGCTGAACCGGGGGCGGGGCTTTGAAAGGAGTGTTTGCCCCGTGCCTCTGCCCTGCCTCCTGACTGGAGAGAGAGAGAGAGAGATGGGAGGAAGGCAGGCAAGAGGAAGGCGAAGGGCCCGAGGATGCGTCGGTGGCGGGGAGGTGTGGGCCGGGGCCTTCCGATGCGCCCAGCAGGCGGGAGAATTCGCCCCTTCCAAGATGGCGCTCTACGCGGGGGCGTAGGTCGCGTATATGGACGGACCGCCTCTGTATGTAACACTAGAAAATATGTGCAGTGTTAGACAGCAGTCTTACTCATGTTTACTCAGATGCAAATGTGCTTAATGGAGCTTATGACCATGTAAGTATAGAGAAAAACACAGTTTCCCAGCACACATTCCTAGTTCAAATCTCAGCAGAGTCATTAATTTGCTGGATAGCCTTAGGGAAGCCAGGAATCTTGCTTTCATGCAATGTGGCAAATCTCTTCTAGTGAGTATTATTTATCATAATTATCTTATTTTATGAAATACTTCAATGTAAATATTTTCAGAATATTGAGAATAGATACGGAGAAACGAAATACAATAGGTAGGTCCTGTATGACTGTTTTACATCTTCCCCACTTTGTTTATCAGGACTATTGATTTGCTGAATACCTTCTGGACTGGGTGATGTTGATCCTTTTGTTTCTCCCGTCATCTTGCTGGATATCCTGCACATGACCAGGGTAACTCCTCAACAGCTTTTGTACTCCACCCACCTGCTTCCTGGGCCACTTGCTGACTACAACATATAAGATACACAGCTCTGTTTCAGAGGGATTCTCAGATGCTCTGGTGACCTTCTCAAATACAGATCAAGAGACATGCTCTGGAATCTTCCTGTTAAGACCAATGGGACTTTCCCTCATTTTGGCTTTTTCCAACACAGCATGCTTCCTAACATCATCACAGAAAGCTGGCTAGGGGTCATCTCCTACAGCCAGGAATATCTGTAGCCTTCAAGTAGAAGAAAGAAATAACGTGTCTTTCTCATAAAACCTCTCTTGAATGGATTTGCAGAAATAAACACACAATACACTAAGACATTTACAGTGAAATCCCATACATGTTTCTCAGAGGTAAGCCCATTCAGTATTTCAAGGGAAATGTGTATTGCAGCTGAATAAAATAAACAAGATTTATATATATATATATATATATATATATATATATATATATATATATATATATTCATTTACTGTAACAGAAATATGTGTTGACAGTTAAGAATATTTATTAGGTACAGGTGGATCATCCTTTATCCAAAATTCCAAAATCAGAAATTTCCAAAATCTGAAATTGTTCATATGCATGGCTGAGCTAGTGACACATTTTTTCTGATTGTTCAGTGTACACAAACTTTGCTTCATATATAACATTGTTGAAAAGATTTTGTGTAAAATTATCTGCAGGCTATGTATATAGCTTATATATGAATCCAGGGCCGGATCTTACGGTAAGCAAGGTAGGCACGCGCTTACCACTCACCCCATTCAGGGGCGCATCTTAGTTGTCCCCGAGCCCCCTCTGACTCCCCGCTGCCGCCAGCTGGTCCGTGCGGCATCCGCCTCCATGTCGACTTCGAGCATGAGCAGCGTAGCCTGAGGTTCGGGGGAGCCGGAGGACGGGAGGAGAAGGAGGGCAGAGCGCAGAGGGAAGGAGGGGCGAGAGAAGGAGCTACCCTTTTGGTGGGAATGAGAGGGGGCGTGGCTCCACCCTCGGCCACGCTCCCTCTCGTTCCCGCCAAAAGAGTAGGGAAAATGGTGCGCATGACATCATGGCGGCTGCGGAAAAGGAATGGGAGGCATACACACCGTGTATGGCTCCCATATGGACCATAGCGGCGACAACGCCACACTGACTGTCGGGCATGCATGTGCACCCTCCATGAGGCGGAAGACTGAGGAGGACGGAGAGCGAGGGGGTGGAGAGTGAGGGCCGGAGAGCAGGGGGGCACCAAAATAAGGTTTGCTTACTATTTTAAATTACCTTAGTCCGGCCCTGTATATGAAACATAAATGAATTTCATTTTTAGACTTGGGGCCCATCTCCAAGTTATCTCAAATCATGTACATATATGCAAATAAAAATATTCTAAAATCCGAAATAATCCTAAACTCAAAATACTTCTGATCCTCAGCATTTTGAGTAAGGGTTATTGAACTTGTACTAGTGCCAAATTGTAATTTTAGCTGCAAAGTCACATATTCAATGTGCTGTCATCTTTTAAAATTGGAATCATTAGTGCCTCTCTGAATGTTGATGGACTGCATCTCCCATTCTGCTTTGAATGCTTGTCTTTGACTATACCATGAACATAACACTGCATTTCAGCTGGTGACTCACTGCAAAGGGTTACAACTGTTACTTTTACGCAAGTGTTTCCCTAGTCACATTCATTCTTTCATTAATCTCCCCTACTGACAGTGGCTGAAATTAATGGGTCCTCTGTGGTTATTGATTTTATGCCATTGCTGACTGATGTAAATACATTGTGTACAGAGATGTCTGGACAAGGATTTGTTGGAGCCAAGGCAGCTTATTGCTACACAGGACAACAAGCAATCTAGGTGAGGAAACCACATTCAAAAGGCACCCTGATTTGCTACTGATTGGTTCAGTTTATTCAAGGGCCCTTACCAAATATTAATGTACCAAATGCCCTATTGCATAAGAAAGTTGCTCTTCCTGGCCTCGTCTACAAAACTGACACCCCCCCCCCCCTCCATGGAACACGTTTATTATTACTCCTTTATCAGTTGACAGATATATCAGTTATGTACTTGAATCTGTATTTTTAAAAATATGTTTTGAAATAGTTGCTTTTCATCCTATTAGAAATGTAATGAAATTAAACAGTGCAAACACTTTAAATTATGTAATTGATAAGGCCTTAAACTGGCACAGAAGTAGCTACAGCAGCCCTTTACCCTGGATTGTACGAAGTCATACCTGGTGACTTCTGGTTTTAATGTGGGAGAAACCAGGCTGAGCTAGTATTATCCCACATTAAGCAAAGTCAGGGAATGTCCCAGAGTTTTGCTGAACTTCCAAACAGGCCCGGATTAACAGCTTTTTGCGTCCTAGGCCACACTTTGGAACTATGCCCCCTCTTTAAGCCAATCTCTACCGCACCCCCACCTCCCCCCCCCGTCTCACACCGTCGCATCCTTCCCGTCATGTGCCAATGGGGCTGAGGGGAAAGGTGTGCATGCGCTGTCACTGAAGAGAAGGGAACGGGCCCCTTTGTGCATCGAGGAGTGAGTTTGTTACCCCTCGGGAAGGAGGCAGAGGAGGGCGAGCGAGTGCCGCAGAGCCAAGGACCAAAGGGACGGGGAAAGCTGGGCTAGATCCAGAGCATGCTCTCCGTCCGGGGCAGCTGCTTCAGAGGTGGTCCCACGTGCGGCTCATGGCCCAGCGACTGCAAAGAGTCGGGGCCTTCCTCTGCCTCAGGCTCCCCTCCGGGCCTCGATGTTGCACACCGCCCTTCTTTCCAGTGGCCTCCTCTTCCCTCAGCAGCCTGCGAAGGGAGCCGCTCTGAGCCAGGCCAGGCGCCCCCTCCCTTCCACTCCCCTCAGGCGCAGAAGCACTGGCTAAGAAGCAGCGGCGTAGATGGATGGGCTGAGGCTGACGCGGTGAGCACGAGCGCTGCCTCCGCAGAGCCCGGCCTTGGCTCCGCCTCCTTTTGGGTACCAGGCAGCAGGAGCCAATCGCGGCACGATTTTAAAAATTATTTTATAACCTTTTTTTGGTCTGTGATTTGCGCCTCCCTCGGCTTGCGCCCTAGGCCATGGCCTAGGTTGGCCCTATGGGTAATCCCGGCTTCCTTCCAAAGCAATCCTGCACTTTGAGGTGACTATGGATAGAAAGTTGGCTCCAAAGGTAATGGATCACCACCACATACATGCTGCAAGTTGCTTCTGTTCACTTCTGGTGTGAGAATCAGCCATCTACAAAGATGTTGCTCAGGGGATGTCTGGATGTGCTGCAATCCTGCAGGGAGGCTTCTCTCATGTCCCTGGCCACACAGAAGACTGGGTGACTTGGAAGGCACTGAACAGACGGTGTTCTGGCACCACAAGATGCAGAACCAATCTTTAAAAATGAGGCTTCAAAGTGGAGTCCAAGTGTGGAGAAGAGCAAACCACAGACCACCTACTACAATGCAGTCTGAGCCCTGCCATATGCATAATGGAGGACCTACTTACTGCAACACCAGAGGCACTCCAAGTGGCCAGCTACTGATCAAAAGACATTTAATATAATGCCAAGTTTTTAAACTTTGTGTGTGTTTTAAATACATTACAATTGTACCCTTGATTCACTTCTGATACAATAAATAAATACCACCACATATATGCAAATGCAAGTAGTATGAAATAAAAAATAAAATTGAAAACACTCCTGGTCCCAAACTTTTCAGATAAGGGATAATCTATTCATCCATGGTTCCTTTTCTCGTGAATGCCAATAATGATGACATTATCTGCTGTCACTGAGCCACAAACGGAATGAATCTTGGGAATCATTCAGCTAGATGTACTACTGCCTTCAGGGCACAGCTGAGAAACCAGCTGGCTTCTAAACACCAATTATCTATGACTCCCAACATCCACTATCAACAGTTTCACAAAGACCAATCAGGCAGAGTCTGATGGGAACTGATGCTCAGCAAAATCTGGAAGGCCATAGCTTCCCCCTCTCTGCTTGATAGAAGCACTCATTCTTGACAAGAATGTTTGCCTACTTCCAAGACTGTTAATTATGTCCATATATACCAATTCACGAGTAAACCCTAATGCAGAACACTTCTGGTCCCAACATTTTGGATAAGGGATAGTCAATCTGTCTAAATGAGGGATACCCATATTTCAATAGAAACAAACAGGATTGCAGCATTAAAGTATTGTACATTTTTTTCTTTTCTCTTTTGAATAATGATTCCAAAAGTGAGGACAGAAAAAGCCCCTCTAATCCAGATCCCATGTAACTAGTTACATATTTCTTGTAACTATGAGGGTTGAATGAAAAGTAATGCCTCCACCTTCGTAACTCCTCAACAGATGGCAGTACTGGTATGCAACAGGTACTGGCTTGTTCTCCTCTACAGTTCCATTTTGGTGGAAAGCCAAAATGGTTGTCTTTAAAGTGCGAAGTATGGAACCCTGTGCAGATGGTCAGTCAATGTGATTTAAGCAATGTGCAGTCATTGAATTCTTGATAAAACAGAAGGTGTCACCCCAAAGGAGATTCATCAGAGAATGCAAGCTGTTTATGGTGATTGTGTTGATGTGAGTACTGTGCATTGTTGGGCGAGTAAGTTTAAAGATGTTGAGGTGGGAACATCTGACTTGTGTGACAGCAACTACTGAGTTTCACAAGCAAAATGTTGACAGATTGATTCAGGATGATTGTCGTATCACTCAGAGATAAATTTCAAGCATAATTGGCATTTCACAAGAATGTTTGGGTCACATTATTGCTTTGCTTGGTCATTAGAAGCTCTGTGCACAAGGGGTACACAGAAGAACTTCAGAGACTAGATTTCACCACTGTACGGCATCCTCCATATAGTCCAGATTTAGCACCATCTGACTTCCATCTGTTCCCAATCATGAAAGAAGATCTGTGGGGACATCATTATGCTTCTGATGAAGACGTTGAGAGAACTGTGAGACGCTGGTTGCGGAAACAGAGTGTCGACTTCTTTCGTGACGGCTTCAGAAAACTTGTTAATTGTTGGCAGAAATGTATCCAATTGTCTGGTAATTATGTGGAAAAGTTAATAGTGGTGGTTAAAGAGCACATTCTAAGGATTATTTCTGCGTTTGATTTATTAAAATATTCCCATCCAAACTCAAGTAACAAAGGTGAAGGCATTACTTTTCATTCAACCCTCGTAGAATGTTAAGACCATTTACTCGTCTCTTATTGGCCCAATCCTCTGGAAACCTAATTCCAGGGCCAATCACATTCTTGCCTGTCATCTTCAGATTCTCTTTACTTGTCTTGAATTTTGGCAGGCTTTTGTAAAACATCTGTTGGTATCATCAGATGTTGGTAGATTTTCTTGCAGAAACTCCAAAGGCTGCATCATTGTGTTTGATTATGTGATTTGTATTTCACATGATCCTGTTCGTAGCCTGAGCTAAGTCTGCAGGGGGCTGAGTCTCCGTGGGATCTGAACTGTTACGGAGTGGAAGAGCACATTCAGAAAGGGAGAGCATATCGCCACCCTGACATCGGTAGTCAAGGATTTTCAGGGAATGACCTTGGAGTTCTTGGCTCTCGGAAACCATGGCAACAGCACAGGCGCCTGTAAAATAATTTCTGGTTTCAGGGTTAGCTGTTAAACATCTGAGACATTTTCTTCAGACACAACAGTGGATTCTTGTTCTCTCCTCCCACCCCCATCAATGCTGCTCACTTCCAAAGCCATCTTTAGAATAATAGTGCAATAGTGCAATAATAAGGCAACAGTAGGAAATGGGCATGTACACCTCAAACACAGCCTTTTTGATCCCTCATTCCCAAAAAGACATATACTTGATGGGATGGGTGGATGTGGGGAATTGCAGATACTACAGTTGCAGACTCTTGTATCTGCTGGGATTTGGTTCCAGGACTCACTGTGGATACACGAATAATACATAAGTCACAATGGTGTAGTAAAATTTGTATATTTCTTATACATAAGGCTAAATCAGCTTTGCTTTTCAGATTACAAAAAATCAAGTCAGTGATTGAATCTATGGGCCCAGAAAACTAACAATACTGTAGCGAATTGCTGCTTATTGTTCTAATGAGGTTCCTGGTAGGAGCCAAGGCTACTTTCTGCTATTTTGTGAACTGCTGATATGGTCCAGGTAGCCAATACATAGGAGCACTAAGTATCCTTCTAAGAACATTGCTGGTTTCTCTGTGCTCTGTCTTGTCCAGATAATGTCTATTTTCATTCTGTCTGGTTGGATATATTTTTACTTCCAAGGACAATCTCTCAAATGTCATCCATTATCATCATCAGTTGGAAGCCACTTCCCCTAGCACCAACTATTGCTCTGGGACCAGAGTGAAGAGAGGGGGCCGGAAAGACAGTTCCACCTTGTCTCCTGCACTGTGCTAATAATATAATATATTGTATATACATTTAATATTGATAATATTATAATGTAATACAACATAATACTACTAATAATATTATGATATTATAATTATATATTTTACATTACATGTAATATTACTAATAATATTACAGTATAATGGTATAGTACAATATAGTAATATATTTATTTATTTATTATTGAGAGCATTTCTATCCCATCCTTCTCACTTCCAAAGTGTTGCACCGTAGACCTGAAGGACCCATCAGTAAACCACTTGAGACCAGCCATAGTTAAATGCTTTATTTAGAATAAATGAATAAAGTAAAGAGGTTAGGATTATAGTCTATTGATGCTCTCAAGCATCAAAAGATAGCAGCACAATTGTCCATAATAAGCAGAGTTGCAAGGCAATAGTCCATTTGCAAAAAGGAACAAAGTATAAAGAGTCTTCTTGCCCCAATGGGCTAATCCAGGAAAAGTTCTTGGCACAAAAGCTTGGCAAACAGAGTCCAAAAGCTAGAAGGCCCAAGGCCCAAGCAGAGTTCCGTGAAGACTTGGCTTGATGCTGAACGTTGGCGAAAGATACTATACATCTTTCAGACCTAACTTAAATAGGCCTTCCAGGCTTTGATGTTACGATGCCTAAGTGCATTGAAACTTGGTTCTCATAACAGGCTTTCCAGCTGGTTCCTCTCAAGCCTTTCGCATGGGATTGGTATGCCACCCCAGTTAGCATCAGCACCTGGGCAGTTGGGAGTTAGCTCGTCTCCTCCTTTCCCTTGGTGCTTATCAGCCCGGGCTGGAATGAAGTGGTTTCTGTCCTTGAACACTGGATTAACTTTGGATCTCCCTCTCTGAAGCCTGAGATTTACCATGGCATTGGTCTTCCTGAGGGCCTGAAACAGGCTGGGGTGTGACACAAAGAAGAACCCAGGACGGCTACCAGCAGACACCGTTCGGTGCCAAACAATACAAATCATAAAATACAATTAACCTACGGTACATTAAAAACAGATATAAATACATTAAAACAATTCACCATTTCATGTCATCCTCCAAGTTAGTCCATAGTTGTCAGTTCAAACAGTCTGTTAAAACCATCTTCAATCCATTGCTGTCAACTAAAACAGTCTGTCAACCATCTACTCTGCGAACTCTTGATCCCATAACCAGGGTTTCAGCTTTTTCCGGAAGGTCATTAGGGAAGGGGCAGATCTAATCTCGTTAGGAAGAGCCTTCCACAGCCGAGGAGCCACTAACGAGAAGGCCCTGTATCTTGTTCCCACCAAACGCGATTGTGATGGCGGCAGGACCAAGAGTAGGATCTCTCCAGACGATCTTAAGGTCCTTGGGGATTCATAGAGGGAGATACATTCGGACAGGTAAGCTGGGCCATAATAATATAATTTATTGTATTTACATATTACTTGTAAGCCGCTCTGAGTCCCCTTTGGGGTGAGAAGGGCAGCATATAAATGTCGTAAATAAATAAATAAAGCCAAGTTTCATCCACTATGCTAAGTCTCAGACTTCATGAAAAGCCAAGCTCTGTATTTTAACAGGATTAAACCATGTTGGTTGTTCTCAGTTCTGTGGAACAAGGAAGGAAAGTTTTTCTGTGTGGCTTAGGAAACAGCCTTGCACAAAAGAGGAATATTGCTGAGCTAGAAACATGGGAATGTTGCTCAGATTTACCACATTTTTAATAATCCTTTTAAATTATTGTACAATAAATGCATCAACAAGAATAGCGCAGCAATAGCTATTTCAAAATACTTTTCAGGGTGCCTTTGTCTGAAGACTTTATACAATTGTGTTCTATAAGGAAACGGGAACATATTGGAATGAAAACAACCGTTATCACTCTTCTCGGCAGTAGTGCTATAGAGCTGTTTCGGCAATGCAGTCCCGCTACCAGCCTTTTGCACCACCTTGCTTACTCCCAATGTACTACCTTACTTACCATGATGTGCTGCTTGTTTATTTATTGCTAGAACTGCACAATCATAGCAAAACAAAAAATAATAAAAGAAATAAATGCTCATGTCTGCTGTCACTGAAGTCTATCATCTCTCCCTTTTCATCCATTTTCGGGTATTATTTTGTTTCAGGGCTAAAGACATCCAGGTGATTCCTAAACTGAAAAAACTGATCATGACAAATGAGAGGGCAAGGAGATGATGTTGGGTGGTAAAAAGTTTTGGTTTTTGTATGATTCCTTATTTCCCGATAAGGTGTTTTTAACCTATATTAGCGAGAGATAGTGTAGGGCAGCCAAAAGGCCCTTCCACACAGCCCTATAACCCAGAATATCAAGGAAGATAATCCACAATATCTGATTTGAACTGGATTATCTGGCTCCACACTGCCATATAATCCAATTCAATGTGGATTTTATACAGCTGTGTGAAAGGGGCCTTAGTTTTCAGTTCTGAAATCTCCTCTTCTGCATCATTTGAGAACAACTGGAAAGTATTTTCTTCAGTTGCAAAGGGGAGAACATATAGTCAGAAGTATTTGTATAGGCTTCCTGCTCATATTTGAAACAAGGGTTCATTTAAGGAACTGAATTTCCCTCAAGCATATTGTTTAGAAGCCACATCATTTCTTCTCTGTTTGATTCTAACTGAAAAGCTTGGACGATCTGCTTGTTAGTTACAGCAAGAGGCACTTGGTTTAATGAAAAACCCAGTGATGCTTGACATATGGGAGAGGCATTTGGAAATATGTGTAACTACAATGGATAACTTCTCTTGTCATCTACGGTTGCATTTGGAAGTAATTATACAACAATATGTGACTTCTTAATTAGTTTTAAAATACAGAATGTTCCAAAAATGTGTACAACCTTTTCCAGCTAACTGCCATTATAAATATCGTAATAATTTAATCAGAGTTACAAAACTTATATTACAATTTTATGTAAGGTGTTCAAATTGACACCCCCTGTACTGCTCACATTGTTGAAGCACTTAATGTTTATATTGAAATTTTGCAATACTTCTCTAGTATTGGAATCTTTAACCGTGTTAAAGGTACACATATCTACTGGGGGGTGTTACAAGACCCCCTGTGGATACCTGAAACTATAGGTGAACCCTATTTTTTTACAATATGGTACTTCTTCTTCTTGGCTTTTCTTCGCGAACAAAGATTCAGGAAGGACTCATCCCACGCTTTCTACAAGCACGTTGATGACTAAAAAGGCCAATCCGAGATAGGCAAGTCCGGTTGCAGAAAGCACAGCAGAAAGTCTCCTTGGGTGATGTTGTTTTCAAGTTGCAGTTCTTTCTGCATTGTCGTTTCTCTTCGAGACTCATTTGGCGTGACTTCTCGAAAGAGGCTGCAGCATTGTGGATAGTGCGTCTCCATGCCTCCCGAAGTGAGGCCAGGGTGGATCATTGTTGGTGATCAATCTGGCTGAGCCTGAGATGTTGTTTCAGGGAGTCCTTATATCTCTTTTTTGGGACGCTTCTCTTGAGCTGACCCATGGTGAGTTCACCATAGAGTAGTATGTTTGGGAGGCGGTGGCCCTCCATCCTAGAGAAGTGCCCTGCTCAGCGCAGGCCTCAATGCTGGTGATCCCTGCTTGATCAAGGACAGCAACATTTGTCACATAGTCAGTCCAGTGTATATTTAGGATTGTGCAAAGACAGCACTGATGAAAGCGTTCGAGGAGTCGTAGATGTTGGCGATAGGTGACCCATGTTTCAGACCCATATAGGAGAATAGACAGTACGATAGCTCTGTACACACTGATTTTTGTGCTTTGTTTCAGGTGTTTGTTAAGCAAGACTGTTTTGCGAAGCCTTCCAAATACACTATATGCTTTTGCTAATCTGTGATCTATTTCTTTATCAATCTTGGCATCTGAAGAGATTATGCTTCCCAGGTAGGTGAACTGCTGAACGGACTTAAGCACAGATTTGCCTATGTTGACGATGATGGTGTTCTTCCTGTGGTCGGGCTGGTAGAGAACTTCCGTTTTCTTCAGGCTGACTTCCAGCCCAAACAGCTCTACAGCTGTTACAAAGCAGGATGTTAGGCGCTGCAGAGCTGCTTCTGTATGAGCAACAAGGGCAGCATCGTCAGCAAAAGCAGCTCATGGCCTAGATAGTTTAGAGTCTTAGTGTGAGCCCTCAGACGGGGTACTTACGCTGGAGACATATCATAGAGAGAGAGAGAGAAGGAAGAGGAAGAAGCCAACCCCCTGCATACTCAGTAAGTGGATACTGGTCACTCTGGGATTGAGCTCATACACTGAGAAGGGACCAAAGAGGAAAATATCTAATGGTATGAAAGTCTTGAATCAATAGACGTGGACCAATTGGCATTCAAATTCTTAATCCAATATAATAACATCCAAAATAAATGATATAGACATATGCAATCAGTTCATAACCAAGTAATTACAATCATTAATACTCACGATAGTCCCGAAATATGGTTTAAATGCAAACCGCATTAATGGCATGAATTATAATCCGTTATAGCATGTTTATGCAGAACCAAAATTTTCAGACACTGTCCCTCTTCACACGAATTCGATAATATGTCAGTAGTCCAATGGTCAATAAAAAAGTCCACGAAAGTCCACGAGTCCAAATAATGTAGTTTGTAATCCAAAAATGAGTAAGAAGTGGAGCCTCGTTGCATACAAATGACGGAGGAGCCGGGTTGACGGAAGATCCAGGAATCCTGCTCCGTTTCGCACCCAATGGCGCTTTTTCAAAACCCACAATTATAATCAGGCATATAAGGCATCCACATTCACAACAAGTAGTCGGGCTTGGGCCAGACTCAGGGAGACTCTGGGATTGACACACAGCTGGAAGTGAGAGAGCCACCCAAAGGACTGTGAGGGGCTACCAAGGCCCATCTAGCTGGTGACCAGGCAGCCCCTGGTGGGAGCTGCTAATCAGCTTGAGCGAAAGGGAAATGAGGATTTTATTTATTTATTTATTTAGAGCATTTATATCCCGCTCTTCTCACCTCTGAAGAGGAACTCAGGGCAGCTTACAACAGGCAGCCATTAGATGCCAACACAATACATTAAAACCGTAGTTATAATTAAATGCAATTATAAATATTCATTTTAAAACAATTTACTGGTTCAATCTCAAAAAAGTTAAGCTCAAAAAAAATGTTTTAAGTTCATTTCCATCCACAGCATCCATGAGTGCCCTGAGGTGCTTGAGGCATGTGAGGACGTCCTTCCACGGGTCCAATGCCTTCTGGGTGGACTTCTTGACATAGATGTGGCCCCTCCGTGAGAACATCCTGAGGGGCTCCTTCTGTGTGGGAGGGAGGGAGGTCCGGCTGCTCCCAGCACCACCTCCCCCCCCCCCCTCTTTGAGCCAGGCTTGGCTTCTATGAAAGCAATAACGGTGCTTTCATAGAAGCCAATAACCAAAGAGCCAGGAAAGAGTCGTGGGTGGGGTCCAGGGTGGGCCAGGAGAGGCAGCAGGCCAATGAATGCCTGGCAGGGAGTGAGCCTCAAGGCCCTGGATGTAGAGTGGGCCCTGGCGAGGAGGGGCCTCAGGGAAGGGCTGGACCAGGCCAGCAGTGCTCCCTCGACCTCCCTCCCTGCCAGGAGGGCCCGGAAACACTCCCTGCTTGCGCAGGCACTGCCACCTCCCTCCCTGGGGCTCGAGCCTGGCCTTGCCTGGGTGGGCCTCTAGGGCAGCAGGTAGGGCCAAGCTGGGCCACTTCCTGGATGCAGTAAGGAAACCAATAATATAGGGAGAAGAAATACCCTCAAGGTGATGACCTCACTTACAGATAAAGGAAAAAAGTGTCAAGTATCTGCATTGCAATTAAACACATCAAAGGACTCACACTGGGGAGAAATACTATAAATGCCTGAAGTGTTCAGGTCTACATTCACATCAAAGGTCTCATACTGGGGAGAAACCCTATACATTTCTGGAGTGTGGACAGCACTTCACTCAGAGATCAAGTCTACATAAACATGAAATTATTCAAACTGGGAGAAACCCTATAATTGCCTGGGGTGTGGACAGAGCTTCAATCAGAATGGAAGTTCACAAAGACATCAAAGGACTCATACTGGGGGGAACCCTATAAACACATAAGCATGATAAGCTCCCATCTCAGTGAGGCTAAAGGACGAATTCGCACCTGGGAAGGGAGTGCCTTGTGAGCATAAAGGAAAACACAGGGATCTCTTCTGGCTGCCATCTTGAAATGAGAAGTTCCACTCAGAAATGGGGTAGATCCAAGGGAAGGAGTGAGTCAATGGGAAGGAGCCAGGGTGGAGATGGACAGCTGTGTTCGAGGAAGGAGGGAAGAAGAGGCAGAGAACTGGATTTCAGAATCTGGTAATTCCCAGTATGTCATGTATAAAGGTTAAAGTGCTGGCTTTAGCCTACGAGTATAAAGCCCTAAACGCTTCTGGCCCAACTTACCTGTCCGAACGCATCTCCCCTTATGAACCATCTAGGACATTAAGATCGTCTGGGGAGGCTCTGCTCTCGACTCCGTCTGCGTCACAATTACGTTTGGCGGGGACGAGAGACAGGGCCTTCTCAGTGGTGGCCCCTTGGCTATGGAACACCCTTCCTAGGGACATTAGATCGGCTCCCTCACTTTTGATTTTCTGAAGAATAGACAAAACCTGGCTTTTCGAGCAGGCGTTTGAAAAGCTAGTGTAACAGACATTGGATCATGGAACAATCAGATTATGAGTTTCTATTTAGGAGATGAAATGACTTGTCTTTTTTTTTTTTTACTATTGTTATAGTCTTAATTGATATGTTATTGCTTTTAAATGCTTTAATGATGTTGGCATTGAGTTGTTGCCTTGTGAACCACCCCGAGTTGCCTGCGGGCTGAGAGGGGCGGTATACAAATGTAGCAAATAAATAAATAATAATTAATAAATATTCAGAAATCTCTTAGTAACCTTCAGATTCAATCACAAATAAATAAATAGTCTCTCTGGTCTACAACACATATCTTCCCCATAGCTCATACCAATATTTTTCTGACCATTCTGGGGGAATGTATTGATTTAGAAAGGCATTGATGAATGGTTGTATGGCACTGGGAGCAGAGCAAGCTTGTGAGATCTTGTAAATGGCACAAGTTGAAATGGAAACATGCATTTTATTTATATTTTGAAGGTTTCATTCTACCAATCACAAACAGTTTACTGCTAAAGGTGCTACAGGACTTTGGATTCACGGAAGTACCTAATTTGTTTTGGGCAGAATTAAGCAGATTAGCAAAGATCAGCAGGCACAGAATATTGACGAAATACTTTAATGGTGGCAGGCAGAAATGTTTGAGAAAAGAAACTGGTCTGAAAGAGGGCATAAGTAACTAGTGGGAATTCTGAATAGAAACGCTTAATTGCAGGCCCCACTAATTAAATAACTTTCAATATATTTAGTTTATTTTGGGGGTAAATCAAAGTAATATAGATTAAATAAAATGATAATGTAAATATCATAAGAGAACGCAAAATGGCAACAGGGACATTGTTCAAGATGATGAATGCCACTGTTATCCAACAAAATGGATTTGTGAATAATAGTCTTTTGGCTGAGATAACCTTCCTTCTGCAGCTATATTTTAAACATCACAACAGAGAACTGGTTGTGATATAACATGTTCTAGAAGTCATGGGAGCTTGTGTGCCAAGTTTGGCTCAATTCCATTGTTGGTGGAGTTCAAAATGCTCTTTGATTGTAGGTGAACTATAAATCCCAGCAGCTGCAATTCCCAAATGACAAAATCACCCCCCCCCACCCAAACCCCACCAGTATTCAAATTTAGGCATATTGTGTATTTGTGCCAAATTTGGTCCAGATCCAGGGTTGTTTGGGTCCAGAGTGCTCTCCAAATGTAGGTGAACTACATCTCCCCTAAATCACTGTCAATTCCTCCCAAACCCCTCCAGTATTTTCTGTTGGTCATGGGGGTTTTGGGTACCAAGTTTGGTCCAGGTCTGTCATTCATGGGGGATATTTTTTGTTTACATAGCAAGGCCATAATGTGCCTTAAGGACAAAAACTGAATTACTTTCATCCTCAATATAAATTATCTTCAAGCGACAATTAAATCAAGAAAAAAATAGAATAGAGCCACATACAAGAGATGTACTTTGACCCTAGACTTGGGTTTATTTTGGTCTTCATATGCTAATAAATGTATGCCAGTTTTCAGTTTGATGAACATAACTGCAATCCTAAGAACACTCAAGAGTAAGCAAACTCCATCTGAGCTTACTTATAAGCAAACGTGGGATTTCTGTTTTAGCCTTCAGAAATTTTACACAAGAAAAATGGATATTGTTGCAAAAGTAGGCAAACTAACCATGCCTTAAAACAGAACAAATTGCTTTGGGAGTTATATTTATTAGTGTTCCCTGACCTACTATTCCCATTTTTAATTTTTTTAGTTTGTACTAATGAGAGTAGAGAGTGTCATTTATTTTAGGATTACAGCCATAAAATAATATTTTATTTATTTACTTGTTTATTTTGTACATTTGTATCCCGTCCTTCTCTCACACACGCACCCCTGAGGGACCCCAGGGTGGCCTCACAATCAGCAACCATTAGATGCCCAAACAAGACAATTATAACAATTTATATTTTAAACAATCGTTAAAATATCACATATAAAAACATCCAATTAAAATTGTTCATATTGTTTCTAAACCAACGCATTCCAGGAGATAAAGCTACCTTTTATATAATTTTCAATTATATCCCAATTGTATTTGTGGTCAATTTCAGCTCTTGGTTCACAAATGAAAACCCAGGACATGCCATCTTCTCGTTTTCCAAAATATGCTCTTTTGGGTTGGTTCAGATGATGAAAATTAAACAAAAAGAAGACCTCACGTAATCGTAACATTAGAGTCTAGAAAGTGTTATGACACCACCTAATGGAAGGAAGGTAGCAGAAACTGTCAAGAATGTAAGAATTCCCTTTAACCACATACTTCCAGCAATCAATCACATGTACCAATGTACATTATCATATCACACACACACATATATGTATAAGAACTATGTTGTGACAAACATTGCGTAGAATCATAGATTTCCAAGGGATCACAAGGACCATGTTATTCAATCCCCACCATGTTATTAAAATACTTCTGAGAGATGGCCATTGGATCTGTTTGCACCTGCTTTCAGAGATGTGGATAAATCACATTAAAATCTTTGCTCAGGTGTCACTGCCAGATATTCTAAAAGCAATTTAAAAATACCACAACTTAGTAACAAGGGCATATTGCTCTGGTAACCTCCACAAGGCAGTAACTAGCATTTATTCAGGTGAAAAGAAGCTGGGCAGAATCCAACTGCATGGAATAATGTGCTTCTTCCAGCAAAGTTTGGGAATGGAGGCTCCATCCGGACTACCTGTGCCTCTTAGCCGAGCAAGGGGATGGGAACTCATCTCTTTTGGTTGCATGCCACATGCAGCACCCTCTGTGTGCAGTGCCTAAGGTGACCACATGACTTGTGAGAATGAAGAGGGATGCACATTCCTTAAGGAGCTGCCTCCCTCCTCTCTGGCAAAAAGGCTAGGAAGGATCACTGGTGGTAACAGACATGGTTAAGAGGCAATAAAGCAGTGGGTACCGATCCTACGGGTATAGGCTACTTCTGCATTCCTTAAGTCCATTCTTCTTTCCTGGTTGCTGTATGGCTTTCCTGGAACCCTAATCAACCTTATAGAGCAGAGTTTGTATTCAGATAGGAATGGAAACATACCTGAAGTGTGCCAGAGGATTAGGGACTAACTTACCTTTAGCACCTAAATTATGCATTTATTGCATGTGCGCTGCCAAGCATATTTAATTAAGTACAATAGTACTTTTCTTTTTTCTACTATAGATCCCATTGTAGGATAGGTGGGGCCACCAAGCAGTCTCTCACCTAGATGCTGATGAAACCAGGATTGTTGAGTTCCCACAAGGATATTGCATCATGCAATATCAGGCCATTCTTGGATGAGCAATAACATCAGTTCTGATAATCAAATAGCAGAACAGTAAGGATAGGTTGGGAGGATTCGATCATGAGCATCCATAATTGTGCCGAGCCAGATAGTTCCTTTCAAGCATTTGAAGGATTGTGAGGCTTACTTCAGTTATTCACTGTAACCCTATTTGGGTTTTATATATTAGTTTACTTTAACATACAATTATAGAGTGATGGCGTAGAGTCCAGTGCCCCAGCATGGGTGGAAAACCTCTGGGGGATATAGTCACACGTGAAAAAGCTATAGCTATCCCCGTGGAAATTGTGGATGCTCAAATAATGTATATGCGAGAAGTTTGATGTCATGAGTAGGGTTGCATCATGCAGTACTGTTGACTACCTGCATCTCAAAATAGGCCCATGTGTTAACATGTGTCAGTAAATATTGTAAGGCATGAATCACTTCAGTGCTAGGAAGTGCTAGGAGGTGACAAGAAAGAAAAACTTATTTCTTAGAAGCCCAAGGCTTTACAACAGGCTCATTAGAAAGTTGGGATGCAGGTAACCAAACACAGCTGCTTGGATTTTTTAAATAAAAAAACACTCATAAAGAAGGAAAATTAAGTAATAATGGCAAGGTCTGTTGCAAGACTGGGGAAAATTAATGGTGACTTGGTGTATATAGGAAGATTATTCAGTGCCTCTCATGTAACTCTAGGCAATTGTCCTCTCAAAATCACTGGTAAAATGAACATTCAAACTGAATTAGAATAGTGCAACATTATTCCAAATAGGTTAGATATTTTGGTAATCAAAAGTAAATCATGCCATAACTTTTATTTCTAGAAGATTAGTTCTAATTTGTTGCAACACCATGCTGGCTCACAGGTTAGAAGACACAATTGAAATATAAATATTCTACTTTCTAGTAACAGCTTTATATTATTTTTTAAAAGCAATAAGTGACAGATACAGTAGTCTCGCTTATTCAACATAAATGGGCCGGCAGAACGTTGGATAAGCAAAAATGTTGGATAATGAGGAGGGATTAAGGAAAAGTCTATTAAACATCAAATTACATTATGATTTTATAAATTAAGCACCAAATCATTTTACAACAAATCGATAGAAAAAAACAGTTCAATACACAGTAATGTTATGTAGTAATTACTGTATTTATGAATTTAGCACCAAAACATTGCAATGTATTGAAACAGCTGTGGATCCAGGTGGGAGGCAGACTGTGCTGTATAATACAGAACGTTGGATGAGTGAAGGTTGGATAAGCGAGACTCTACTGTATATTATTGTGGATCAGGATTTTTTTAAAAAAGGAAGTTCTAACCTGTTAGCTATTTATTATTTATTTATTTATTATTCGGGTTTTTATGCCGCCGACTCCCTGAGGCTCGCGGCGGCTCACAGGAACCGAAGGTACAACTACACACAAGCAATGCGATAAAACATCTAAGACAATTAAACAGTTAAAACAGCAAAATACAAAAACCCCAGGTACAGTTCAGAAATTAGATAGCGTGACACCCCAGGACAGCGGCTAAAGCGGAACATGGGCAGGACCTACTCACCGAAGGCCTGCTTAAACAAATAAGTTTTGCAGGCGCGTCTAAACGGGAGCAGGTCCTTTATAGCCCGCGTTCCAGCCGGGAGGGCGTTCCACAGCGTAGGAGCTATAACGGAGAACGCCCTCCGGCGAGTAGATGTCAGTTTAGCCGATTTCGCCGAGGGTATCT
The DNA here is from genome assembly GCA_030556195.1 of Anolis apletophallus. NCBI lineage: Eukaryota > Metazoa > Chordata > Lepidosauria > Squamata > Anolidae > Anolis > Anolis apletophallus. Next base: position 97,940,218 of record JARBWK010000006.1, on the reverse strand, counting down.
CTAACAAATTAGCATCCTCGGAGCGTAGTGATCTCGGGGGACAGTGTGGGGTGAGTCGGTCCCTCAAGTACGCTGGCCCCAGGCCATGCAAGGCCTTAAAGGTAAGAACCAACACCTTGAAGGAGATCCGGTGCTCGATTGGGAGCCAGTGCAGATCCTGCAAAACAGGTGTGATGTGGCGGCCTGCTGGGGTTCCAGACAGGAGCCGGGCGGCAGTGTTCTGCACCAACTTGAGCTTCCGGGTCGCCGACAAAGGAAGGCCAACGTAAAGCGCGTTACAGTAATCCAGCCTTGAGATGACCGTAGCTTGGATCACTGTGGCCAGGTCATTCCGGGAGATAGGGGGGCCAGCCTCTGAGCCTGTCGCAGATGAAAAAAGCAACCTTGCTGACCGCGGAGACCTGGGCCTCCATGGTCAGCTGGGAGTCCAGATGGACCCCCAGGCTCTTAACGGAAGGCGATGGGCATAGCGCCACACCGTCCAGGGTCGGAAGCTGGACATCTACACCACCCGAGCGGCCCGACCACAAGATCTCCGTCTTCGCGGATTCACCCTCAACCTACTGGCACGCAGCCATCCAGTAACGGCCTCGAGGCAGTGTTGGAAATCATCGGGATGGATCCCGGCCTGTCCTCCATCCTCAGAATGAGCTGGGTGTCGTCAGCGTACTGGTGGCACTCCAGCCCATAACTCCGCACCAGCTGTGCAAGCGGCTGCATGTAGATGTTGAATAACAGAGGGGAGAGAATGGCCCCTTGCGGAACTCCACAAACTAATGAGGAGCCCTCGGAGACCACCTCGCCCCTCCTCACACGCTGAGACCGCTGGTGGAGGAAGGAGGTCAGCCATTTAAGAACTGTCCCCTCACTCCAGTCATGGCCAGGCGGTGGATCAGTAGATTGTGGTCGACCGTGTCAAACGCTGCCGTGAGGTCCAATAACACGAGCAGCGCAGACCCGCCTTGGTCGAGCTGGCAGCGGAGTTGATCTGTGATGGAGACCAGGACCGTCTCCGTCCCGTGCCCCGAACGGAAGCCGGACTGGAAGGGGTCTAGCCATGTTGCATCATCTAAGAAGGACTGCAACTGCTCCATTACTGCCCTCTCAACTACCTTGCCCAGGTACGAGAGGTTCGACACTGGTCGGTAGTTGGAGGGAACCGCAGGATCTAGTGACGGTTTCTTCAGTAATGGAGCTACCACCGCCTCTTTAAAGCACTCTGGGAAGACTCCTTGCTCAAGGGAGCTATTTACGATGTTCAACAGAGGCCACGTAACCCCTCCAGGCAGGATCTAACAAGCCAGGAGGGGCACGGGTCGAGGGAGCAGGTGGTAGGCCTGGTTGCAGCCACAATCTTATCAACAGCATCTGCGTCCAGTGGCCGAAACCGGTCGAGGGTGGGCCCGGCGGAGGGCCACGGGGTCTCAAGTTCTCTTACTGTATCAATTGTGGCAGGAAGGTCCCGCGGAGATTCAGAATCTTGTCTGTGAAATAGCTCTGGAAAGCACCGGCGGTAGGGGTCTGATCGCTGCTTTTTGGGACAGTAGGGACCGTCGTCAAAGACCGAATTACCTTAAACAATTGAGCCGGGCGTGAGCTAGCAGACGCTATCAAGGCAGAAAAGTACACATTTTTGGCTGCCTTGACAGCACGCTCATAAGTATCTTTAAATAGCTTATAAGCTGATACTGAGGCTCCGTCACGGAGGTTCCTCCACACGCGCTCTAGCCGTCTCCTCTCCCGCTTCATCGACCTGAGGTCCTCTGTATACCAGGGGGATTGATGTTTGCGCGGGTCGGAGAGGGCGCCTAGGGGCAATCTCGCCAAGAGCTCTGGCTAACGAGGTGTTCCAGGCTTGAACCTGCTCGTCGACAGAGACGCTGATAGACTCCAGATCCCTCAGAGCATTCAGGAACCTTTCGGGTTCCATAAGTCTCTTCGGGCGAACCAAAATCTGTTCGGCGCCCTTGCATGGAGGGGCGGTTGCTCAACCCGGATCCTTAGGGCACAGTGGTCCGACCATGGAACCTCTATTACGGAGGCTAGGTCCACTTGGATTCCCGCGCTAAATACCAGGTCGAGGGTGTGCCCTGCCGAGTGCGTGGGCCCCGAGTTACAGAGGGAGGGCCTAATGTCGCCATGGTCGAAATTAGGTCCGCGGCTGCAGATGGAACGGAGGCTGCGTCGGGGCGTGACATTGAAGTCCCCAGAACAATAAGTCTAGGAAACCTCAATGCCCACTCCGACACAGCCTCCAGCAGCCGCGCCAGGCTCTCTGCCGGTGCGCTAGGCGCACGGTACACCAGCAAGATCGCCAGGCTCTCCTGAGACTCCCACACCAGGCCGGCACTTTCAAGCCCCGAGGTGGTGAGCGCAGGGATCGCCCTAAGGTGCAATCCATCACGGGAGAGTATTGCCACCCCACCCCCCGTCCCCCGTTCCTGTTCTGGTGCGTGGCAACGTAGTCAGGGGGAACCACTTCCTGGAGACAGGTGGTATCGCTCTCCTGGAGCCAGGTCTCCGTTATACAGAAAAGGTCCGCTTTGAGGTCTTCACAAAACTCCCTGATAGTGGCGGTCTTGTTCCGAATGGATCGGGCGTTAACCAGCACCAGAGTGGAAGGGGGGATAGCTGGATGTCTATCAACAGCGTGCTTAGGGATAGGACGCAGGTCAGAGCCGGGCCGAGTCCTTCTATGACTCAGTCCGGATCTCGCAGTTAATCTCGCATTTGGCCTGCGCCTACCGTATACACCCCTTCCCGAGATCACTGAAATACCTAGCGAACTTGGGTGGTAAAGGTCGGCAGGGGGTTTAACTTCCGGCACACCCCATGAAAAGGGGAAGCCAGTAAGGGACCCTGGCCATTCTTCACCTGTTCAGCTGGCAGTCCAATAGTCCCAGTCCTCCCCGACTATGTGATCTAAGGTGACCAATATTAATGCCTTTTTCTATGTCTTTAAACTCTAACATTAATAGTCCTAGTTTTTATGTTACTAGAGATTAAGGCCCCTTTTACACTGCCCTATATACCAGGATCTGATCCCAGATTATTTGGCAGTGTAGACTCATATAGTCCAGTTCAAAGCAGATAACCTGGGATCAGGACCTGGGATATAAAGACAATGTAGAAGGAGCCAAAGTTGCTGGTTTTAAAAAATTGTCACAGCCAAAACCACTATGCAAATTTTCCATTATGACCATTCAAGACAGAATTTTCAAAACCAGCAATGTTTTGTAGCATATGAACGAATTTGAAGTTTTGTTTATAGTCTGTTATGTAGTCTTTTGACCTGCTGTTACACAAGGCCTCTATCTTCTAGAGCAGTGGTTCTCAACCTGTGGATCCAAGGATGTTTTGGCCTTCAACTCCAAGATATCCTAAGAGCTGGTAAACTGGCTGAGATTTCTGGGAGTTGTAGGCCGGGGACTCATATGTTGAGAACTACTGTTCTAGAGCCAAAGGATATCTATCCCTTCTTACTCTAGAGCACGGCTTCTTAAACTATGGGTCCAGGCTCCAAATGTTGGGGTCCTTAAAAAAATTGGCAACAGTAAAATGTTTCTGAACGCCACCTAGACATTTACATAAATCTGTTAGGCAACAACTTGCAGTGTTTACAGTGAACTCTGCAGAAAATATTTCAGCTGTACTTTGTAAAAAGGAAAATCAGCCTGTTTAGCATGCCTTGCAAATGCTGATTTATTATCAGTAAATATCTGATTTTTATAACTATTTTATATACCTATATACCTGAGGTAGTGTAAAAAATTCTCAGGCGGAAGGGAGTCACAAAAAAAGTTCTCAGGCAGAAAGCAGATGCAAGTGGGAAAACTTTTAAGAAGCCCAGGTCTAGAGCAGCTCTCCGGGAATTACAAAATGTTGCTATAGGTGACAGAAGCGATTTACCTCAGGATATGCTTAGGTACAGCAAATGTAAGTGGAAATAGAACTGGTTCAAAAAAACAGGTGACACAACCTTCAAAATTACTGGAATTTTATTTGCCTCAGGCTTATGACTTGCAACCAAAGACATTGTGCAAAGAAAGCAAAGATTAAGTACACTTTGGGGAAAGGTGGCAAACCATATTGGTAACGCAAAAGATAAGATGATGAAAGAAGCCATTTCTTATACTATATAGATCGCAATATTCAACAGCATTTTAAAAAATCCAACATTTTTGATCAAAGAGGATAAAAGCAGGGAAGGAGAGGAGAAAAAGTAAAGTTTACAGTAGACATAAATTTCATGTATAGAGTTCAAAAAGCATTTTTTTTAAAGAGATCACCGAGAATAAAGTGAAGCAATGAATGGGACATGGCAGCAGAGATGCAAGCTATTGTACATTTAGAAGCTATTAAACAAAATTGCATATATGTACCACAATGCAAAAACAAATACAGAACTAATGAAAACTTGAAAACTGCCTGATGAAAAATAAAATCACCAGTTGCTTTTAATGGCTCCTGGTTAGCAATGCTACAAAAGACATTGTTTTTTTTATTTTAAATAATCTTTCTGATGCCAGTTGCTAGCATCTGATCAAATATTAAAACCAGGAATAGTCAAACCATTAGTTAGCTAAACCCAACCCATAGAAATATACTATCAACTCATGTTTTTTCCCCCATCAAAACATTTTTTTATTTAACTTTGAGGCCCATTTGGTCACAGTATGTTACATTTTTTCCTTTTTTTTACACCATGATATCATATGTTTGTCTGGCACTACCCTAAAGCTATTTTATAGATGAGTACAGAAACACCCAAATCCTATCCAAAAAAGTGAATCCACCAGGTGTAAAATGGGAGAAGAGAAGAAAGGTTCTCATCTTAGAACATATGACCATATGGATCACTCATCATCACTTCCGCTTGCTTCTGACTGGTCCTAGGTGTAAAGTGGGAGAAGGGAAAAACAGATTAGATTGGGTTGTGGGTCTGAAAGCATTTAAGATAAAAAGAAGAAATTATTGCAACACAATACTGTAACTACAATAGATACACTCTAATTATTACAAGAGATATAGTATACAACGTAAATGAGAAATAAATAAATAATAAACCAGATGCAATTCAGACATAAATGGCCACTCAAGTCCTGCTGAAATATTTGCTGTCAAAGTATTTAAATCCTAAAATCCAAAACCATATTTCTGGATTTGCCCCAAACCAAAGAATGTTGGGAGTGTCACAATGTGTAAATTACTCAGCACTTTTTAAAGTGCGAATAGAATCAATGTCTCAGTATTAACCACAGGTTCACTGTACTTGGGGTGTGGTAACAGAGTGCTGAGACTGTTGCATATAAATGTGTAGTAATCCTGTGTTCATTTGATGAGGATTGGAGGTTTGTGCATGAGGTTAGGAAAGAGTTTGTACATACTGTTAATACTGTGTTACTATTTGTACTATTTCTGCAACTTAAGAAAGAAAATCCTTTTAGTTGGAATGAACAGCTTTGTGTCTGCGCACTGTTCTTGTTCTTAAGGAGACGACTTCACTGCAAGAAGGTATTTGACTCCCTAACAGGAGTGAAGAGTCCCTTGTGCTGTACAAGAGGGAATATCATGCTGATTTCAACCCCTGACAGGGAATGGCAGAAAGCTAAATGCATACTGTTATACTATTGTCTAAACAAAAGAGAACTCGGTTTTTATGCAGGGGATATGAATTAGGTTATATCAAACATTAGAGTGACTGGGCAACTTTTCTCAGACACGATGCCCTTGTGTGATTTGTCTGCTAATGCCAAGGATAGGCACAAGGGAATTTGGGTCTTGGGGGCTCTAATAAGAAACAAAGAAGATCATGAAAGGCTGGATTTTCCCTGTCTTGACATTGTGAACAGAAAAAAATTCTAAGTGCTCTGGACTACTGTGAAATGACAAACATAGAAATGAACTCTGATCCAAGCAAACATTTTTTCAGTGTTATCCTGTTTTCAAAGCAGCCTTCATTTCATTCTCATCTGTCTTACTACTTCCAGTTCTTCAAAATATGGACTACAGAAGCCAGAAGGGGAATGGTGGGGTAAGTTTAGTTTTCTGTGGGCACTTCTCGGTGCCCAGTAAAGATCAGAATCTGCCCATTTCTGCTTCCCCTAAAAAGATTGTGTTTGCTGTTCTGGCATGAATGTGTATAACTTTTATACACCCTTCTTACACTGCTTTCTATGAACCTGGGAGCCATCATCTGTAACATGCTTTAAGCTGTTCCACATGAAAGCAGTCACTAAGCTGAGGGTCACTGGGATGCATCATTCATTAGAGAGACATCTACAATGAATAATATAAGCCTCTTCATTGTCTGTGAGAGAAATATTGTGATCCATGTGGTGGAATGTTAAAAGGGTTCTGATGTAGCAACACATGCTATGTATGTTGCTTGTGAATCAACTCTATCAGAGGTCAAACTCATCAAAACGTGTTAATTAAATTAAACTGTAATTAAATTACAATTCTCTAGTCTTTTACATCATAAAACTGAAAAATAATGTGAATGCTATCAAATTTTTAATAGGCTAGGATTCTCAATGATCACCTCCTTTCCATCTTAATCCAAGGGAGCTGTTCAAGTTCTGAAATCTCTGGTGTTGGCAGCAACTGGAATATTAAAGCTTAATCCTGTTGTCTGACATAATTAAGAAAAAGGTTGACTAGGGGTTGTACTGGTTGATAAATAATGTATCTTAGTTGGGATTGCACTCTCCCTGAACATTCAGGTTTGCAATTTGGGTACACCCTACTGCTTACTTATAAATATAGATGCTCAGGTGTTAGTTGTAGTCCAGGAGGTTTTACACAACGGAATGCCAGTTATGAGTATTAGAAATAGCACGTCTGGTCAAAGTGACAAATGCTTCAGTTACATTTCATCTCAACTACCATCAAATGTTCTGCAAAGATCTGTTTCTTAAGAATGTTTGGAAACTTGAAGAGATTTAGAAAGTGTAGTCATGCTATGGGCTGCTTATTATAATTTGGGAAGATAAAGCAGAATACAAATAAAGTGTATTATTATTATTACTCAGAAAAGGGATGTTGCAAGGAATCCAAATTTAAAACTATACTGGTGATCAATATAGAATTTAGCACAATATTTGCTTATCCTTGTCATTTATATATTATTTAAGCCATAGCAGTTAACTCCAAATTATTCAGCTGAGTTCTAATGCCTGTGTTAACTATTCTCAAGCTTGGACATGTCACGTGGGATTAAATCCCACCCCCACCCCCTTTGATTCACAGTCCTCTTGTAGTTGGCCAAGGAGCAAAGAAGCCTGCACTTTTGAAAAATATAATCCTAAATTCCACTTTGGCATTTAAAACTAGTGCTAAAAAAACAAAAACAAAACAAAAAAAAACACCATGGTGCTGCAGGGTTCCTTTGACCCCAGCTATTTAGTCCAGGTACTAACTTGTTAATGAATATACAGGTATGAGATTGTAAATGCCATAATTGTTTTTCATGTAACCTAATGCAAATATAAGTATATGAGAGTAAACCACTAGAAAAAACCATATACTGCTTATGAAAAAAATTCTTACATTTTCATCTTGATCTTCCTCACTGTCATCATCACTTACAACTGGCTTGGCTTTTACCCGACTTTGCCGCTTCTTGCCTTTCCCTTTGTCCCGATTTTTGTCATCTTTTTTGTTTAGCTTAATTTTAACTTTTACAGATTTGGCTGAAAAAAGAAGAAGAAATAATTCAAAAGAAACGGAGTGGCAGATCATGTATTTTTTCCCAATGTAAAGAGACAAATGCCACTTTAAAAGGTCTGTATTTGTAGTCTTTATTCTATGACACACAGTTACAAAGGAGACAGTTAACATTTTAAAATCACTGTTTGAAATGGGATGAATGTAAATGTCCTTTAAGGTCTCATCCTCCTTCTCCACTTCTGTATGTCCCCAAAATTTGAGAAAGAGAAGAATAAAAACCCTCCCCTAAACAAGCATTAGATGAACGATACATCTAATAGAACTTTAAAAGATATTTTGTGCTGTACAAGTCAATCACATCAATTTTTAAAATCTGGCCAAAAGCAACTGAAATATCCTGTGAGATCAGTTCCTATTGTTTGGTTTTTCATGGGGGACTTACATTCTGACTCTGACTCATCTTCCTCATCGTCGTCTTCCTCATTGCTATCTTCCTCGCTATCATCTTCTTTGGCAAGCTTCTGCCGTGCACTTTTGAACACTGACTGGAGAACAATGGAGTCTTCATAGATCTGTAGTAAGAAAGCAAACCTGCATCAGAATTGCAAGCTGTGCTTCATCAGGAATTCACAGCATGGAATGTTATTTTCTATGCAAACCCACAGAGAGCATGGCTTGTCTCCCCCATTACAAGTCAAAAAGTCTTGTTGCATGAATTTTACAGGAAATGCCAATGTTAATTTTTAATGCACTTAAATGTAGGCTTTAAAAACCATTCAGTGACAACCCAACACAAAATGAATTTTCAAATTTCAAGGACCACCTACATGTATGTTTGAATTATTAAATATTTTATTACAAATCAGATTAAGACTTCTCAATGAATATCTCTAATGAAGATTTAGATTACAATCTAATAATGTATACAAGCAGAAACAAACACACGTAAAAACAAAACAACTCACATTAGCTAAAACAGAATTTTGTGGAATGAAATATGAACTTCATTCCACAATACTCCAAATCCTTATCTATGGTTAAGTGATTATGAATCGGCTGAGGAATTTAGCATTCCTTCACTGCCCGCATCTTTTCATCTATAGATTTTTTTATTCTTCCCAGAACTGTCCTAAATATGGTTTAGGATAATGCCGGCACTAACTTCAATCATGGTTAACACTTACTAGATCCCTCATAATAGTGATTTACTGTAGGAACTTTGCTTAACAGTATGCTTGACTGTTGAGAGAAGGGGACTAGAACAGAGATAGAGAAAGCTTGCCTTTCAAGATGTCAGGTTGCAAGTCTCATCATCTCTCACCACCGATTATGTTAAACTGAAGTTAATGGGGAACAGTGGAATCACTTGGGTTGGTATCACCCGGTACAATAATGTGACGTGTCGCCCGTACCCGACCAGACCACAATATTGTAGCTAAAATACCAGAAACTTGACAAATCCCAATGAAAGCAAGTGCACCCAATACTGCATGCAGATGAAACCACTGAAAGCATCATAGTAATTGGGCAATAATGACAGCTTTGATTATGGTGAATTATGCATTACAAATTTTGGAGAATGTTACCGTTGTAGAGATAATGATACAGTATATGCAAATTAGGTTTTTTGTTATTATAGCTAACAGGTATATTTTTGGGAAAAAATATGCTGAAACACTGCACAATTTTTTTTATAAAGAGCCCTTTTGGTGTCACCTGATGATATGTACTGCCCTGAAGTGATGTCACTGCTAGGAAATATAACCCAATTACATATGAATGCCAAATGCCCTTGAATTTTGGAATAGTGTATAAGGTTAAAGATTAGAGATTCAGTCCAGTGAAAAGCACTCCTGAAATTCTAATCAACGTGATAATTATAATGGAGCCTGTGATAGCTCAAGTGTGCCACTTGCATAAGATTTAAATTTTTGAAATATACCCTGTCAACAGGGTTATAAACCACCCTGTATATTTAACAAGGTCTAATGCATGTGGGGCAACCCCAAAGAATGGATATTGCCTTCAGAGGTCTTCCCTAAATTCCACATTAGGGTCCAATTTTTGTTTTGTTTTCTTTGTGTATTTGGTAGTCCGAGTAGAAGCAAAGTTATGATGGTGAGAATAATGCATGGGCAAGGTTGTTCTCAAATACTCTCCTGCCATGTCCAATCCACCAAACAGCCCATTGGCTGATTACAGAAAGCATGCTTATGATGAAGAGGTTGACACTCTTCCAGCTGATCATCTATGGCTGGCCCTAAGCACAGTACCTACAATGCTTACAAGATGAGATTCAGCTAACCATGGGTTAGAGAACTGATGAAAAATAGCACAGCTACTAGAGCTTTGTCTAACATAGGGGAGGGTATCCATGAGAGTGGCACTATACTATTTTAATCTTCCAAAGTTTGAGATGGCTGCATTGCATAATTGCAGTGATATGTAACTCGTGGTCACCTTTCACACTGTTCTAAGAAGTATAGGAACAGATACCACAATTATGAGATTTTGGGTCTTTTAGAGGTGATCTTCATGAGCTTTGTAGGGAGTAGAGGGGAGTCCCATGTATGTGTATTATATACACACGTGCACACTTACTGTTAGATTAAAAGGAACATGAAGCCAAAAAGAAAAGAAAAGAATTGCCAACACATTAAATTGTTATATATAATTATTGTCAAACAATCCAATCCAATACAGGATAAGAGTAAGAAAACTTTGAATATGTATTTCACATCTTAAAGTACATAATGCAAATACATCCATTCATATCCTTAGTTCTATTGAGAAAATAGTTTGATACAAACCTGTGACCCTTCTAAATTGAATGTCTGAGCATTGTGACACAACAACATAACATCTTTCTCCAGGTCACCAACACTTCGATATTTATGGTTACGGATTCTTTCCTAATATGCATGCAGATTGAACAGTGAAAAGAAAAGGCAAGGTAACTTGTTAACCAATGTGTTCTGGTCTCAAAACAGATGCAACGATAATATATGAAAAAATTAAATGCTATTATGTTTTAGTATAATTTAATCAGGTATAGAATCTAACAGGAGCATCGAGATAAAGGGCAACTAAAGAATAAAAGCACTGCATATCTATATATATCTATATATAAAGATAACTATTGATAGGAACTTGTTTTAAATAAGAATCTGACAGAGAAATATTATACACATGAAAGATTCACAGCAATCAGTATTTTATATTTGGTTTGTGTAAGAGTGTAAATGATAATTTGGCTGGATGCTGGAAAGCTGCAGTAAATTGTTGTTGTTGTTGTTGTTATTAACATTATTTATACCCCACCTTTCTCCCTGTGGAGACTCAAGGTGGCTAAAAATCCTACACAAGTGCAATACAAAAGTTTTTTAAAAAATCAAATAGTATCAGAGTGGTAAAAACAGAATTAAAATACAATAAATACACTTAAAATGGCCTTTAAAACTCATACTACCCCCTCCCCGCCAATTGCACTCAACCTTCCCAAAGCCTGCCCCTTCTCCTTTCCCAAATGCCTAATGGCAGAAGAAGGTCTTGACGTGCCTGCGGAAGGCCAGCAGGGATGGGCCATCCTGGTCTCCCTTGGGAGGGAGTTCCACAGGCCCTCTCCCATGTTCCCACCAATTCATGTCTAACAGAACTTATACCTACCTTTATTTTTTTGAAGTCCACTGGTTTTCTAATTAACTCATAGTACTCTGGATATTCTTTTCTGGAAGGCAGCTGAATGAAGACTTCACTTAATTGTCGTCCTGAACTGTTAATAAAAACAGACACAAAACAGAACATTATTGTTTAGTTGTGAAAAAGGTGTCCCTCTTTAGCTCTTCTCCCTGAGCATTCTCAGGCTATGAGGTGAGTGCTAAGATAAATGTTTGAATATCTCAGTACAGTCAGCAATTGTCCTGGAAAAATTGCCCAACTTGAAATGTTTGAAAATACGAACGTGTCCCTTGTACGAAAAAGGAGACTCCTGCTGTTTTGGCATCTAAAAGACAAGGTGGATTTTAACTGCTGACATCTTAAGATTCATGCAACAGTGGGAAGAAATCCTCATTTTGAATTTCAGAAATCATTCACAGTCCAGAGGTGTTATGTAACAAAGATTCTAACAATAAGCAATACATTTTACTACTTTGGAGGTAGTACTTTGAGAAAGTAGTGCCAGTCTTTGCTATTTTCACTATCAATTCTTATATCTATATTTACATAAGTCATATAAGCTCTCAGTTGGTGCCCCCTTGTTGTGGGGAAGAGGCTTGCGTATCCTAATGAAGTTGTGAGTTATGCTGGTGGTGGCATAATATCCACCGGTAGGGCCTCCCATGCCAGACAGGTCACAACCAAAGGGTCTGGCAAAGAGCGTCAAAGGGCAGGATGGGCTCTCTAGCCTCTTGGCAACCATCCTAGGAGAAGGAAAACTCTGATTTCAAACCCGGGAAGATGGTGTTCGTTTAACCCTGTAAGGTCAACCATCTTGTTATTTAATTTCAACTGGTAATCCTTATTCGGAGACGAGGGTTTTAATCCCCGCTCGGTCTTGGAATTGGGAAGGCTAGTAGCACAACCCACTTCTAAACTGCTGGACCTGCGGGTCAGTCTAAGCCTAAAAATTTGCAGACAGAAGACCCCTGAACCAAAGGCCTCTGAATGGAAGCCCATGAGACAGCACTCTGTCCCCTTAGAAGAGAGCATTCCGAAAAGTTCATATTGGTGACACGCTTTTAGACATGCATCATTTTGTAACACAATTATTCAGTTTTTCTAGCAAACAGGAGGTTAATCCAAATCCTTATAAGAAATATGGACACATAAATAGTTATATTGAAATGTATGGGGACACAACGTATCTCATGAAAACCTTTCATTTATATTTCTTAAAGTATATGATCTGTAAAATAACATAAATTTCCATGATTTTTGTAATTTATGAGTAACAATATATAAATATGTGTAAGAATTCAAAACAAACACTAATAAAACAATTACTTTCCATTCTAATGAGATGTATGAGTTTGATGAACAAAGCTTTTGAATAATTTGTGGAATATTGAAGTCATGGACACTTTGTCATTAAGCATTTTTAAGCTTCCATATTCCACTGGTACTGTTTATTTAACATATATTCAGAGGATTCTTGTTATATTTGCATGACACACTAATGCAGGGGTGGGCAATTACTGGCCCTCCAGGTGTTTTGGACTTCAACTCCCAGAAATCCTAGCCAGTTTGCCAGCTGTTAGGATTTCTGGGAGTTGAAGTCCAAAACACCTGGAGGGCCAGTAATTGCCCACCCCTGCACTAATGTGTTGTGACACAGAGTTTGGAAAGCTGTGCCTTAGAAAATGATTTGCACTGTTAGAACATAATGAGATGAACTACTAGGCTCTAAGCAATTGGAATGCCTCATTCACAATCTCCATTTATCGAAGAGGAAGTGGATCCTGAAAGGATTAATCTATACCAATATTAGGTAAATGCTGCAGTTGAGCACAAGATCTTAGTAGTAATTGGGCAGCAGATCCCATGCTCGAGTGGCAATTAGGAATGGTGACAGGTGGCTCTGCCTCCTCTGTGTTACTGAATGCACAGGCCACACTCTCTAGAGATAAAGCTCGATTGGTTCAGTCTGAAGGAGACCACTTTCTACAACAAGGTGAAAGATGTAGCCTCTAATTAATGGGAATGAGACTAATAACAACTAGCCAAGGAGTTCAAATGCTCAAGGGTATTACTTTGTGAGGATTTTACAATCATGTACAGCTGTGGTAATAAGCATTTTTGAAAATAAAAGAATGCTTTTTTCTACATTTTAAAGAAATGTAGCACTGTCAAAATACTCTGCTGGAAGGATTCTGGACTACATCCGGAGCGCTCATGCCTAATATATTGAAAAAAATAGGGATATTCTGCCAAAGATGTGCAATTGCACAGCAGATGATTTTGCTCACATTCTTAGAGCATAACAAAAAGATTGAAATTTATGTTTTAAAAGCCTCACCAATTATCTGGCTTAAAAAAAAGATTTCAGTCCTTAGTCCCTTTGTGTATGTGTAAGATGACATGATTAAAAACATCCCTTTGTGTATGTGTAAGATGACATGGTTAAAAACAACAGTCTAAAAAACATTTCTTTAAAAAGAAAAAAGCCTGTGGTTGTTGAAAATGAGGCCATGCTACAAGCAAATGAGAATTGATTAATGGGCTGCTCTCATTTTTAATCTCTATGTCCGGTTTTCATATACATTTTTAAAAATGCACGGCACAAATGAGAGCTCTACCAAACACAGAAAGCATGTGCAGTATTTCTTTTCTGGTTGCTTAGCAACTAGAAGACTATATGCTGAAGAGCAATAGGACCTGCATAAATTAATATAAAGATGAGAGGCATTTCAGTGCTACTACTTCACTAGGTCACACTGTTTTTAATATGCACATGAGCAAATAAATAACATACTCTAATATTACACACACACATGAGCAGACACACTTTTAATAGATCATACAATATCTGGTTACACTCATGCAAAATACATCTCTTATGTTTCTAAAGAATTGTATTTCATGCCACTAGCAGGTGATGAAGATAAAGTAAAATATGGTATATACTGTATTTCTTTTGACAAATTGAGCTCACATAGCAGATACAATCTTCAAATAATGTTGCACCAGAAGTTGCCAATTTTTTAGCTGTCTGAAATTACGGGCATGGTAAAGCCAGATACTTCTGCCCCATGTCCCCAACACGACAGTATTTCAGCAAAAGCAACATGAATCTACTGCAGGGTCTACAGCTGCTTGTACCTCAACAGCTGTAGACCCATCTAAGAATTGAAGGCTCCTCAGAACTGAGACTTGTATTTTCACTTCACTCAGTGTACACCTGTTATAATGCTATGAAGAAAACTGTACACATTTGTATATGTAGCCTGGAACCACAAAGCTTCTTAAATGTAGGGTTGTAATCCCAAATCGGGTCACCTAAGTGAAGAGTTGGGATCATGAAAAATTTGGCCATGGAAATGGAGAAGTCGCAGAAGCAGCTGATCACAATCTACACACACTGATGCCTCTTTCTCCAGTCCTTCCTTCTGAAGAAGAGACTTGACTGCCTGTCCACACTCCCACCCCCAAAGGTCATCTGCAGCACCACAGGGTAGGAGGGGCTGCTGCTGCCAAAGAAGGAAAAAGAGGTAAGGGAAAGGAGAGGGGCAAGGCAGCTTGCCATGTGGTGAATTGAGAAAAGTAAGGAGATATGCATTCCACAGTTCCAATGCAAAACTGCGTGCTTGGGATGGTCAGTCACATGAAAACAATTCCAGAACTCATTTGGATCTTTGGTCAGAATGTGGGGTACAAGGGGATTCTTTTGAAAGCAGTCAGGTGGCCAAAGAACTGGCTGGGATGAAAAACGTTATGAATGTCATGTGGCAAGATAGTGGCCAATACGAGGTGGATCCAACTTCTTTGTTCCTGTGGGCAGTACTTCTCTTGCCTCTCCTCTTAAGTACTCCCCATTTGCTATCAGAATTAAGAAAAGTCCACTTCATATATGCACATCCCATGTATTTGTTCCAGAAGGTTGTGTAAGGATACTGTCTGGCAAAAGTGGAGCTAAATTTATAGAAATGTCTGCTGACAGCCTTCTCAAACTTCAGTGCAGAATCTAAACACTCATAAAACATCTAAGAGAATGAAAAATATAAGGTACGATGGTGCAGAGTTACGTACTCTAGCTGACCTTCTTGTAGGAAATTTCCCTATTAATGAAGATTCTTTGCATTTCTTTTCAATGACAAGATTTGATAATAATATAGAGCTATCTTTTTCATCCCTAAAATATTGTATCATTTTATCTTTTATATAATTTTATTGAAAAATGTTCAAATTAAACATAAGGGCTTTCTTAACTGGTTTAGCATTATTATCATGGACAGTCAACTTGCATCATGCTAGAAAAATGAAAAATGCCTATATTGCAAGAGGGCCCCTCCTCTGTATTCTATCTGTGAGGCCATGGAATACAGAGGGGGATATGGAAGAGGGTCTTCTTGGCTGCTGCAACCACATTGTGGAATACCC
Source organism: Anolis apletophallus (assembly GCA_030556195.1). Taxonomy (NCBI): domain Eukaryota; kingdom Metazoa; phylum Chordata; class Lepidosauria; order Squamata; family Anolidae; genus Anolis; species Anolis apletophallus. The sequence continues at coordinate 97,924,450 of JARBWK010000006.1, read as the reverse complement.
ATTTCTTGGAAGTCAGATTTCTTTCTGATATCAAGTCAAGACGAGGCTTTTTAACTGAAACCTTTAGGACTCGGTTTATTTACTACAGCCTTTAATGTTCTTTTACCTTATTGTCATGTTTAATTATGTCTTTATGCTGTTTAAGCTCCTTTATTTTTTCAGGCTGGAACTGTTATATATAGTTTTGCTGTATGTCGCTGAAAGCACACTGTAATCTCTACCAGGATTTCCTGACATATTATGGCAGAATGCTACTTTCTGTTTTGACAAATTTGCTTTTGGGAATTTCAGCTTGAAATTGGCCGTCATAGTCAGAATGAATGTCACAAAACATTGCTAAATTCAAAGGTATCTACAATGATTTTCCACTGAATTCTGAGAATGCCCCTCCTTTTTTGTTTCTAAGAAGCTTCTTGTTTGGAATGTTAACTTTTCAACCGGTTGCTGTAGCTTTGATGTCAAATTTTGGGCTTCTACAATTTCTTGATGAACCAATGTTGCCCAACTTTTTTATTTCTAAATAATAGTTCATTTGGAATTTTGACTTGATATTTGCCATTGTAACTCAGATGAGAACTAAAAGGTCTTCTGTCACACTGTGAAAAATATTCCAATGAGTTACAGCTGCCACAGGCATGCATTGTCTTTTATTACTATTGAAGATAATTACGAGTGAAGGAAAGATCGCAATGTCAGTTATTGTTGACATTTAAAAACGTTATTCTGTTAGGATTATACACTTTTGTGTTATTGAAAAATTATGTTCAAGGGTTCCCATCTTTTAATATATCCTAGTAGATAATAGCTAATTAAGGGTTAAAGAAACCCAATGGACAAAATTTCTGTTCTCATGGAAACTAGTAGAATCCTCAGGTAAAGACTATTGATTGATCAACATAACGGAATGGGTCATTTCACTTACATCTAGTTTCTTTTAGACCCATACACAACTTATAATAGAATAAGCTCTGAAAGATTATTTGCAGAGCAACAAAATGGGAAAGAACAAAAATATCAGTGCCGGTAACTAACTAACTAACTAACTAACTAACTAACTAACTATATATATATATAATATATATATAGCATTGTAACACTTCCAGAAAAAGTGACTTTTGAGAACTCTGAATAAGGAACCAATTTAAATAATATTTCAGCTAGTTGCCTTTTTAGAGATCACTACTCATGAGAATATGATCAAAATATGTATTTTCAATGTAACAGTGGAAAAGAAGCTGGGCACAGAAGTACAGGCCTTTCTCTATGGCCAGAAAGTCATTAATTCCATTAGCCATGAGATTAGTAATGATAGACTAGTTACCTGACAGACATGTCTATTTATTTGCCTCCTCATTGTAGAAAGATAGCTACAGTACATCATTTCAAAAAATATTGAAACAGAAAGAGAATTTCCGAGGTTCTGGTCTCAAATACAGAAGCACACCTTATGCTCTCTTGATGCAGTTGCCCTTGGAATGCCTGGATCACAACTGATTGGTTCTAAACTGCATCCCAACTTTATGAAATAAAGGATACGAAATATTCTGTCTGAAAGACCCCGTTCTTCCCTGCCTCAGGCCATGTAAGTTACTTCCCTCAAAATTCTCTTCTACCCATACATCAGATATGTTCAAGTGTCTGTCTTTTAGAAGTAAACCAAAACTGTGAAGGATTTGAAGGTGGAGGTTTCTAGATGACATCACAAGGAGAAAGAACAAAAGAGGGCTAAAGGACTGGATTATAGGAACAGTTTTAGTCATCCCCCACTAAGAAGAACTGGAGATTTACTGTCTAGAACCTGTAAGGTGGATACTTGCTTCTGTCCTTATGTCTTGCTTTACATCATTTTCCTTTGGAGCAGCTGCAAGAGACAAGGGCAGCCTCTTATACAGCGGTGTGCTTTTAACCCTGTCAGCAAAACTCTGGCTGATTCATCACACTGACTGAGTAATTCAAACTTCGTTCTTCAGCAAAGAGAATTAAGTTGTTAAGTAATGAACTGGCCTGAGAATCCAATGGAAGGGGAAAAAAACCTTTCAGGCCTGGGTTAGAAATATACCATCTCCTTTTAAAAAATGCAGTGAGGAGTCCTACTGGAAATTTAAATCTTTGATTACACCTGAGTAAATACCCATGTGCCTATTTACTATTTATGCCAACAAAATTCGCAGAATATACTTGGGAGTAAAGTCAATCACGTTTAAACTATTATTCTAAAAATGATAGTTTCAAGTCCCCAATAAGGACTTTAGTTCAGCACTCATAATGTTGAATCATGTGTCATCCAAACCAGAAACTATGGTTATCAATTTCAAAACATGTAAAAATAGTAAATTACTTTAAAATCATGATTAAAGATCCAGGCTTGTTCTGAAGATGTCACCCTTAGATCCCATATCTGGAGTAAACAGGAAACAATAATTAAACTATGGTTAATTTTTTCTGGTTTGCACTTGCACTGTGAAAGAGAGAAGGGAAAGTGCTTATTCACAGTATGGTGTAGATTGGACTAAGGGTGTAAAAACAGAAGAGTCACAGATGCATATTCTCATTATATGTCTAGATAGCATGAGCTCAAAAACTCACTTCCCCCTAGTGAGGATCAATGTAAATGCATTTGGTCTTACATAATAACTCCCCCATAACTGCAGAACCCAAATACAGAGTTTCACTTACCCACACTAAGGGGGAGGGGGTGTATCTTTAGTGATTTGTTAGTCTTCCAAGCGATTCTATAGTACGCTTCTGCCAGAAATTACCACATAGTTGCATTGGAAGATCTAGCAAACCTCTGGGTTCTCCAATGCAACTCTATGGTATACTGAAACCAGAGGTAAGTTAATTTTATTGAGTTTGGTTGTATTCGTGTTTTCAGGTAACTGGGGTCCAATTAACAATAAGCATTATGTAACTTCAAAAATAAAATATACTCTTCACAGAATCAAATTATTGAAGTTATTCAAAGTCTTTCATGATTTTTGTTTTACTATTTCAAAATAACCCAAAATTTCTGACTTTATCACATCTTCCAACAAGTTCTGCAAAGCAAATTATTTCTTTTAACACTCCATCTACTATCATAAATTTCATATGCACAAATCCATGGGAAAGGACTATTGGTCAGCTATTTTTCAAATCACTAATCTCTGTATTAGGGTGGCAAGTTTGACAACCCAGCCACTCCTTTTTAATTTGGCAAACTGTATAGCAGAGAAATGTGCCCTCTTCTAATTCTAGAGTAATAAACATCTACCGTGTTTCCCCGATAGTAAGACACCCCCGATTGTAAGACGTATCGGGGGTTTCAGGGGGGCCGGCTAATATTAGCCGTACCCCGAAAGTAAGACGTATTGCACGCCGTCAGGAGCGGCCCCGCCCCCCGCCTCCCTCCCGGCTGAGGCTGTAAGAGGGAGGGCGAAGCCGAGGAGGGCTCCCCTTGGCCCCTCCCTCCCTCCTACAGTGACAGCCAGGGCGGCAGAAGCGGCGATTTCTCCCGGTTCTGCTGCCCCGGCTGAGGCTGTAAGAGGAAGGGCAAAGCCGAGGAGAGCTCTCCTCAGCTTCACCCTTCCAGCTAAAGATACACGCCAGCCTCGGAAGCGGGGAAATCGCTGCTTCTGAGGCTGGCGTGTCCTTTAGAGGAGGGGCAAAGCCGGAGAGCTCTCCTCAGCTTCCTTTCCAGCTAAAGGACACGCCAGCCTCGGAAGCAGCGATTTCCCTGCTTCCGAGGCTGGCATGTCCCTTTAGCTGGAAGGGCAAAGCCGAGGAGAGCTCTCCTCAGCTTTGCCCTTCCTCTTTCCAATATAAGACATACCCCGAAAGTAAGACATAGTGGGGCTTTTGGGGATAAAAAGAAAGTAAGACACTGTCTTACTTTCGGGGAAACACGGTATGTAAAGGAAGGCATATTTTGGGCTGTGCATTTGTGAATTCATGAACAAATGAATTGCAGAAAGGAACAAAACTTGCCCGATGAATTATCCAAGTCAGTGTAACACCAACTTTGATCATACTTTAATACGAATGTAGACTACTTGCAAAATCTAAAAGTATGTTGACTGCTTTTTCTTAACCAAAAGCTTTTTGTTTACAGAATTAATTGCATTGTAAATGATGCAAAGACTTTGAATGACCTAATTTGTATACCCTGGGATTGGCAACCCACTGGTAGCTATATCCCTACCCCTGGTGCTTAATGAAAATTGCTAATTCTTTGAACAAAAACCAAAAATGAAATATGTCTGTGCATGCATGTAGGACTTTTTACTAGGATGGTGTCCTCAGAGAGTTTGATTTAGGGAAAAAATGTGCACCTCTTACACTGCTTACATTTTAAAAAATGATGGTACCTCCATTACAATGCCAAATTTATCAGCAGGGCAGGAAGGACCCAAGTGAGGAAATAAAAAGCTGAACAGTATCAGGTGACTAAAACATAGCCGACTGTATATGAAGTACAAACACTAAAACCACTTTGAGAGATCGAGCAAATTCTTTGTGATTCATAGGCCAACTATAATGTAGATTGACTATAAAAAGATTGATTTTCTCCAGGATTTCATTGGGCCTCTTACCTTTTCTATGGTTTTGTTTTGATGTCACAATATTATGAGTATAGGCTTTCCTTGGGTTCAGATGCTCCCCCCTCGCTTTTGGCACAGCATGTGGAGGACTTTGGAAGTTTTGGAATTTTACAAAATATATAAAAATAAAAGGCAGTCATTTTTTTTTAAAAAAATGTAATTAAAGAATTTTCATGGGGCCCTTTTAATTACGAAAATATGGATATTGTTGGTAACATTGCTAAAATCTGTCTCAGAGAACTTATACAGGAGTTATTTTTTTAAAACAGCAGTTTTATTTGAATGAATAGCAACTCTAGTCACACTTGGGCAGGATGTACAGTACAACAATAATTTGAACAGATTATTTGGTGCCACTAAAAACAAAATGCCACTAACCCCACCGCACCAAAAACCAGATTTCATGGTGATGTGTACATAGATAATGTGAAAGATAAGCAAAAATTTGCATAGAATCATGGAATCATTGGGCCATTCAGTCCTACCCCCTGCCAAGAAGCAGGAAAATCACATTCAACCCCCACCCCACCCTGAAAGATGGCAATCCAGCCTCTGCTTAAAAGCCTCCAAAGAAGGAGCCTCCACCACACTCCGGGGCACAGAGTTCCACTGCTGAACTGCTCTCACAGTCAGGAAGGTCTTAGAGGACATAGGTTAGAGGACAACTGTGATCCAAAGAAACAGTTATGACTGGATGAACTTCCCTCCTAGGTTGGGTCAGACATGAGCATTTTCACTCATTATTCTTTAACCAAACCTTAACTTTCAGAGCAAAAGCTGTGACCTATGATTAGCACTGAAACACAAAGACATTAGGACTGGCACTAGTCAGATGAGTGGGGCCTGGCAACAATTTGTTGATGCTGCATCTTACACTGCTGCTTGAGATCTTCTTTACCAACTACTGTGCCCAGAGGGGAAAAAGCAGACAGGTTTCTGAACTTGGGCTCCTCAGGAGTGAGGAAAGCGCAGGAGCCGCAGTTACTCATGAGAATAAAAGTGGAGTTGTTGGGGCTGTTGAAAGAAAGATTTTCTGGAGCAAAGAGGAACAAGAGAAAAGCATGAGCTACAGGGCATGGGGCAGGAATGAAGCCTGGCTTTCTTGTGATACAAAGATGTGTACCTTTTCTGCTAACTGGAGCAAGAGGGAGGAGCAAATGAACTCACAACGTTCAGCCTTTCACTGCTGGGAAATACCTGGGTATTAAACTGATACAGAAGATTTGAAAAATGTAGTTTTGAAATAAGCCAGCTTGACAATTCAAAATGAAGAAATGACCAAGACAAATATGAGCTTACCTGTCTTTGTAATTGATCACAGTATCAACAATGGCATTCATCTGCTTTGTCAGCTTAGGGGGATTGGGTGAGAACTTCTCTGCTGGAGGTCTTCCTCTCCTCTTTTTTGTCTTTTCTCCATCCTCTTTGCTTGGATCCTTGTCAACATTTCTTCTCCTTTTTCGTTTTTTAAGCCGAACTTCTTCTTCCATTTCTTCCAAATTGCCGTCTTCGATTGCCTATTAATTATGGATGTATAAAAAGATATTTGGAAAATCAAGGATGACAACAAAAGCTATGTATTTTTTTTTTAAAAAAACAAAACCCTGAAAGATATAAAGAATGCTGCAATATAAGCTGGCTCAATTCACACAAATCCAAAAAAGTCCCAAGCCCTAGGGGCAATGAAGAATGGGAAATAAAAAATATATAGTAACAATATTTCCTTTAGTAATTCAGTAGAGGGGCAAGGCCACGCCCCAAAATAATGTAGATGAACACTCAAATCATCACCAGTGTGATATCTGAAAAACAACATTTCATATATATAGTTATTTATGCATTTTTACAGGCAAGGTAATTTTTATGAGGCAACTCGCCACTCCCCCATTTAAAACGCATCCACATACATAGGTACCTATCAGATTTTTAAACATAAGTAGTAACAAGACAAATAATTTTGCAGAACAGTTTTCAAACAGAATTTCTAAATCATCTAAAATTAAGACATCTGAAATACTAGGTAATTTTCAGCTTGTGTAATATTTACTGACAGCATGGAAGTGGTGGACAATACTAGCATTATGAGATGGGAAACATAACACAAAACAGTCAAGCAACAATACTAATTCAAAATTTACCTGTAATTGTATGCTTTAAAATCACAGCCAACAGCACTATGCAATGAGAGAACAAAAAAATGCTACAAAACCAAACCTGGTTTAAAAGAAATCTGTTCACACTCTGTCTAAGAAATCCATGTGACAATCAAGAGAAGCTGAACTTTCTTTGATTTTAAAAAAGAAGAAAAGCCAGAGATATGGTGTGTTAGTTCAGTTTCACAGAATTAAGAAAAAGATATTAGAGGACATAAAATCCACACATACCATCACGATTTTTTTTAAAAAATAAACCACACCAGCTTTTATGATGAATGCATTCTCAAAACATCAGTGTTGATGTTGTCCTTTTTGCTTCTTTGTACTGCCTAGAATACATGCAAATGCTAATCAATCCTTTCTCAGAGCTGAAAGAGCTCTAATCATAAGGCAATTACCTTCATTTTTCCACAGCACCAAACATGGCTAATATTTATGATCATGTGAGTGTAACAATCAATATACAAAGAGGGATTACATCCCAGACACAATTTCTTTCACTTGGGCACGTCTCTTGCAAAACGGCTTGTGCATAAAACCTGGTGCACCACACAAAACAGACAGGCATGTTAAAAACGCCAGAGAGATTTTAGTCTGTTTTCTATTCATCCTTCGATGTGCAAATCCACAGAACAAACATGAACGAAGAATCCTGAGGGAAAGCCTGAAACGGGGGCCTTAATAATAATCAAAAGACAATTTCCATCATGCTTCCACAGCATTCAGATAACCACTATGAAGGAAGGAGCTTGAGAGCTGATGAGTTGGGAGAAAGAAAGAAAGGAATGCAACAACAACAAAAAATATCTGCACACAAATCCATTAATATTCATTTGGCTAAAGCAGGACACCACAACAGCTAGCAAAGATTATGCAAAGGAAACTGCAAATCTTGGACGCGACAATAGCTAATAATAAATACAGCATGCAAGGCTGTCAACAGTTAATTCTATTGCTTCTCCTCAAGCACTCATTTGTACACAGACAACACAGAGAACACCAGCTTCTGATGGGTTACACACCTACACATGCCTGTGATGTAGCTCTACTGAATCTCCAAGACGGCAATGAAAAAGGATATTTACCTTACCACTATCAGCAGGCCGGCTATCGGAAATCACAGTTAGTGGGGATAAAATTAACAAGCCAGCAAAGCAGCGAGCTGCTAGTCTCTTCATCAGCTGATCAGGAAAAAAAAGAGAGCTGGGGAAAGGCTATGTTTTCATATACAAGTAATTTTATTTTACTGAAAATGTAATACTGAAAGGATTGTAGATACTCAAATCTGCTGTTTCATTCTACCTACCAGAAGGCCTGAAGCCTTCTTCCTTCAGCCTGCTTTAATATTGACAACTACTTATCATATTTTCCCTTTATTATTCCAGGAACTCAAATAAGATTTTTTTTTTGGCAAAGCAGGTATTGATTCCTGGAAGCATTTTAATTATAGCACCAATAGTTTAAAAACTGAGATATATAAACAGACACTTTAAAAAAAAGTAAAATATTGAAGTGGTGCTTTTTAAAGCTGTATTACACAGAAAAATGCTCCACTACTCTCTCAATGAATGCAGATTTTAATTTACAAGTGATTGAAAAACATATATTTTTAGAAATTTTTACATGTTTTAATATGTGTTTATAAAGAAATAAAATATGACTAGTTACAATACCGTCCCTGCCCCCAATGAAACACAGGGTTTGAAAAATCCTACTGCTACTTTAATATTTTCCTATGCTATATTTAAAAGAATACTTAAATTGATGCATATTTTAAAGAAATATTTTTGAAGGACTGAATGAAAAATTGTATTAAAACTGATAATGCTAATTTTCGACAGCAAAGATCCAATAGTGGCAAATTTAGGTATATTTATTAATTTATGGATGACTAGTGATCATTGAGAAATGTCTTTTAAAAATGTGACAATTTTATGTTTGCAAAATATTTTTTAACTAGTGTAGCTCACCAGATTTTCTTTATTTTCTTTGTGTCACTATGGTTGCTACAGTGCATACTTCATATATCTTTGCCAGTCTACTGTTTCATTCAACACTACAAAAGTGGAATCCATTCATGCAATAATACTTCCCTTCCCTCTTCCTCCTTTGAATCTCTTAGAAAGTGTTTCAAGTTCAACGTTCGTCCATTTAACACAAGCCTCCAAAATTTCTCCCTCTTACCTAGAACTATCGCTTTTGATGTGAGAGAATCAGTCTATGAAGTCTATGAAGACGTTGCCCTGGGGACGCCCTGTGGGGAGGGCTCTCTTTGAGAAGGAATCCCACTGGAGCATTGTGGCACACCCAATGTCCAGTGGACTGTTCTCTGACCTACAAGACTGTTACCCTGGACTGTCCTCTGACTTATAAGAAGCACTGCCTGAATGCCAAGCAAAAAGTGGGTGCTAGAAACAATATCATATGAAAGTTGACCGGCACAACCTGGGGATCACAACCAGATACAGTGAAGACATCTGCCCTTGCGCTCTACTACCCTGCTGCTCAGTACACATACTCAGTGTGAAACACACCTCACCACACTAAAAAAGTGGATGTGGCTCTTAATGAGACATACTGCATTATTACAGGGTGTGTGCGCCCTATACCACTGGAGAGATTATACTGTTTAGCTGGTATTGCACCACCTGAAATCCACTGGGAAGTAGCAACCAATAATGAAAGGAATAAGGCAGTGACATCTCTGGCCTATCACCTGTTTGGATATCAGCCAGCACATCAATGACTTATATCAAGAAATAGTTTTCTAGGATCTACAGAGACACTTGCAGGAACACTTCAGCAAGCGAGAGTCCAAAAGTGGCAGACTAAAATCCAGAACCTCCACCCATGGCTGTTACCAAATGAGAGACTCCCTCCTGGGCACACAGAAAACTGGGCAACTTGGAAGGTGCTGAACAGACTGCGCTCTGGCACCACAAGATGCAGAGCCAATCTTAAGAAATGAGGCTTCAAAGTGGAGTTCACAACATGCGGGTGTGGAGAAGAGCAAACCACAGACCACCTACTACAATGCAGTCTGTGCCCTGCCACAAGCACAATGGAGGACCTTCTTATAGCAACATCAGAGGCACTACAAGTGGCCAACTACTGGTCAAAGGACATTAAGTACAATGCCAAGTTTGTGTTTTTTTTATAATACAACTGTACCCTTGGTTCACTCCTTATATGATAAATAAATAAATACCTAGGGCTATATCCCATGGTGGGATGGTGGTGGAGAAGTATCATATTACCGTAGCATTATGTCCCATAATGTTATAAAGGACATCCTTCCGTTTCTCATTCTTCTTCACACATTCTCTTTTCTTGCCAATTTTACTGAAATCATCAGTTTTCATACTTATCCCGTGAGTTGGTGTAGTCCCCACCCACTTCATTTTTAAAAGAAAAAAACTTGGGAGAAAAGCTTATTGGATACCTGACTTTTCCCTCAGATCCCATAACTCTACAGTCCACCCAAGCAGCTGATCTTAAAACATAAAATCTGACTTTCAAAAATTACTATGCCAAGCTCATTAAGCAGAAGTTTGGGAGAGAAATGTCAGTGCTTGGTAGCTGACTACCCATAAGAACGCCCTTTACTCAATGTCACTGAAGCAATTCAATCTGGGCAAATTTGACAGCTCATATCCCACATGTTTATGGGTGTTTCCCCCCAGTTATCTCCAGGTTCCTGCGTCTAGAAGACAATCTCTGACCATCTTCTCCCCCCCCCCACCTTTTTTGGACTAATGAAGCATGACTGAGCTGACAGGAAATTCCCCTACATTGTAGGATGGGCTCCGTCATAAATCATGCCCTCAATGGATGCTAAGTGTTTAGAAAGGGGAGGCAGTGTGGGATAAAGTCCCTAGACATTATGGTTTGGTGAAACCAAAAATATGCATGCCCCAGCATTTAAAGGGTGAATACAGTGGAAGATAAATCAAGGGGATTTTGTTCATAATTTTAAAAGAGATAATCCCTGGGAAATTTTTCAAAGTCAGTCCAACTCATACAAACATCTGGCACAAGACCTTTGAAACGGAGGATAATGATCACAGCATTTTATTCCTGTGAAAGTAAGGATTCATATAGGTGGTCTCACTTGTAGAGAAATGAAGCTGACCATCAACTTACCAAAGGCCAACATAATTCAAGGTAATTTTTGTTTAATTCTAATTCTTTAAAATGCAGACTTTAGGAACTTGTTCATTATATGACCACTTTGAAAATCTCATGTCTTTCTGGGATGTCATAGTAAGAAAAATTTCCATAAAGCTTCTGTGCAGAGTGCTGTATAGAGTAGCAGCTGAGCAAGGCTTATTGCAAATGACAAAACTATGGAAACCATAGGCTACATTATGATGTTCAATTCCTCCAAATATTCAAATTAGTGATACAGAGGGGAGGGAAGAAGTGCCAAAACACAAACCAAGAGCCACTGCTGGTTACATTATGTTTCTCACATGTCCTCAGTCTACAGGGCTCCTTAAAAATACAGAAAGATGCCAATGAGCTATGTCACATGGAAACATACCTCAGCACACACTAATAAAAACACATACGTCTTCATATTGGTTTAATTCTATACAAAATATGGAGAGATAACTCACTAAATACTGGAAGTTACAGTGAGATAAATTAATCATACTAAGTAGTGGATGTAATATCTTACAGGTTTCTCAAAGTTCATTCTGAAGATCTATACAAGTTAACATTTTATCTCCTTTTTAAATGGCTGATGTAGCAATTGTTCTCTTACAAAATCCTATTGGGACAAACCTTTTTTACACCAGAAAAATACACTTTTAAAATTTTAGTTTTCAGTGGCAATAAAACCCACCACCACTCTTTTATGTATTCTGCTTTTAAAGTTAGAGAGAAAGTCTGATAAATGTTTCTGGTTAGAATTTTTAAAAGCCACTCCATTCTCAAAATACCACTACAGGTGTCGCACTTCTGATTCCTTAATCACGGTGAAGGGGTCATATTTCTTCAACCAACACAAATCCCTCTTCTCCATAATCAAGGCTAATGTTAACTGCAATTCACTGTTAACTGCTATCACAAATCAGTCACATACTCATAAAAGTCTTCTCTTGTGTTTAAGGCATGCATGGAAATAGGGGCAATTTGTACTAGACAGAAGAAATGGGTTTGAAGAAGAAAAGCTTGTAGCATGTCCCTAAATACTTCACAAAATTTAAAAGATCAGAGGTATTGTGTGCACTTTGGGCCAGTTATAAAAAAGTATCTATTATCAGACTCTGTTTGAGTCTGATAAAGCTAACACTTTTTTTTATCCTAGAGTTGGAATAGACCCAAGGGCCACCCAGTCCAAAACGCTGTCATGCAGGAACCCACAATTAAGCCCTCTCGACAGATAGTCCATCACACATCCAACCAATAAACTAGAGAACTGAAGAATATTGTAAGGACAATATTAGAGAAGAAGATTCCATCAAACTCCAAGGCACGTATTCCACTGCTGAACAGCTCTTACCAGTAGGAAGTTCTTTCAATGTTTAGGTGGAGTATTTTTCCTGCAGTTTGAATCCATTGCTGTGTCCTAGTCTCCAAAGCAGAAGAAAAAAAAACTTGCCCCCTCTTTAACGTGACATCTTTTCAAATAGTTAAACATGGCTACCATGTTCCCTTTCAACCTCCTTTTCTCCAAGTTAAACACACCCATCTCCCTTTCTCATAGAGCTCGGCTTCCAGACCTTTGATCATTTTGGTCGCCCTTCTCTGGACACGTTTCATCTTCTCAATATTTTTCTTGAACTGTGGTGCCCAGAACTGGACACAATATTCTTGATGAAGTCTGACCAATGCAAAAATGTTACTGTAATACAGGGTTAATACCAGAAACATTCTCTTTTAAGAACATAACCTACAGCTTGGAGACCATAGTAATTGAAAGAAACTATTTGTTGCATCTTTTCTGACACAATCAACTAAACCAAATACACTGCCTCACTGAGAAAAAGGCAACTTACCACCTAAACCTATCTTTCAAGCAATAAAAGCAAATCATTATTGAATTTTTAACTGACTGACAACTTGGCATCCAAGAAGAATAATAGTTCTCTTACTTGGTAACAAACTTTTGAAACCACAACAGCAAAGAAATGAAGACTGGAGAAGAAGCAGTTTCAATGGGGCCTGGAATTACATTCTTCTGAGACTACAATTTAGATTGAAAGGACTTTTCAAATGCTTTCTCCATCAAAAAACAAAAACAAGAACCATCAACATACTTTGTGATGAAGAATGATGCATATGGGCTGTTGTAGGTTTTTCCGATGATATTCCTCTGAAAATCTGCATGTTTTCTGATTTAAGTTGTTAGCAGATTCTTTATTGCCTCTTTATTTACTATGTTAAATGGGCTCTAAAGAATCTGCTCACAATTTACATTCGAAGTTGAATTTTGTAGACATATATAGATATTGCTGAATGGATCTGCATCTAATGACTTTACCAGAAATACATTAGTTATTGACACTCCTACTATCTTTCAACACCAGGAAGACACCATTGCAATTTGATAACTCTAACCACTTTGGGATAAATCTACAGCAGCAATTCCCAACAGCTAGTGTAACCAGCAACAGGAATAAAATGGTGGCTGGTGGTTGTGGTCTTGTGCGTGCATAGCAGAAGCTATCTCTATCAGGAGAGAAAGCTGTCCTACCAACTCCCAAGTTGTTTAGTAACCAGCAAGGCAGTTTTCTCTGACAATGAAGACCCCTTTCCACTCAATGTGGATGCAGCTGACAAGCAGCAACTCTGTCCAATAAATCAAGAATCAGGTAGTCCATCACACATCCAACCAACAAACTAGAGAACTGAAGAATATTGTAATGACAATGATTTTTGGAAAAATTAAAACATATGCATAAGCAAGGATCTAACTATAAACAAGGCCTCTGTTCTTAGGTATTGTTCTTGATCTGTTTTGTGTAATAGGCATAAAGCAATGGAAACATATAGAATATTTTTTAAAAAATCGGACGAAGTCTAACTCATTTTCCCAACCAGACATGTGACACAGAGTAATTAACAATTTATTATATTACAAGAAATTGATTGCATCCAATTAAAAACTGTTTTGAATTATAAAAGCAACATGAAAGCCATGAAAAAAATAAATACACACACAGCATTAATTTGACAATTCTTGGAACAGCTTTTCAACAACTACAAAAACCATGTGAAATGTCTTTATGGACTTAATTATACCAGGAAAATTTCTTGGTGGTCCAAGTTACTATTTCTTATAACAACTAGTGCTTGATCCTGAGCCTCTTGGCATGCGGAAGGACACAATCATTCACAAGCAAGTTAAGATGTCTGCATAACCAAAGGCTTCCCCAAATATGACCCGAACCAAAGACTGTGATTTTTTTTAGGGATCAAAGGGAGCTAATGAAGGCTGAAATGTGTTCATTACACTCTGGAAATAATGGCCTGTTGAGTTCAGTTTTAAACCAACATACACATCAATTGGCCTGGGAAAAAGCCCCATCAAACCCTTTTTGCTACATGGATAGAGCATTATGTTATATTTTAAGGATAAGTATAAACACTTATTTTTTAAGTATACTTAAATTTATAAGTATACATTATACTTAAAATATCTGCCTGAATACATAATGGAAATGACGGCAAGAAGATCCAGAAGATATTTCATGGATACTATGAGAAATTATTTAAAATGAACCAAATCCCAAAGGAAACGAAAGGAGTCAACAAAGTGGGTTAAACAGCTGGCGCTTTCCATCTCAGTGGAGAAGTGAAACTATTCTAGGTTTCAGTTCAGGAGCAGATTCAAGATGCATAATCTAATTTGAGGATAGAATTCATCATCCAGATCACTTCCTTGGAACTCAGACTAAAACCTCTGACACAAAAGCCACCACCCACCATTGGATAAATTAGGGTAAGTGTTTCCTCTGGTCTTATTGCTTACTCAAATGTTCTTTCAGCTGCTAGAAAGGCAGAATCTCTCAACAGATTCAGGCAGTGGTTAAACTGGATTCAGGACTGTCACCCAAGGTGTTGCAGCAAGGATCTAGTTCTTCCCAGGCATATTTTTTTTCCCCTAAGACATTGTTCATAGAGAAATTTAGAAATTCCTTTCCTCTCCCCAGCAACATACTGTACAACTCAAATCTGGAAAAAAACAGAGCAACTCCTTCTTGCCACGCTCCAATACTCAGCAAATGACATTCCTCACTGAATCATCCCCTATATCTGTTGCAATTCCTTTTGGTTTATCAGCTTATGTCCTTCTAACTCACTAATAATGCAGAAAGGTATTTACATGACATACCCTTAGCCACTGTTTCTCCGTCAAGGCATCACTGTAATCCACATCCCTGCGCTGGCGGGACCCTCGTCCAAATATCTTCTCATCATCTTCTTCACATGTAAGTCTTTCGACTTCAGCATCATCTTTAATTATCCAAGATGGCAGTTCATCTTCCTCCATCAAGCGTGGTTTACGTTTTGGATTTCGTGCATCCTCCCGACGCCGGTCCATATCCATTCGCTGTATAAAAAATGCACATTAAATGCAGAAAAAATAGTAGTCAGTTCCATGTTTGCAACAACTTTAGTTTGTCATGTGTGTTTAAGATTTTTATTATGAATAGTATTTTATTTATTTGCAGACTATATAATGGGGTTTTCTTGACAAAACTGTTCAGAAGGGTTTTGCAAAAGTGTGTATAACTTCTGCAAGATCTCTCAGTAGTTTTCCAAGGCTGAGCAGAGATTTGAAATCTGTTTTCTATAGTCATACCACACTGGCTATCTTTTTTAAACTCACAAAGAATAATTATTAATTGGAAAAATGTACAGAATGGATTTTCGAGATGTACAAAATCTGAAATACCTGCTGAAGTTAAATAGCATATGGTTAGTCTGTGTATTTAAAATGAATGACCTCGACAATGAAATTGCTTTCTAAGTTTAAAACTTCCAGAATTATTACTAAGAGGTGGCAAGTATATTTAATACTCTTCCTAATATGAACTCAGATGATAAGTGATTATATCCACAATGGCCAAATTACATTACATATGTTGCAAAGACACATGGGAAAGTCTCACATGGTTGAACATGTAGTATGAGAAAAAGCAAATAGTGCCGCTAAAATCCTTAAGGGTGTGCTATTTGCCATTTACAGTTTCATCTGCCCCTACCACCCACAGCCCTAAAATAGGAAGAGGTTTCTTTTGAAGGCTTTCCCCTCTAAAATAAACTTTCTTCGGCCTCAGATATTCCCTTCTTTCTATATAATGGCAACTAAAATGGTACCCTCCAAAATGAAAAACCATAACAGAAAAAAAAACCAAGAGCGATATGTTTAGAGGAAGCCTGAAATTTGCAAAAGCATTCCAAGGCAAAATGAAAGCTTGTTAAAAATACCTCTAGTATTTTTAAGGGTGCTTAGAAGTCATGGACTGTGGAGGAAAGTAGTAGAAAAAAGAGAACAATACCTGAAAAAGTAATGTACAGTACTCCTTTTCGAACAGGAGGATATAATGTAAGATTTGCCGGCCATGCTAGTTGTTAGCACATCTTAGTATTTTTGAAGTGCCATTGAATTTTCCCCAAACTAGTTTTTTACAAATGCATTACGCAGAGATGCTACACTGAAAGTTACTACAGCTGTGGCCATTGTTACAATGAATTTTTCTACACTTGTTTTTAAGCTTTTCTCTGCCTATATGTAGAGGCATGACATGAAATGCTGTCTAGACATCATTGCCTCTCACAGCTGTCAATTAGGAGGTTACAGAGATTGACTGTAAATTTTTATTCATTAATTCTCTTCCATTTCTTACTAAAGTTTTAAATGGAATTCTGAGTTAGTTTAAAAATCAGTTAATTAACAAATGAACTTCGCTTCTCTTGTTTGACAACACTGAACAGAGACTCCAAATCATTCGGCAGCACAGATTACTGATGACTGCTGTTACGCTGAGAGGTGTACAGATGAATAATTCACAAAATGTTATTATTTCAATGGAGGTGTTTGATCTACTCTTTATAAGGGTTCAGGTTAAAAAGATTTTATATGCCTATAGTTAACATTGAGAACAGAAAAATCCGCATAGTTCTCACAAACTGTTCAACTCAAGTTTGACATATTTCTTTAATCAAAATTCTGTTTAGCTGCACTAAAATGGCCACATTCTCACTGCCAAATAAATATCATTTTATCTACCCTATGGAAATAAAGAGATACTACTAGTGGTGAGAAACCTGTTGTGGTTTTGATGGGTTTCTAACTTCATATGTATTTGAAAGTGATGGCACTATATTACTGCCCTATATATTATTTTCTTTTTTCTATATTACTATGATGTTGGCCCTTCAAAAAGAAAAAGAGGACTTAAAAAACACCACTCCTTTCATTGAATGAAGGCACCTAACTGTGTGTGGGGTGGCGGAGGAACCTTCAAAAGGCCTTTGTGGAGCAAGATGTATGAAATGAAAATAGGGTTCCAACAGATAACCGTCAGACAACCCTCAATTTTCCCATGCTGGTGGGATTTATTGGAAACTGAATCAGTCCATTTCCCCTCTTCCCTCAAAGAGACCTGTTCATTCTTTAGTTCATACATATAATGAATGTCGCATCTGTATTCCTGCTCCACCAATCCCCTATTCTTACTCTTAACTCTATCTAACATTATTTACACCTTTGTACAGTCCACAAGGTCTCTGATTATGTGGCTCTGTTGGGTTTTTAAAGGGTGCTTTTAATGTGATTTCCACTGTTCTGATTTTATGACTATAATGTTTTAATCTGTACCTTGTGCACTCCTGTATATGGGCAATTAGCAATTATTTTACTGTTTTGTATGTATCAGTTAATCACCATCTTAGAGCACCACACATCTCTCGTCAGAGCAGACCCTTTTTTGATCAAGCTCAGGGGAGGAACCAATAGAAAGGGACATAGGCAAACAGACAGCATACAAGAGCTGGAGCAACCAGTTGGGCTATCAACTGAGCAGGTACCACAGCAACCTCTTGTGGCACACAGGGAAAATGCAATCCAGGAGTTGTCAATCCAAAGGACAGGTGTGTGTTTTATTTCATTCTGGCTTATAGGAAAGCACAAAGAAGAACAACCTTTTTTACTGGGGTACATTGATATAGTAACAAGGTCAAATCCAATTTTTCTCACAACATGAACGAAGAGGCTACATTTTACAAAACCAGAACACACTTAAGGGGGCCTTCTCTGTGATCACTCCTCGTCCTTGGAATTCCCTCCCTAAAGAAATAAAAATGGCCCCACCCTCCTCTCTTTTAAGAAATGTTTAAAAATGCACTTTAGCATATAGAGAGGAGGAGGATTAGGTCTGCTGTCTAACCTACGTGTATTATATAGCTGTTATAATACATCTTAAATGAAGCACTGTTGTCAGCCATTTTTAATGTAATGTCTCATAATTTGTTTTTAGGGTATAAATTGTGATGTTTATTTGTGTTTTATTTTTTATGTCTTAATGGATTGTTCTTGTTTTTATTTTATTTTGATGCTTAATTCCTTTGTTGTAAGTTTTCTGTTGTTACTCTCCATTATTCTGTAATATTTTGATGTGTTTGTACCTATTTTGAGGCATTGAATGTTTGCCTGTTTTATGTGTAAACTGCCCTGAGTCCTTCCGGGGAGAGAGGGCGGTCGAGAAATAAAAGTTTTATTATTGTTGTTGTTGCTGTTATTATTATTTCACGTGATAAACTTCCACAGAGGCAACTATATTATGAGTTCAACATCAGGACTAGCTCTATCTGCATCGTTGTTGTTTGGTTATGTAAAAAGTAATACCTCTAATAAAGAGGCAACTTTTATCCTAAAACATAAGAGTTCTGGATTGCATGCTGAGATGTCTCAAGTTGGAGGAACTGTGACTTTTTATTTGAACAAAACCACAACTGAGGCAGGCAAGGCCAGGTGGTTTTTCTTACTCATGTGTTTACTAAATGCTGATGATAAACGCCTCAATAAAGCTCATTTTCTTGAAATAGCATATGTTTAAAAACATCACCTAGCATTTCTGAAGGTGGCTCTTTAAAACCTTCTGGCAGAGGATTCATGGAAGAACAGAAGCATACAAAGATGTTATCTGGAACAGACTGTCCTTGCATTGCTCATTTTCAGAATTTAGAAAGGAACTACACATCATGAGACTAAAAAATACGCTGTGATGGTAATACAAAGCAAAAGTCAGAGATATGATTATATATTCCTCCTTACCATGAAAAGATCAAATTCCTCTTCACGTCTTGCAATCATCTGATTTAGTGTCTCATCATCAGGAACTTCATCTTCTTCCTATTGATGGAGAGGGAAAAATACAGAAAATAGATGTGGTTTTGTGGAGGTGCACAGAAGTTGCCGAGGCATACAGAAAATACATAGATTTTGAGAAGACAATATTTGCAATTGTAATTGCAAGGCCATGTGAAGAATTGATGTGGATCTACTCTGAATTATGCTATGGAGTTTATTATACTTTTAATGCAATGTTTGATCTTGCTACATTATCTTTCTGCTTGTTGAAAGTAGATTTAGAGCATAATCCCATGCTCTTGTATTTAGATGTCCCACTGAGTTCAAGGGAAATTTCTGAGTAAGCGTACAGGACTGTGGTCATAGTGATTAAAATGTTTTGCCAGAAACAGGGCATATACAAGAAATACTCAGAGAAGGACAGCCAATTCCATTTCAGGTATTTAAAAGAATAGTAAAACAAGTTCTATTGCACCTGTCTTTTTCACAATGAGCCAATTCATTTTTGAAATGGATTTTAAAAGAAATTTCTGATTTGGTATTGGAATCCGCTGCTTGAACAAAAGAAGTCAATAACCCACTCTTCAATTCCTTTCCATCTTTTCCTTTTAAATATAGTAAATGGGGAAACATCTCTCTACTACAGTTACACAAAGCAGCAAGGATCCACATCAATTCAATACAAAAACATATTTTTATTTCACCTGTTTCTGCTCTGTATGAGTAGTCTTTATTTTTAACTGCAGCATGCATTTTAAATATATTTTTATTTAGAGCTGCAAAGAAAAGCAATCCATTAAGTCTCAGCTCTTAATATTTACAAATAAACCAAACCTTTGCCACAGATGTTCCACTGCATCATAAGGAAGGAAAATGTATCCCATGTATTTTCCCTCCCTAAAGCAGCCTTTTAATTTCATCCCATCTGTCATGAACTAAAAATGAGACTCTTCCCAATTAACACCCTTTCTCCTATTCTATATGAATAGTAAAGTACTAGGCATTCATCTACTGCAGTGTTCAGTCTACAAACTAATACTTCACACACACATGAACAAATGATTGGATGCTTTCTCCTGTCACCCATCACACTCTTGCTTAAACACATTGAAGAATTTATATTTTACTTTCTATCTGTTCCTCCTGGAAAAGTTCGTATTTCTCTCATTCTCGGAAGACCCATGGAATTGCTTGCAATTTCTTATGCAAGTGCTAAAACTAATTGAGGGATGTATACAAAATGCAAGGGCTTACTATACAATATTACTTACTCCATTTTACTTCACTTTGTGCTTAAGACATTCAACTCCCTCATTTAAATAAAAAAATGAGAAGCCCGAAGCTGCTTCTGTACACTGCCCAGCCACAGGACCATTTATTTACCTGACTAGCCACTTGTTCATTTAGTCATCTTATTTAACAAACATAAAAAGGAACCTCTAGAAAGGTTGCCCGCCCTTCCTTAAACAAGTATTGCAGTGGTCTATTTTTCTAGACATCGAATGAGTTGGTGGCCGATAATGGTTAAAACTAGTGAGGGTCTAACATGCACTCCAATCTATGAAGTATGGGATGCACCAAACAACCATTGCTGCTATTTAATATGTTTGTGATTGAGAATTACAGGTAGAGCCTCTGCATTCCATCTCAATTAACTGCTAAAACTCAGATGAAAATGTAAAACTCAGTAATCACATCTATATTTAGATTTCACTGGTTTCACATGCCACAAAAATGGTTTTACTATATTTGAGGAAGAGGTAATGGGGGGAATGGGAATTAATTTTGTGGAAATACAGACCAAAGTGAAGAAAAATCCTAATTTGCATATGTCAACTGAATTTCAAATGTAAGTAGATTGAGAAACATCATTTCGTATAGTAATCTTTGTGGAAGACAATATTCAAAACTTTCCAAGCTCTGATTTATGCACAGGCATTTTTATTCTATAAAGATACCAGTGAAAATACTTGGTTTTGCTGATGTTAAGAACCCATCAATCTCACTTTCAATACACTCTTTTTTCACTTTCAAACCCTCAACATTATTTCACTAAGATCTTTGGACCTCAGTGCTTATTCAGTCTTTCTATTTCCTGTTTTTATTCCTGACATGAATCAGGCACTAGGAGCTCCCGCCATAAGGATTAATCATGGATTTTGTGACCCTTGGGCATGAACACCACCTGTATATGAAATGTTCCTTCTTGCACATGAAACCACTAATCTGGGGCAAGAGCACACTGCTGGCAACTGGTCTTTGTTACTTTTTAAAAGAGGCAAGAATCTGTTTTCACCAAACGAGATTATTTGATAAACACTGGTGTACATTACATACATCTATGAGAATATTTGGTTGGATGCTGAATTACCTCTTGTGAGTGGGAAAGCACCTTTTGTCTATAGAAGTGGTACCACTGGAAGGGAAGGGCTATTTTCACCAGCATCCCCTCCTCTCTGCAGCCTTTAGTAGCAACTACCTATAATGTTCCAAACATTCTCCCAGTCCTCTTCAGCTGATGGGAGGTGGGGAGGATCTAATTAAAGAAGGGAAAAAATGGTGACCTTTTTCACACACGTTGGTGGGAGTGACCTGTCTGTGGAACTCTATGAGGTGATGCTTCAACCAATGGTATGTTTGTTAGGAAACTAGTTGATGGATGTTGGACTGCTGGGAGCGTGGTGCAAAAGAGACATATGCATTTCTATAACAAGTTTTCATAATACCTCATTTTCTTCTTCATGTTCCAATATCGCCTGGAGAAAAGCTTTCCGCTCATGGCTTGAAGACTTTTGGTCAAACATGCCAGCTTGAATAACCTTTTGATCCACATTCAGTTTATACTTGGCAGCTGAAAGGATCTTCTCCTCCACACTATTCACGGTGCACAGTCGCAGCACTCGAACTTCATTCTGCTGTCCAATTCGATGAGCTCTGTCCTGGGCCTGTAAATCCTGTGGAAAAGAAAGGTATTGTGTACAACATATTGGGTTATTGCAGTCATAGGGCAGTTGCTCCAAGCAAAACCAGTTAAAGGGGATATTTTCTTCATACAGTAAAGCAGTGGTTCTCAACCTTTCTAACACCGTGACCCCTAAATATGGTTCCTCATGTTGTGGTGACCCCCAACCATAAAATTATTTTCATTGCTCCTTAATAACTGTAATTTTGCTACTGTTATGAATTGTAATGTAAATATCTGATATGCAGGATGTGTTTTTTTACTGAGCCTTCCTCACGTGGCTCGCGACCCTGTGGCAAGAGCCAGGCAAGGGAGACAAAGGGGGTGGGGCCAAAGGAGGCGGCCTTGCAACCCCTCCAAAATGGCCCAATGACCCCCCTGGGGGTTGCGACCCCCAGGTTGAGAACCGCTGCAGTAAAGGAACAATAAATAGTGGTGAGTAAATAACCTGGTGAGGATTCCAATCGCTGTCAAAAATGACAACAGTATCAGCTGCTTGAAGGTTCAATCCCAGACCTCCTGCCCTTGTACTCAGCAGAAATATGAAATACTGGGAATTAGGCTCATTGAATTTCTTCAGCAGAGCTGCTCGGTCCTCTGCTTTCGTTGTTCCTGAAAAACAAAGCCAATAAAATGTCACATGCTATGCAAATTTCTCAAAGGAAGCATAAAGAGGAGTAAGGGAGAAAAAAGAACGTGGCAGCATCTTTAAGCCTAAAGCCCTCCCTTTTTTGCATGAACTTTGGTGGATATAAACCCATTTCTTCAGATGAAATACGAAGTGGAATTGAGGCCTCAGCTATAAAACCTATTTATATGGTTGTGGGAGGGGGGTGGAATATAATAGAATTAAGATGGATCAGGTTAGAGAATTCTGTGACATTCCAAATAATCTAATATCAAGTTGGTTGCTTCAGAAAAGCATGGTGGAACTTCATTGGATGGGGGTTTTACAAGTAGGAACATAGAGCATTTCATCTTCTACTTCTGCTTGTGTTCCAGCCTGTGCTTGTTCATCTACTTCCAGGAGTGCCCAAGTGGAAGCAAATATCCTAGCACCTGGTGAGTGCACAACAGCCATAGGAAACCTGTGTTGCACCGTAGACCTGGTGTCTCTCAGTAAACCACTTGGAAAACGGCAAGGTTTAAAAGCTTTATTTAGAATATATGGTTAAAGGAAAGAGGCTAGAATATAGTCTATTGTTGCCCTCACAGCAGCAACAGAGAGCAGCAATTGTTCAAAAGGAAGCAGGAACCAGGCTATAGTCCTTTGGCAAACAGGAACAAAAGTAAAGCAAGTCTTCTTGCCCCAATCGGGCTAAATCCAAGGGAAGGGTCTTGGCACAGGGCTTGGCAAACAGAGTCTTTGAAAGCTGGAAGGCCCAAGGCCCAGGCAAAGTTCCGTGGAGGCTTAGGCTTGGAGTTCTGAATGTTGAAGAAAGGATGGTTTCCATCTCTGGGGCCTAACTTAAATAGGTCCCAACAGCTTTGAAGTAGTGACACATTCAGGCGTCGGAACTTGGTTCTCACAACAGTTCCACAGCTGGGCCTACTCAGGCCTTTCACATAGGATTGGTATGCGGCTCCAAATAGCACCAGCACCTGGGCAATAGGGTGTGCTTCTCTCCCCGCTTATCAGTCCGAGATGGAGCCGAGAATTTGTCCTTGAACGAGGGATGACCTGGTTAACTCTGCAGTAGCTGCCTGGCAGAGGCTTGTCTTCTACTTTAGCAGGCCTGGCTGAATTAACATGGATTCGGTCTGGCTTGACCGAGGAAACAGGTTGGGGACCATGCTGGGGTGTGACAACCTGATATATCTGAACTTTTTCTCTTTTAGACTGTTCAAAAATTATTCATCTTCTTTCATTTCTCAGCAATTTCCCCCCCTATTTTCTCAGTTTTCCAATTCACTCCTTTCCTACTATCTTTTTTCTTTTCACTACTGATTCTTTATTTCTTTTCATTTTTTGTTTTGAAAAGGGAGGATTGTTCTGTAATGACCATTCCCTTTTCTTTTTTTCTGGGCCATTACGCTGCTGATTGAAGTCAACAAATAATAAGAATTCAATAGAAAAGAAGTTAGGTGTCACTAATACTAGTAAAAAAAAACACGTAATTTCTGCATTCCTGGGTGGGATAAGCAGAGAACCTCCTTTTCAACGCCTTCTCCCGTATTATGAATCAGTTGATACCAGTCCAGGAAGACAGGGTTACATCTGCCACTCTCTTTCCTTCACACAGTTGATGTGATGGCAGTTGGAATCCCCACAAAATTCCTCACAATTCTGAGGCAGGAAGTGCTGATCTCAGTGGTAATTCTCAATAATAGTTTTTTTAAAGTCAGAAGACCAAAACGGCAGTTTTTTTAAAAAAAGAAGTGCTTTCTGTTGTTAAATATATTTTTCTAAAATACAGATTTTAAATTGGAGAAAGATAAAATTACAATATTGTAATTTTTACATGAGTGATAACTTCAAAGGAGCTGAAATTCACTGATCTGCAATCAACAAAAAGCTTATTGTTCAGAAAAAGGTATATGCTTTTAATCTGATATTCCAGTATTGCTTGGAAATCCTGAGTAAATTAAATCACCTTTGTGTAAATTATTGCATAAAGAAATATGCAGATGCCATTTCAGTTCAACCATCTATGGATTTCTGCCAGATAATTACTGGATTTTGAACAAGGATTTTCTGACTGACTATTTACATTCCTACCCATTCCCACCAATGCTAAATTATCACTGGATAAAAAAAGCAAGCATCCTACTTTCCTGAACCCCCAAACAGTACACAGAAATAAGTATTTGAGGGATGGGACTGCTTAGCCAAGGAACACAGGCATGGAAATGACAATATGTTCTTAATTATTAAGACTTTACCATCAAGACGCAGGTAAGCAAAGTTTCGAAAAGCAAAATAGTCTTCCATAATGGTCATGAGCGATGTCATTTGACAGAAGAGAAGGACACGATGATTCGTGGCTCGCAACTTTGGTAGAATCCTATCAAGCAGCTCAAACTTCCCTGAGGCCCGATAAAGCTCAGCTCTGTAAAGAGAAAAAAATACGTATTCAGTAATAACACATTTGTCCATCTGTCTGTTAATTGTGACTACAATATTTCATAAGCACACACTATTTTTTGTCTATATCAAGTCAAGCTATCAGTTTGGTATAAAAATAACAATAATGTGTATTGTCTTCTTAGAATTAAAGTGTACAGTCCATATTTCTCCAAATTCTACCCAAGCCCCCCCAAAAATGATTCGGTTTGATCGAAAGTCAAGCAGCTGATTTAACAGTGGAACCTGCAACATTCCCTGATATAAACAGTAAAAAGACTAGTCCTATAAAGAATTGTGCTTTCTAGTCAGGCCTTGGCTGATTGCACACAACACTGTATAACAGTGTGCATCACTACCAGAACCATGAGGAGATGACAAGTAGGAAAAACTGCCAGGTCTGTTAAAAGTCCAAAATATTGCTTTTAGGATCTCTGCGATGAATCTCCTTCGTTGCTAGCCATTTGGGTTTTTAAGGCCATAGAAGATATTTGGCCTTCTAGTCTATTCTACATTTGACTTTACAATCAACATAGGTTTTCGACCGTGCATACAAATTTTGAGCAGACATTTCATTGTAAAATAAACTCCAAAAAAGTGCAGATATGACCAGCCAAAGTATGCAAATGAGAATGAGTCCTATTTGTTCAATGAGATTTATTGCTGAATAAACATGCCTACATTATACCGATTCCAACAGAAAGGATTTAAACTATGTAAGCCACTGAAATGAATGCAATTTACCTTGCTACTTATTTCATCTTAAAATAAATGAACATTTTATATCAATGAACATTAACGGAACATTAACGACCAATTAATGAATATTCAGTTTACATTAATAATGCATGATCAAAAACTATGGAAAACTATGGAAAACTATGGATCAAAAACTAGAAAAACAGTGCTGAATACCAGTTGCCTGAAAACAAAAAATAGGTAATACTATTACACTCCTACCCTGCTTGGAAACTTTATCATGAGGCATCTGGTTAGGGACTACATAAGCCCTTGGTCTAATCCAGGAGGACTGTTTCTATGTTCTTAATACTTCCTTAAAAGGAGTTCTTCCCTTAAGCACTACAGGACACTTGCTTTCTGAATGTTGTTATAATCCAGTGTTTCCCAACACTAGTGTGCCGTGACGGACCTCCTGCTGTGCCGCGAGAAAAGCTCTCTGCCCCCCTTTCGTCCCCCCTCCTCCAGCCGAACTCCTGCTGCTTGGGGGAGGAGGAGGAGGAAGGGCCGGGCAGCGGCGAAGAAAAAGAAGGGGCCGGGGCGCCGCCTCCTTCGGCCGTTTCCCCTGCCAGCCACCAATCCGCCATGACTCTCGTCCCTTGCTCGCTGAAGCCACGCGGAGGAGCCCCGCCCACTGAAGCCCGAGCACCGCTCATGCTCCTCCTCCGACACACGGCTTCAGCTTCAGTTGTGGGAGAACTGAAGCCGGGGAGGGGGCGGGGCATGGCGTGGCCTGGCTCTGCCCCTCCCGGCTTCAGCTCCCCACAGCTTCTCCAGCCTTGAGGGGACAGTGCCAAGCCAGCATTGTGCTGGTTCTGCCACCGCTGGCTTGGCACTGCCCCCTCAAGGCTGGAGAAGCTGTGGGAGAGCTGAAGCCAGAGGAGGGGGCGGGGCATGGCCTGGCTTCGGCACTCCCAGTAACTGCTCCCAGCAGGCCACCATCCCCCAGCCGTTCTTTACTGTGTTAGAGTGTCATTTTGTGTCATTTTGGTAGGTGGTGTGCCCCCAGATTTTTTTAATGTTAAATGTGTGCCGCAGCTCAAAAAAGTTTGGGAAACACATAATCAACAACCTTTCTTGAATTTGAAAAACATTTCTGAAGAAACGGTAAAAAGGAAAAAAAATTACCCAGTGATGACACCATTTGAATAGCCCAAATGTTCAGCGAAAGACTCCTGCAAAATGATAACAGCAAATTGTTTAATATTTCTGTAACAGAAGACACCCCACACTGCCTTTTTAAGACACACAAATTGATTTTTTTACTGCAACTGTCATTTAAAACAATGTATTTTAGGAGAGATAGTTCTCTTATGAGTACATTGTAACAAAAATATTAATATTATGAGAATTCATTGGCAATCTGCTTACAAATGATAGAAGTAGCTGAATCAACAAAAACTTACTATAGGGGTCATCATTTTATCTTAACACTATAAGAATTTTAATAATATATCAATAAATTGATGCCCTGTAGAAAAGAATGACCCCTTAATGTGAGAGTACGTTCTTGACTAAATTGCTACATTTCCAAATAACAGGGCAGAATTTCTGGCTTGTCCCAGTTTACCCCGAAACAAGCAGTGTACATGTGCTCTTTTCTTATTGCAAGCCGGAAAAGAAAACCAGGAATGGAAAGCTGTGCAAGATGTTCAGTTCTAATTTATTCCTCCTGACTAACAAAAGTGCTTTTTTTTGCAGACAACAACCACCTTTTAGTTCTGGGCATCACACAAAGCTTTCCACTTCACTACTGTATGTATCTTCATATGGCCTGGTCACAGTAAATCAAGATATCAATAGGAAATTACTGCCCATGTGTCTTCTCCAACATTTTTTATCTTTGAGAAGAAGAAACATTGTTTGTCATCTCATATTGTACATTACAGTGCATTATGGTAAAGGGCCAAGAATGTGATTACAAGAAAATGTTTATATCTGGGGTGGGAACTGTGTGGTCATCCAGATTAAAATAGCCCATCAGCCCCAGCCAGAATAATCAAAGGTAAGAAATGTCTGGAGCTGAAGGCCAACACCTGTAAGGCCATATGATTCCCATCCCTGATTTATACAGGCATCTCCCAAAATGTCATTTTTATTGTTTTATTATTCTGATACTTGTTGATTAATCTCACTACAAGGAAGTACAAAACATATATTCAACTGGGGATAGTGCTGGTGTATGAACCCATTTGGAATGCAGCCTTAGATTATTGGAATTTGACAAACTCTACTTTTTGTTGCATACGCTTTTGGCCTGTGCAACAACAAGAAGAGTTTCTCAAGGCAACTTTGTGCTTATATTGTCTGCTAGTCATAATCTCAATACCAAACAATATTAAATAAAATTTTGCCAAGCGGAAATGCATAGCTAGCCCATTTATCTGGCCCTGAGATGGTCGATATATCTTTAGTGTGGCACATAGGTATGATTATCGTATTTTCCACCATATAAAACGACTGGGCATATAAGGCAACCCCCAACTTTTCCAGTTAAAATATAGACTTTGGGATATACTCGCCGTATAAGACTACCTTTCTTCCAAAGCACACCAAATAACAATTTTTAAAGCATCAGATTTGATTTCAATATGGTAATATTCCTATTACTGTACCTCTTTCTTTGCCTCTCAGATCTCACACGTGCACACCTCACCGCTTCACTGCAGTCTTCAGGAGCGAGATCTGAGAGGCAGAGGAGGAGGTACAGTAATAGCATACAAGGGCGGGCCAGACAGGTAAAAGAGGTGTATTTTTCTGGGCCCAGAGTCACTCTATCTCTTTTTTCCATACCCCGGGCACCCCGGATGCCTGCAGCTTGCTCTGCCCTGCACTTGCAACTTCCCGGTGAGGCGCCCCTTCACCTCACCATCGGGACCTCATTAAGTCCACGAATCCTAATGAATGGATTTTCTTCTACCGTACTTGTATAGCATCACCCTTAATGCTTTCATACAGTCGCTGTATATGGCAGGGATGCGGCCACCTGCTCTATAAGACGACTCCCAGCGTATAAGATGACTCCCGGTGTATAAGACAACTACTGGTGTATAAGTCGACTCCCGCATATAAGACGACTGCTGACATTTGAGAAGATTTTCTTTGGTTAAAAAGTAGTTTTATACACCAGAAAATACAATAAATCTTATTTAAACCCAGTTTCCTTGCCAGCATAGGGACATATTTCCTTCTTTCCTCTACTACATATATAGGTTGTACACACACAGTTGAGAACGGACTTGCCAAGCTTTAGTTGGTTTAATGATTTAAGTGATTTAAGACTAGAATAAAGTACAAAATTATGATTTCAAAATAGCCTCCAAGAAAAAAAAACCCCACAAAATTATTTCACCTCAATATGCTGAAACATATATGGATGGTTGCATATCTTTCTCAACTGCATGATGGTATTCATAAGAGTTTTGGCTCCCCCTTTTCCCTGTGGAAGTAACACAGGTACAATCATTAGTTCAAGTGAAAATTGAGAAAGTTAGAAGCTCATACAACACATTATGTTTATATTTAATATGTCACAATATAAAAGGAAATTTAACACCCTCTGCAATCTAACTTCCTCTGGAAAATCCCAAATGATATAACATGAGTTTATGCAAATAAAGAATACCGAATTATAAGAAATCTAGGGACTTTAAATGACCTTTTCACCAACTTGTATGTAATGAAATCTATCAGGAAAGTTACACTGTATTTTCTTCAAGTGTTATCTGAGAAGGCTCATACCTCTTGATTTAAAAAGGCTTATTCTGAAAAAAGTATCTACTTCTAATTTTAATATTCTCACCTTCTTATCTTTTTCTGAGCCATCCGTAAGAAGGATTCCTTTGGCTTGCATATGGCGATACAGAATCTTCTGAAGCGCTGACATATCACACTTTACAACATATTCAACCTAATGTGAAACGGTAAATAAGCAGTGTTATTTTTTTTTTTAGTAATAGACAGTTTTGCTCTGTCTACAATTAACAAACCAACATTCCTACACATTTGACCTTTTCTGTGGTAGATGTCCTCTACAAAACTGTCATTCATACTTTGGCAGAATCTTATGATGTCTCAATGTGCTGTTTATTTGACCGAATACTGAATATTCAAGTTGCTTTTACTTTATTTTGTCTTAGCTGTGTGCATCAGGTATAACTCAGTAATTATAAAGGGTGCAGGGAAATGGCCAGTCATAGTGTAGACTTTCAGCAAAGTAAGGGTGGAATTTAAAATGCAAATTACCAAATATGGTCTAAATCAGGGCTGTCCAACTGGCGGCCCTGGGGCCGTACACGGCCCTCCAGCCTGTTGGCTCCGGCCCCAGCTATGCCCCCGGCCGCCATTTTTAAATTTTTTTAAAAAAAATTTTTTTAATGGCGGCCGGGGGAGGCGGGGCAGGGAGGAGGAAGTGAGCCAGCTCCTCCTCCCTGCACCGCCCCCTCTGTCCTTCTCTACGTGCCGCTGCTGCGAGTTCGAGACAAGGGGCGGTGCAGGGAGGAGGAGCCAGGTAGAGAGGA
Source organism: Anolis apletophallus (assembly GCA_030556195.1). Taxonomy (NCBI): domain Eukaryota; kingdom Metazoa; phylum Chordata; class Lepidosauria; order Squamata; family Anolidae; genus Anolis; species Anolis apletophallus. Next base: position 97,894,102 of record JARBWK010000006.1, on the reverse strand, counting down.
GGCGTGCCTAAAGAGGAGGAAGGCAAGCGCTTGCTTTCCTCCTCTTCAGGCACGGGGCTTCTCCGTTCTGTCTCTCCCACCGGCGCCCTGATCAGGGCGCCGGTGGAAGAGGCAGAACAGGGGAGGGGGCTGGCGTGACACTAGGAGGGAAGGAGAAGCCATGGAGGGCTCCCCTTGGCTTTGCCTTCCCTCCTAAAGGGTCACGCCAGCCTCAGAAGCGAAATCGCCGCTTCTGAGGCTGGCGTGACACTTTAGGAGGAGGGACCGGGGGCGGGGCCGGGGCAGAGCGGCCCCCCAGGTCTTCAGTGACTGGAAGTCCGGCCGTAGGTCCAGTAGAAGTTGGACAGCACTGGTCTAAATCAATGGGATTTACTTATGTGTTATGTACCATTAAACTTCTGACTGGCAAGTTCTACTCTAGTTGACACTAATCAGCAACCATTGGTGTCCACCACATTGGAACAACTGTAAAAATCAACAGTAATTCCGGTGTTGAATGGTCTATCACGCAAATAAATTATATACTTCTCTGAATACTGGCAATCCAGAGACCAAAATTTTCTTTTAAACCGTGACCTAGAATTTCTCCTTCAATGCCATGGATATTCTTTACTTTCTTACTTAGAAGTCAATTGTACTAAAAGGTTTTGGACAGTGAGAGCTGAAACTTCCATGTCAATGGAGTGGTCAATCTGCTCTGAATTTTGAAGTAGCTATCCAAAACACTACCCTCGACCTCCCAAAGTTCAGGATCTTGGATAGCTAATTTGAAGCTCTGGCTTTAAAGATACAGGTGCATTTACATGCCAATTGGTGGGGCATACCATGGGTGACTGATCACTGCGGGCGTGGAACACCAGACAAAAAGAAGTGCCATCGATTGCCACTCTTTTCAGGCAACCAGGTTTCAGTACCAGCCTTCTGTTGAGGCAATATGGAACCTGGATTTAACCCAGATAATCGAAAAACACCAGCAATGCCTTCCATACAAATACCTTTTCTGGCAGCTGAGATTCAACTTCTTTCTTCAGCCTCCTTAACAGAAAGGGTCGTAAAACTTTGTGGAGACGTCGGATGATGAGAATAGTCTCTTCCTCATTCAAATCCACCTGACGGTATAAATAGTGTATAAACAGATTTGAGACAATTTAATTCATAGTATAAGTTCTAGAAGATTTAAAAAAAACATGGAGAAGTATTGCTAAAAAGTATTCTAAAATGCAACATTATTACACTAGGTATGACATATACATTATGAGTATCTCCATAAAATTGATTTTACTTTGTTTTGGAATCTCTGTGAGTTTGTATTTAAACAAACTAGCCCCATACCCTTTCTCCAGTCATGGCAAAAGGGGCATTGAACCACTGTTCAAAGGTGCTGCAGCTCTTGAAAATTGTTGGTAGGAGGAAATTGAGGAGAGCCCAAAGTTCTGGTAGTTTGTTCTGCAACGGCGTTCCAGTCAAGAGAATCCTCCTAGGAGCAACGTAATGTGTATTCAACACCTGGGTGAGCTTACAGTGGTGGTTCTTCATTCTATGGCCTTCATCCACAATCATATATTTCCATCGAATCTATATAAAAAAAAGAAAAAAGCTGACAACATCTACTTTATCTCCAGGGGTTATAACTAAGATTAGTTGTACAGACTGAGTATCCCATATCTGAAATGCTTGGGACCGGAAGTGCTTTGGATTTAAATTTTTATTTTGGACTACCTGTATTTGCATATACATTCAAAATTAGATATCTTGAAGATTACACCTAAGACTAAATATGAATTTATTTATTTTATTTAGAGAATTTTTATCCCGCTCCTCAGTTATAAAGGTTACAACATGCTAATTTTCTTTTAAAATATATATAAGATCAATAATTATTACATAAATATTGCATAAGAGACAATGTTGCTCTGTCTTGCTGGCTACCTCCTTCTCACTCAATGGTCAGTGGAATGGCAGCTGAAGGTAGTATGTATATATACCTTATACATATAGCTTAAAAGTAATTATATACATTCTTTTCAAAAATGTTGTGCTTGAAACAAAGTGTGCGTACATCAAACCACTAGAAAACAAATGTGTCACTATCTTAGCTGGAACCACAAGGGGATGATGCAGGTGCAAACTCACAGGTGGTCACAATGAGTCAAAATAGGATTTATCCATGCAACATATAAACAACAGTACTGTTGTTTATATGTTGCATGGATAAATCCTATTTTGACTCATTGTGACCACCTGTGAGTTTGCACCTGCGTCATCCCCTTGTGGTTCCACTTTTGTGTTTTTGCTTCTCGTTAGCCGACCCCTCCCTTTTGTGTTCTCACTATCTTAGCTACCCATGATGATGATTTTGGAATTCCAGATGAAGGATGATTAACCCATATTGAGTTTTAGACAGGAAGCAACACTTGCATTATTCAATCAGGTTTTTGATGTAAGTTAATACTGTATTTGCTTGTTTTGAACAATTTTTATTTCTGAGATTCTATTTTGATTTTCCTGTATTGTTATATATCAATTTGTGGGTCCCTCATAACATGAAAGGCATTCATAAATACTTTTAAGCAATGATAACAAAATAGTAAAAGTTTTCAGCATGGAAAAAATAAATAGCACAATCCTGTGAGGGAATAAAAACATCTTGTCACATAATACATAATTAACTTATGCAACTTTTAATAATTACAGTAATGCCCATTATAATAATAAAGTCCAAAATTACTAAACAAGCTGTGAAATAGTAATCGTTTTGAATTACTGAACATGCACAAGGTGCACCCTGTTCCAAACTACTAGATATGGTCGGATAGAGATTCCCAGACAACAGTGAGTTGCCCAGTGAGTATTGTGGCGATTGTGTAGTATGAGTCTGGTAGCTCCAGTGAATATAAAATGCTGGCTTGGTGCCTTTTATTTGACATGCCACATTCCTAAATTAGAGTAGCTTTATGATCCCAAAATAAAATTGAAATCATCAGCTAAGTATTTTCTTGTGCATTTTCGTAATTGGACCCCTTCAGTTATGACATAATCTCATGGTGCTGTATTTTACATATATTTGTTAGCACTAAAGTTTTTTTTTAAAATCTTGGGATGTTTGGGTAAGCACTAAAAATATCAGATAAAGAGATTCAAAGATAAATTTAACACCTTTTTACAGTAGCTCATTAACATTACTTGTTTCTCAGGTTTTTTTAAAAATGGCAACATCTTATTTTAATAACTTTTAAAATTTCACAACAAAAATGTCAAAATGAGCCCAAGTCAGGAACTTTTTAGAAACAGCACACGTGTGCTATTCATTAAACCACAATGGCCATTTATGTGACAAATTATTACATTATGTTTTTCAAAAATGTCTCTCTGTACTTACTGCCCTCAAAGTAAAGGTGGCATAATTACATGCAGCATCACTTTCAACACTATAAGAGGTAACAATTGGGGTTTTTTTTCCTGGATAATCCCAGAGATAACACACTTTGTGTGGATTGCTTCTCTTCAAGAAAATACATAAATCACATGAAGCTTTAGCACTTTAAAGACAGGATTTATACAGCATCAGAACAGTTGCTGAAACTGGAGATATTAAATGGAATGTGAATTAAAAGAATACAAGCAACTGTAATGTGTGCTGTAAAAACTGTCAGAAAGTTACATGCAAAGATGAAAAACCAAAACTATGTGCATTTATCGGGCTATTCCTGCCCAACAGCTTCTTGTGCATATTTGTGTATATTCTTTTGTTTGATGCTAGGTTGAGGAAAGAAAAAGTAGCAAGAAAGTTCAGTTTTTAAATGGTTACTACAGCAGTCACATGGAATTGCTTTCAGATATAGATATCTGTTCTGATGTTTGGTATGTGGGAGTGAAGAACTCAATAATAATAGCTCAAGGTGAGCTCAATTACAGAAATATCTCCATTTCTACTGAAACATAGCTTCCAAGGATTAGCCACCACGTTTCAAGGTCTAATAACTATTCAAGAGATATTGAGATCAAAGCAATGATTCCTGAGCTATCTGGTTTTAATGCATGAATGAAAATCAACAGAACAGGTTTCAGTCTGGTCTCTATTATCTTTTCACATTTCGAAGGCAGCTCTTCTTCTTACCATATTCATCTCTATTCAGACACAAAGAAGAAGTGCAGAGCTGTGGATAAAAAAGGGAATAGCAGGGTTCCTGGATAAACGTTATTAGGCAGGATGATGTACAGATGGCTATACCTCTCTACAGTACAATAACTGTGTGGTGTTGATGGGATCCACAGGTAGCAAAACCATTCTCTCATCTGCAACCCTGAAATGCCACGGCAGGAGAGCAACCATGAATGGGATGGAAGAAGGGCTAAATATCTCAATCCAGGCAAAGAAAAACATGGAACTGGCTTTTTAAAGCAACAGCCATGACGGGCTTTGGGCTGGGAGTTTTCTTTGCTCAACACAATTCTAGTTATGTAAGACAGGGAGAAAAGTTTGTAAATAAAAATAATTAGCAACAGACAGAAAGCGTTACTGACAGCATGGTTATCTTGTTGGTTATTTAAGAGCTCTTTCTTTGTGATTATTTATTATGAAGAAAAGAAGGTAATGTTGTAAATACCTTAGCAAGTATGTGTTTGTCCTTTATTATGTATTCGTAAGTAGTCAAAAGAACATTAAACTTTCCACTACGAAGCTGAGGGACAAGCGATCTGCGCATAGCTGGTGTACCCTAAAATAAAGGAGAATGAGAAGAATCTTAATTCTTTATACTAGTCGTTCAACTTTCTGCATATAAGCATGAAACAAAATGTGGTTAATAAGTTAAAGACAGCTCTTACTCTTTGGCTAAAGAAACTGAGAAAAAGAAAACTAACAGTTTTATAGCAGGGGATCAAGGAAATATGTGATTTTAAGAGCAGCCCTTCCTTGTGCAGATTTGCCCTGAAAGGTTGGGGCTACTTTGGAATTGTGCTAGAGGAATTGGGAATGAGAGGAATCAATGAAAATGGGCTTCATTCCAATTCCATTGATATAATACTCCTACAGATTAGACAGAGCACAACTGTATACAACAGGGCTGTCCAACTTCTACCGGACCTGTGGCCGGAATTCCGGTCACTGATCACCTGGGGGGCCAAAGGGCCTGCCTCTGCCCCGGCTCCGCCCCCTCCCAGGCTCCGCCCCTCCCCAGCTCCACCCCCTTCCCCAGATCCAGGGAGGGAATGTAAATACATTAATAAAATATAATAATCAGAAAGGGACATGGATGGAATGAGGGAATATACATACATTAATAAAATATAATAATATCAGAAAGGGACATGGATGGAATGAGGGAATATAAATACATTAATAAAATATAATAATATCAGAAAGGGATATGGATGGAGAGAGGGGATATACATACATTAATAAAATATAATAATATCAGAAAGGGACATGGATGAAGGGAGGGGATATACATACATTAATAAAATATAATATCAGAAAGGGACATGGATGGAATGAGGGAATATACATAAATAAAATATAATAATATCAGAAAGGGATATGGATGGAGGGAGGGGATATACATACATTAATAAAATATAATAATATCAGAAAGGGATATGGATGGAGGGAGGGGATATACATACATTAATAAAATATAATAATATCAGAAATGGATATGGATGGAGGGGGAGGGGATATACATACATTAATAAAATATAATATCAGAAAGGGACATGGATCAAGGGAGGGGATATACATACATTAATAAAATATAATTAATGCTTCCTGCCTGGGTGAACCCTCCCAACCCCTGAGGCTGTGGGTTCATTACCTGGAGAGGCGCGGGCGGAGGCGGCGATGGCGTCGCAGGCCTGCCTCTGTGTGGGCAGGAAGGGGTCCCGGAGGCCGGCGCGGAAGGCGGCGGAGGCCTCGGGCAGGAAGGGAACCAGGGCCGGGCCCTCGCTGCCGCCGAGCAGGGCGGCCAGGAGCTGGAGCAGGCCCAGGCGGAGCTCCTCGCAGGCCAGGCGGAGCTCCTTGCAGGCCTCGCCTTGTCCGGCCTCGCCCTGGCATAGCTGCTGAATCCCGAGATTTCAGCAACTGTATTAACTATCGCGAGACTACGCCAGGTACACGGGATTTCCCTCTCAACGCGAGATCCCGCGTGGCTGGCGTAGTCTCGCGAGACTTCCTCCGGAAACCGGAAGTGGGTAATTTATTTTATTTTTTAAATTTAATTTATTTTCCTTTTTTATTTTTTATTAAAAAGATGAGGGGGCGTAGGAAAGGGGCTGGGGGGCCGTGTGCGGCCCCAGGGCCGCCAGTTGGACAGCCCTGGTATACAACAAAGAAAGAGCACAACTGTATACAACAAATGATGATATTGCTGTCTAATTTTCTTCTGGAAGAAAGCAATGAGTAATTTTAGCAATTTTCCTCTCATTGTGAAAGTAATTTTAGCAATTTCTCTCTCGTTTAGTTATCAAAACTAAAGTTATGATAACTATTCATAGTTCAAGACTTTTTTCAAAATTTGCATATGGTTATTTTGCAGAGAAAAAGAAAAAACTTTTATGTGCATAGGAGACAGTATTTTCAGCATCTAAAATACTGCTTCCAATATAGAAAATGCTGGCTTCAGAGCAAAACAACCATCTACAAGTTTTGAGCAGAGTAAGTCCCCGGGTAATGCATTTTCAGTTGAGGAAATAGTGTTGTCTGTTCCCGCTAAACTGAAAACACTGTTTTCTAAACCAGTGGTTCTCAACCTGTGGGTCCCCAGGTGTTTTGGCCTACAACTCCCAGAAATCCCTGCCAGTTTACCAGCTGTTAGGATTTCTGGGAGTTGAAGGCAAAACATCTGGGGACCCACAGGTTGAGAACCACTGTTCTAGACTTACATGCAAATATTGCACAAAATTTGGCTGCAAAGCTTATTTTCATCAAAATATCTCAACACTGAAGAAACACATTTTTGAAATATTTTAGATTCTTCTTTCCATCCCTATATGCAATCAAAAAGCTTTGCATCTGAAAATGGCTTCTGGAAAGCTCTACCCATATGAAGCTGCAAATAACCTCATCCTTTTGCATTGTGCCCCTACATCTTATGTCCAATTTCTCAATGGCTTTCACATCTGTAGGACAATCAATCCATTCTAGGTTCCAGTTCTGAACTTTAAGGGACCTATGCCAAATGATGAATCCTACCTCTAAACCAGCTCCTTTAAAGTCTGAACTAAAAATCAGAGCAGATTCTCTACCCTACTGATATAGAAGAATGTCTTTAATGACATTACAACAATAGATGTGACAAAGATTAGTCCAGTGAGGAATTATTTACAAATGATAACCTTCAATAAACAGCAGCATCTAGATGTTTTAAGTGGGGGGGGGGACCTATTCAAGAATACACAAATGTATTTATCATTTGCATTATTTCCATCCAAGACTTTGCAAAGGATTTATGTAAATATCATCTCATAAAATCACCTTGGTGACTAAGGGCAGATAGCATAACTTTATGCTCACGGGCTTATGCAACAGCACTTTATTAGTGAGCTGCAAGACCAAAATAAGTGTGTGCACAATATCCAAGGAAAATATGGAATGGGCCTCAGTGCACAAGGCACATCCATGGATAATGTGCAACTCCTTTTCCACACACTTCCACTGCATAACATTATTCACAATCAGACAAAAATAGCCAACCATTTATGAAAGGGAATTTACACACGCAGAAGGCACTGATGGGGAGCTGGTTAAGTACAGATATAGGTATATGTATGTATATATGCAGTTTTTATATTCATATACAAAAGACATTCAAACCTTGTAAGAAATTTTCACCACAGAAGGAGCCCATTTGTCCAATTCATAAGTCCAATTGGATAAAGTCCTGTGGAAAATACATTGATAAATTGACAGTTCAGAGATAAAAGCAGCCTTTATTATTATTATTATTAGCATTCTTATAAGAACAAAAAAGTTAATATTTCGACAACTTGGTCTCTGATGTTCAAAAGGCAAGATGGATACCGAAAAACAAACTGTATTGAACTGTATTTAAATAGTACAAAAATCTTTTCTAATTATGTCAGAAAATTCTGAGTATTAGCTGAAGCATCCAAAGGAAAGTGGATGTATGACTACATAACCTGCCCAATGGGAAGCAAACAAACATTTCAGTGTCTTGTTGTACAAGGCTGAATTTGATGAAATGGATCTTAGTTTTAAAATGCTTGCTCAGGAAATTGGGCAGAACTTTGTGGAATCCTCCTCTGCACACTCGAGTGAATGAAAGAGAATGTAGTACATAACATCATAAAGCCTTTATTTATGAACAGGTATTTGGAGAAGTGTTAAGTGCGCTCTCAATGTTTTTAAAACACTGACTCAAGTTTTAAGAGAGGACATAGCTCTTTTCTTCCCTTGCCATTTTATATCTGAAGAAAGAGGATTATTTCAATACTTGCTTGCCTTCCCTCCCTCCCTCCCTCAAATCTCTGGTCCGTGTATAGATCAAAAATGTATGGGTTGCTTACCTGTAACCATATTTCTTCGAATGTCAGGTCTGTGAAATCCACACACATGGGTTTTCCCCCGCGCATGCGCAGATTCTCGGATACTCTACTAGAAAGATCTAAATACAAGCACCGCCCACCTTCCCATCAGCCCCAGCGCCCAGGCGGGGCTTGCTCCTCAGTCCGTTTCCGCGAAAACGCAGTACGAAAAGAGGCATGACCGTGGGGAGGATGGGCGGGTTCCTGTGGATTTCACAGACCTGACATTCGAAGAAATATGGTTACAGGTAAGCAACCCATACTTCTTCTTCATGTGGTCTGTGAAATCCACACACATGGGTGAGTAACAAGCTATTTACCTGGAGGTGGGTCATGCCACACACGAGAAGAGAACGGCTCTGCCAAAGGCTGCATCCCTCTTGGTGAGGAAGTCCAGCTTGTAATGGGATGCAAAGGTGGAAGGAGTTGACCATGTTGCCGCTTTGCAGATGTCATGAACTGGAACTCCCCGCAGAAAGGCCTGGGAGGTAGAAACTGACCTCGTGGAATGTGCCTGTAATGTCGGGGAGGATCTCTACCTGCCAATTGATAGGCCAACCGAATTGTGGAAACTATCCATGACGCCAGACGCTGCGAGGAGACCGGAGTGCCTAGGGCATCCTTCCTATATTTAAGGAAAGTCTGGGTGACTTCCTATAACTGGCAGTCCTGTCAATATAGAAGGAGAGTGCCCTTTTGACATCCAGGGAGTGTAGGGACACCTCTAACTGAGAGGTTGGTTAGGGAACAGGGCAGGGAGAGTGATGTCCTGGGACATATGAAAATGGGACACAACTTTAGGTAAAAAAGTAACATCGGTCCGAAGAACAACTTTGTCTTCGTGGAACCTTATAAACGGGGGATCAGCCCTGAGGGCTGTTATCTCGCTAGCTCTCCTGGCTGAGGTAATAGCAACCAAAAACGCTGTTTTCCAGGAGAGGTGGGAGATATCAGCATGAGCCATGGGCTCGAATGGGGGTTTAGACAACTGGGAAAGAACAAGTTCAAGGCTCCAGGCTGGAGGTGGTGGGGAAACTGGGGGTGGATCATCTTATAGCCCTTTTAGGAACATGTGGATAATAGGATCTTGAAAGAGGGACGGAGTCCACCTCTCCTCCTATACCACGATAGGGCAGCTAGATAGCACTTTATCGAGGAGAGAGAAAAATTAAGGGATGAAAGATGAACCAAGAAGTCTATCACCACCAGAATAGGGGCTGAAAGAGGAGGGTGGCCCCGGGATTCGGAAAAAGTAGCAAACTTTTTCCATTTGTAGGTATAGGACTTTTTAGTCGAGGCCTTTTGGGCCGCCAACAGGATGAGGCGTGCTGCATCAGAGATGTGGTCTTAGGGGTTATCCTCCAAGCCGTCAGGCGGAGGGTTGGGAGGTCTGGGTGTTGAAGTAGGCCGTCTTGTAGCGTCAGCAGGTCCGGGCTGGATCGCAGGCGCAGAAAGTTGCCCCTGGCTGCATGGAGGAGGGGGGCAAACCATGGTTGCCTGGGCCACCATGGCGCTATGAGGATGCAATCGGTCTTGTCTGAGACAATCTTTGCCACCACTCTGGAGAGGAGTGGGAGGGGTGGGAATATGTAAAGGAAGCCCAGGGACCACTGGAAAGGAAGGCATCTCCCAGGCAACCTGGGGATGCGCGAGGGTCTAGCCTTGCGCAGAAAAGGGGGCACTGAGCATTGTCGGGGGATGCAAACAGATCCACCTGTGGGTGGCCCCATCGGCGTGTTAAGAACCTGAACTCTCTGGGGTGAAGATGCCACTCGTGAGTGGTCAAGGATGTCCGACTGAGGGAGTCTGCTAAGGTGTTGTCCTTGCCTGGAAGGTGAACTGCCACCAGGAAGATGTTTTTCTGTATGCACCAGTCCCAGATGCGAATTGAGAGGGTCAGAAGGTTGTGTGAGTGCATCCCACCCTGTTTGTTGAGATAAAACTGGACAGAGGTGTTGTCCGTGATTATCTGGACAGTGCGGTTGTGAACTAGGTTCGAGAATGCCCGAAGGGCTTTCTCTACTGCCAACAGTTCAAGTGAATTTATGTGGAGTCGCATCTCCTCCGGGGACCAGCGGCCGCTGATCTGGAGGTGTAGCGTGTGGGCTCCCCAGCCTCCCTCGGAGGCATCCGTGGTCACTGACAGGGACGGGTGAGGGGGAAGAAAGGGCATGCCCGAGCACACATTGGACTCCTTTGTCCACCATATGAGTGACCGGAGGACGGGGGGGGGGTGGAGGATGACAGACTGACTGTCTGCAAGGGGATTGAAGGCAGCAAGGAACCAAGCCTGAAGCGGGCGAAGTCGGAGCCTGGCAAAGGGTGTGACACTTGTGGTGGAAGCCATGTGGCCCAGGATGGACTGAATGGTCCATGCAGAAGCATATCCCTGGGAGAGGAGGCCAGTGATGGCCCGCTTGAGATTGAGGAACCGGTCCTCTGGAAGGAATGCCTTCTGGGCGTTGGAGTCTATCATGGCACCTATGAAATGAATGTGTTGTGTAGGAGTCAGTTGAGATTTCTCGAGGTTGACAATGAGTCCAAGGTCCTGTAAGAGAGATAAAGTATATGATATGTCAGAGAGGAGCTGATTTCTAGTTGGAGAAATCAGAAGCCAGTCGTCAATGTATGGAAATACGGAGATTCCGCGTTTCCGCAAATGAGCCGCCACAACCGCGAGACACTTAGTGAACACGCGGGGAGCTGTGCAAAGGCCAAAAGGTAGGGAGTTGAATTTGAAAACTTGTCCTTCTAGGGCAAAGCAGAGGTATCTACGGTGGTCTTGGGCAATAGAAATGTGGAAGTAGGCATCTCTCAAATCAATAGTAGCCATCCAGTCTTCCCGTTTGATAAACGGGAGGATAACCGTTAGGGTAACGATACGGAACCTGCGGGGCTTGATGAACTTGTTGACTCCCCTGAGATCAAGGATGGGCCGCTGGCCACCGTCTCGTTTGTCTACCAAAAAGTAGCGAGAAAAAAGGCAGTTGGCAGTATCATCTAATGAGACAGGGGAGACGGCTCCCTTGTGCAGCAGGGAGTCAATTTCTTCCCATAGGGCAGGTGAAGGTGTAGTAGTGAATAGTATGTGCCCAAGTGGGGGGCATGAGTCAAATTCAATAGTGTAGCCGTAGTGAACTATGTTAAGGACCCACTTGTCAGTAGTGATGGAATGCCAAACTGATGCAAAAGGCAGGAGTCTATCAAGGAAGGCGAGGTGTGGGATGGTGTCACTATGATGTAAGCGTTGAGAGTGTAGAACAGCAGGGGTGTGTGGGTGGAGGGAGGGGGAGAAGGTGACGGGTTAAAACCGCCGTCTGTTATTGTAAGGAGGCCTGGAGCCACGTGACTGTCCTCGAAAGGGCAGAGGGGGCCTCCTAGCGCTAGAGGGGGGCGTCTGGGGATGCTGTTTGTCTCTATAGTTTTGGTAGTAATAGCCTCCTCGGGAATAAGGGTATCTACTATAGGGTCTCCACCTTTGGCGTTGTTGGTAAGGACGATGACCATAGCCACTAACAATTTGTTTATTTTTGTGTGATTGTTCAAGTTGGGAATTAGTTTCTGTGTTAAACACACCTGTCTCATCCAAGGGGAGGTCTTCAATCAGGTTGCGTTGGTCTTGGGATAGTGTAGATGCCCTAAGCCAAGCATGCCTTCTCAAGGCCACAGATCCCGCAATCAGTTTCCCCGCGCTATCAGCGGTATTTTTAGCTAAGTCCTTTTGGAGCTTAGAAAGAAAGGAAGCCTCTTGGGCAAAGGCAGTAGCCATGGCTTGTTCAGCCGGTGGTAACAACTCAAGGTAGGGAGTTACCTTATTCCAGATGTATGTATGATAACAGCTCATATATACCCCATAATGGGCCATTCTAGCGAATAGGCAGGCTGAGGAATAAAACTTTCTTGACATGTTGTCAAGCTTTTTTCCTTCCTTATCGGAAGGGGAGATTTGGTTTCTTTGTATTGGTCTCGGCTGAGCATCTGTCACCAAAGAGTTGGCATTAGGAAGTTTAGCAAGCCATGTGGCTTCCTTAAGGTCAAGCTTGTAAAGATTTTCAGCCCTTTTGGAGGTTGCTGGAACCAGGCCTGGTGCCACACCTGTGGTTTTTAGTATTTGTAATAGATGCAATGTTGGTAACACAGCAGCCATAGGAGGTCGCTGTTCTGAGGTGGTAAAGCATGGATCCTGAACAGCATTGGGTGGGGGAGGGGTTGCCAAATTGATGGCTCTAGACAGGCGGATGAGCAATGCTGCAAATGCCTTGTATTCCTCTGCTTGGAGGGGATCAGGATCAGCCTCTTGTTGAACTGAGGCAGAGGCGGTGGGGTCAGAGGAAGGTTCAGTTGCAGAAATATCAGCCTCTTGAGTTTCTGCCTGAATAGGAGTAGAAAGAGAGGGAGGCACTGCCACCTGGTGGGGAGTAGCTGGTGGTTCGGGAGGAGGGGAAGCAACAGTGGCTGTAGGCGGAGGACGGGCCTGAGGGCGAGGGGGGGGTGGTTCCACAGGGCTTTCAAAGCCTTCTTGGTAATGATAGGGAGGATAATAAGGGAAAGGCGGGTAAGGGAAGGGAGGAAAAGGGTATTCCTGGGGCCAAGCACGGTGCAAGGGGCGGCCGCGCCGACGTTTAGGAGGAGGGCTGCGGGACCGGGAGGAAGAGGAGGAGGAGGAAGGAGAGCGGCGCCGCGAGGCTCTCTTGGAGCGGCGCCCCGTGGTTGGGGAAGCAGCGTGGGCAGCCAGTACCGGGGAGGGAGATCGCTCAGGCACTGGAGCCAGCTGAGCTGGTTGGAGAAGAGGGGGGGATAAGGCAAGGCTCGGGTCCACCTGGGACGTGAGCACATCAATGGGGAGCAATTGAGGAGGCTCCTGGAGCTCCAGGAAGGACGCTGTGTCCTGCTCCATTTCAGGCAGTTCAAGGAAGACTGCTGGCGGTTCAGCCATAGGAGATCTCAAGGCCGGTTGGGCAGTGAGGTGTCTCTTTTTTTGTTGCCTTTCTTTTTCCTTGTGCTTGGTCTTTTGGGCTGCCTTTTTGGGCGGCTTTGCCTGCTTTTTTGGTGGCTCGCCCTGGGAAGGAGAGGGGCCTTCCAATGGGTCGTCTTCTTGCTGTGGAGGAGGTTGTAAGCTCTCTCCTGCAAGGGAGGGGGGAGGCGGCAAAGGCTCAGGAGAAGGCTGAACGCCTTGGCGAAGCTGTTCTGGCGCCAGAGACTGATCGTAGAGAAGCGCCTTAAGGCGCGAATCCCGGCTCTTTTGGGCCCTGGTGGTGAAGCTCCTGCAAATATTGCAGGCTTGTTTTAGATGAGCCTCCCCCAGACACAACAGGCATTTTAGATGTTTATCAGCCTCGGGTAAATTAACTCCACAGGCTGAGCATTTTTTAAAAGTAGGGACAGACATAGCAAGTCTAAAAAGGGGTCTGGTCGAGAATGAAAAAGGAAAGAAAAAACCTGGTCAGAAGGAAAAAACTAGAGAGAGCAATCCGAGATGTGTCCTGCTTCACGCGGAAAAAAGGACTGAGGAGCAAGCCCCGCCTGGGCGCTGGGGCTGATGGGAAGGTGGGCGGTGCTTGTATTTAGATCTTTCTAGTAGAGTATCCGAGAATCTGCGCATGCGCGGGGGAAAACCCATGTGTGTGGATTTCAGAGACCACATGAAGAAGAAATAATTAACTGTTCAATAACTCTAGTACAGCAGGCATAGTATGATGGACACAGTAAATGCTGACTTTGTTTGCCATCTGGGTTCCTAATGCCACACACAATGTGAAAGAAGGGAAAATAATAAAAGACTAAATCCACAATACATAGTCAGCACTGTCTTACTGCATGCTTCATCTAAGACAGTAAAAGTGTGTGTATTAAAAAAGTATATACCGTTAATGAGCCAATCTGCATGGTGTAGAAAAATATCATTAGGAAGAGTTCATCTACTTACGAGAGGGGAACAATGATGATATAGGGACCATTGAGCCTTTTGTGATCCATCAGGTAGGTGATGAGTGCAAGAGTCTGTATGGTCTTGCCTAGCCCCATTTCATCAGCTAAAATTCCATTCAAATTGTTATTATACAGGGAAACCATCCATTCCAGGCCTTGAATCTGAAATGCAGGAGAATTGCACCGGTTATCAAGAATCTGCATACACTGACGTTCTGATTTGAACCTCACTGCTCTAATGCCAAGTATTGTGCAGTAGAGAATCTGCCAGCTGCAGACAGCACAATGAAAAAGCCACAAAAATTGCCTACTCAAGAATCGCTGCTGGTATGTAAGACAATGTCCAAAACTAAGAGATTATTGGAGCATGATGCTAAAGATAAACGTGACTCCTCATGCCATGAGACACTGCAAACTCTTAACAGTGTTGGCCTGGAATCTTATTGGTGCTGTTTTCTCATCCTGGACATGCTTATTATGTTGATTTCTTTGGCATTGCCATCTCTTTGTACAATGTTCACACACATATATGGCAGCTTTAAAGAGCCAGAGCCCATAGTCACAGTTCAATACTGGGCCAGGAAGAGAGGGATAGAGAAAACAGTGAAGCAGCACCCAACCCTGGCTGTGGTTCAGCAGTGAAGAGAAGAAAGATGGCCTCCACTGACTCACTGGGGATTTGGACAACTGCAGTTCTCTTTCCCAGCTGCAAGCTGCAGCCATGGGCTGCCTAGTTATATCTCATAGACAAGAGGGAGCTGGATACGTTTAGCTTGGAGAAAAGAAGGCTGAGAGGGGAGGCGATAGCCATGTTTAAATATTTGAAAGGATGTCACACTGAGGAGGGGCAAGCTTGTTTTTTTCTGCTCTTGAGACTGGAGCAATGGATTTAAACTGCAGGAAAAGATATTTCACCTAAACTTTAGGAAGAACTTCCTGATGGTAAGAGCTGTTCAGCAATGGGATAATGCTGCCTGGGAGCACAATGGAGTCTCCTTCTCTGGAGGCTTTTCTAAGCAAAGACTGAATGGCTATCAGTTGAGAGGTTTTTAATTGTGCATTCCTGCATGGGAGGGGGTTGGACTGGTTGGCTCTCAGGGTCTCTTCCAACTCTATGATTCTAAGAAACAAATGTGATGTGGGTTGCAGAACTTCCAGGGACTGGTGAGGGGCTCAGGAGCCACAGAAGTGGGATCAGGAGCTTCATGAAACCCACAGTATGTCAACTCAAAACAATGATCTAGGATGCTCACCTGATAATGTTTCAGGGTACCATTAATAAGAAGAGAAGACTGTTTGTCAACTCTCTCAGCAATCGCATGAGCCACTGTGTAGTAGGACTGAGACCCTCTAGCACTGTACTGCATGCTGTATTCATCATCCACGTCTTGTTTGGCAGTCCTGTCGTATAATTATAGAAAGGTACTTTTAACTTCATATTTTTAACAATTTAGCCAGTCCAGTTCTTACACAAGCATGCAAAAACAGCAGTTGCCTTGTTCTCTGTCTATTTCCATATCACTCACTCAATTATTTCTTTAGCAGCTTTTTCTGAAACGTCTTCAGTGTTGGGATCTAGGTGTATCTTTCCATCTGTTTCTTGTCTGCTCGATTCATCCTCCTCTTCCTGCAGAAAAGAAAAAGTCAGGTGTTGGTCCCAACTTTGGAATTGCAATGCTTTACAATTTTGTGAACCATAATTTTCAACATTTACTGCCTCTTCTTGATTCTTTTCTGTGTTTGAAACACCTGCTAGAAGGACATCCCGACTCTATTTTATGAAATTTGTGAATATGGCCTATGAAAGTGTAACAAACTGTTCATCTTCTATGTTAATTATTGAGCTTTAACAATGCAATCTCCCTCCTATAATATTGAAGCTTATTGTTTAGAGGGGGAAAATGCCAAATAGGTTGACATCATCTTGTGGTCTGTTATCAGTTACAGTTAAAGAGTGGTGGTTGTGGGTTTGGGGCTACATAGTGAATTCTGTTCTACTAAGGCTGCTTTCTACACCATTTCCCTTGCAATATTGTGGCACTAATTATCTGTATCACTGATACTACATTCCTGTATTCTTACACACACTCTCCGATCTCTAGAGAGAATATTACATTTTTTAAAATATTCTTTTCAGTATATATAGGCATCAACAAAAGGCATTCACTTACGTCTTCCTCATATTCAGAGTCACTCTCTTCTTCACTATCTGACCTAGGTGCAACTTCATAGCTGTTGGAAAAGAAGTAAGCAATACAGGATCTTTTAAAATTATTTTAGAAAAACCAGGATAAATAGTGCATTTGAAAAATGTATAGGGAAAAGCAGGAATAATACTGGGTTGTTGTAGGTTTTTCGGGCTGTATGGCCATGTTCATACAGCCCGAAAAACCTACAACAACCCAGTGATTCTGGCCATGAAAGCCTTTGACAATACAAGGAATAATACTCATAAATATCAGAATATATAAATGCAGTACAAAAGCAACAAGTTTGGAGGAGCATTTGATTACTCACCCAGGGTTCATTTCTAACCAAGCATCCAACTGGCTTGCTTTAGGAGCCTCTGGTCCAAGAAGAACTTTGCCCGTTTCAGTGTGAGTAACTTTGACAGGGAGATCACTCATCTGACTGCTCTCATCTATGGGCTAAAAAGTTTAAAAAAAGAAAAGAAAAAAATGTATAGCTTAACTAACCGAGATAGCCTCTCATTTATAGACAAACGGTGAGGATGAAGTTAAAAACCAAATTATTAATGAATGACTTGCTCAGAAATTCACAACAGATGATCACAAATGATCACAACAAATGACCTGCACCATTTGGGTCATAATATGATACAAACCGATTTAAAATACAGGAGCCTTACAAAAAAAAATACAGCTCTAGATGACTTTGTTCAAGGGTGCAAAGCTATACACTGAAAGCAAACTTTAAAATCAAATGGCCACTTCGACTTCAGAAACTATATCTTCCTGCTGCCAAATATGTCTAACAATCGGCATGAACCAAAACAATGTGTAGGCTTTTAAGCATATCAAAAATATAAACACCATTAAATACATTTATGTACACTATTATGCCAGGAGTCGTTATCAACTCCTTCAAAAGGATGTAAACGTTTCTCCACACAGCTATAATCATTCCTTATTATTTATATATAAATAAAATTATTATAAATGTGACTTTAATGACACTTACTTGTAAGTTTGATGCATGTCTACCCAAAAAACCCACCACAATGGACAGATATTTATACGATTGTATATTTTTAACAGAGCTGTCCATATGTCTGTTCAGAAGTGTCCCTCACTAATTTCAGTTCAACTTATTCTCAAGTAAATTATAAAGTTCTACAGTCTTAGTGGATTATTTTAAAAATCATAAATAATGAGAGCAATACCAATGTAATTGTCTTATTTGAATGTAAGATACAAAATCATGTTAATGAACAAAGAAACGTTCTGGAATCAATTATAGGGCATTTAGCACACTCATTAATGAGACAGCTCATTAACTACAAGGGCACTCATTAAAAACTTCAGTCAGATGTGTTGGACAAAGTCTCCCATTAAAGCAATTGACTAAAACTCTGTGTGTATCCCAGAAAAGGCAGAAAACTCTAAATCTACTTATGTATATTTGCTTGATTTGTTTGGTTGTAACATTTCAATGTTATTTGTGAAGTTAGAAGCTAAATAAAAATTCGTCACATTATCAAACTGTATAACATAATTTTAAAATATTGCCAACCACAGGAAAGTGGATGTGAAATGTATTATTTAACATGAATTACATGTTTGCTGTATCATTGATACAATCATTAGTAAGTCTTCTTACTTAACTGGGCCCATGTGGAACAGCTAGTCCTTGATAACCAACAAGAGGAAGAAACATTTTTGAGGCATCCACATTACTTTGATTCACATCAAACTCTAAATACATATTTATGGGTCATTTTAACTAAACCAGTAAAATAATTCAATCAAAAATGTTAGTAAATTATAAATATTTTAGTTTGTATCATATGAGAAGGACCCACTCATAGGCCCTTGTCACTGACAAATGTGAAATGTGGAAGAAGCTATTTTAAAACATTTCTTCTTCCCCTGTAGGCAATAAAATTTGCTCTGAAGGATTAAGGGCTCCAAGCAGGACTCCAGGACAGTAGTGAAAATGTCTTTGTCCCTACATGTTGGATCTATTTAGCAAACAGGAGGGCAATTCAAGGTTCAAAATACATCAAACTCCTCCACCGAAAAACAAATTGTAAATGTTATTTTAGTATTAGTCTACATAAAAGTCTTAATCATAGGATTCCTTGCCTGCAATATTATTATTATCTAAATTACAGAACTAGAGAAATATTCATGAACAAAGGAAATAACTGCTTTTGTATCCTGGTTCTGTTCTTTCTCTTCCGAAGACTTTATACAAAGTACAGTACAGACTTGTGCTATTTTGTACATTATTAACTAAAAGCTAATTAAAAAAAGAAATTGATATATTACCTCTCCATCAGGACCAAGTCCAGAACCCATTCCTTCTGTGTTGTCTTCTGGCTTCTGTAACACAAGCATACAGATAAGTTATATTCACTGTAAGGTTGTGTCCAAAAAGAGTAATATAAAAATGTAGGAAGTATATACTTCAAGATGTCAGCCTGATTTTATAGCAGTACTGAATTCTGTACATCTATAAAATAGCGTATCACACTACTGTGCTTGAAACTGAACTAAAATAAGAGAATATATTTTCACTATTCCACATGAAGTTGAGAGATCTTAAGATTGTGAGGTAGGTCTTCTAAATTACATACTTTAAACTGAATTATTAACTGTTTTTCTTTCTTGAAACCGCATTTAGTCTATACATGCACCTTTATTTAAAGAAGCAGAGCAATGCAATAACCTTAAGTCCTATCTTTCTTGCCCATACAAATGTGAACTAGTGCATCATTTTACAAGCTTCAGAGATGAAACAGCAACTAACTCTTGGCATACTATAAGTTCTACATTCTAACACGTGTCAAAGATATTGATATTAAGGCTATTATTCCGTGAAGACAAAGTTAAGACAGATTTGTAATTCTGCAGAGGCACTTTAATCTGTGATGCCTCTACAATCTTTCTTCTGCTGTTCACTCAACACGTCCTGTACCTGCAATCCAATTTATATATTTGCCCCTTAACTGTCAACTCTTTCCCAAATCTTGTGTTCCTGCAATTCTCCAAACATTGCCTTTCCTTCCACTTCAAATCACCTACTATCTCAAATTATACCTGGGCTTATTTTTTTGTATTGGTTACAATGCCTATATGTGCGTAAAAGTGGGTTTATTTTCCTCAGTGTATGTGAACACACATGCACATACATACACACAATGTAAAAGAAAATGCTATAGTGTTTACAAAGATAGTTTCTCATATATACATATACACACACACACACGCAATTCTCATTTCCTGTCATCTGCATGTTTACTTTCTCTCTCTCTGCTTAGACTGATCATACTGATCTGAGATAACCATACTTTGATTTTGTCGCACACATACAGATAGATGTCCGCATTTGCCCATGCTCGTGCAGGTGCAGATACATGCATATACAGAAGGAACTGAACTGTGCTGGTTTTTTGTTTTGTTTTCCCCTTCCTAGAAATACATTGCCAGTTACCCAGATGGCTGGTAGGCAAACTGTGATATAGAAAAAGTGCAGAAAACACAGACACCATGATATTGCTTAAGTGCAACTAAGTACAGTTTTGAAGAATAAAGTCTAAAACCGTAAGAAAAAATAAAGTGTAAAATCATTTAAAATATATACCTGTTCTATATTAGCTGCTACTCTAAAGAATAAAGGGAGACTAAAACCCATGAATGGTGTTCTGTTCAATCCATTTAAAAAGAGGAATGCATACAGGGTGTTTAGACATAATTACGTGATATGAAACACATCACACACACACACATAGAGGGGGGGGGGGAGTGCCACATACAAAGAGCCACAAACATGCAAACTCCCACACCCAAACAGTGGGCACACACCACTTTTTATATCCATCATGACATATTTGAAAACGTCATGTAAGGAACATTTCCATGCTGAAATAGGCCCTCCACCCCAGAAAATCCACATGAGAAACTACTTGGCAAATGTAACGGAGAAGAAAAAAATTAATTAATGATTTCTCTTGTTGATATACAAGCTATTATATCAAGTTACTCTTGTAATATAAGGGTCATAGCAAAATCTACAATTTTGCCCCCAAAATCTATTATTGATTTATCCATGAGGCTGACTTACGCTCTGTGCTTCATAGACAGCATTACCTTATTCTAGTATATGTAGCTACAGTCAGAATTAATAATTGAAATGGGATTATTTGTAATCCACTAAAATATAAGATTTATTGACTGTTCTGAAAAGCAACGGATAAATACTTACAAGACCAAACCAAATATTTCACATTTATAGCAGTTGGTATTTCATTTTAAAAGACCACCTCTGCAATATGTGTAACACACAGTGAAATTTCTTGTACAATACAAAAGTTAAAGCTAAAGACCGAACTTTAGCCTTTAAGTGTCCAAGTACCTGAGAAATTTTCTATAGCTTTATAAGTCATATTTAGTTTCTTCTTCCTTCTTAAAAACATGTCTAAAAATACATTATGCATGGCATCCCTGCAATCTACTCTCAGCTGTTCATCCAGAATATTTTCTAGAGGAAACATGTCTTTTGGAATATTTTTCTACATAAAAAGTGCTAATCTAATATCTGTATAAGAAAGGTTTTTCCAGAAGATATTATATTCTTGGATTTTGCTATTCTGTCAAGTATGGAATTATAATAAGAGGGGAAATGCAAATTTACTCAAATTTATTCTTCACAATAAACATGATCCCCTGTGTAGAGGAGATTCACAGCCAAATTACACAAAGGACGGCTAAGCGGGAATGATGCTGCAATGCCAGCCACTTCAATGCTTTCCCCAAGGATAGAGTCTCAAGGATCTCCTAATATACAGCTGCTAATAAAAACCGAGGATTTAATTGTATTTTCAACAAAGATAATAATATAATGTAAACAAATTGAGAGTATTTATAAGGACAAAGTATTAAGAAAGACCAAATGTAATTTAAAATTACTTTTAAAGCCATCAGTTTATATTTGCTTCCTGGACTGGTTAGCAAAACTGATCTGATGACAGCACTTCATTGCCAACATACAAGTGTCATGGCCATAATAAAGTAAAGGGTTTTAGTCTACTTTTCTAAGCCTTTAAAAGATATGTCACTTTAAAAGCCTGGTGCAAAATAATGTTAAGTACATATTACAGAGGCCTGTTTGATAAAGAAAAAACCCAGGCTCGTGGCAACAAAGGGGTTGGATTCTTCCAAATGAAAGGACTAATTTCGCATAATAATCCATTCATACAGTGATAACATAATATAAAGTACCTTTTCTAAGGGCACACTCATAACTAGGACATTTATGAAATGAGCCAAGGCCAGATAGATATCTATGCTTGAATGAAGAGTGAGACTATAAATGGAAATGCACAGGACATTTCATTTCCATTTAAATTTCTTTTCTTTAGAACTGGAAACATATGACATATTAACGTCCCCTCTCCTTTCCCCACAATTCAGTATTGGAAGATACATCACTGAAAACCAGGTAGCACTAAATATCCATCTAATGATATGACAAAAAGATGGTCTCTAGAACTTGGCTTTCCTAACTTCAAATTTTAACTGCTTTACTCCACTTTTCAAAGGTTTCTTCAAAAGAGGAGTATGTACAGCCTGCACATGTATATATGTAAAAGTATGCGCACGCACACACACACAATTCTCAGATTCTTATTACAGGAGTGTGCTAGCACTCAAATTGGATCCTTTCAGCTTTCTGAACATAATTTAATGTGCTGCTGATGCTTTAGAAAGTGCTAAAAGACTCTGTCTCAATGTACTTTGATGCCCCTTGATATAAACCGTTTCTAGTCCCTTCAGGGAGATGGGGTGGGGTACACATAGAATTTATTATTATTATTATTGACATCTCTCACAATCCTTACACCTGCTCAAGAATGTCCACCTCTCAATAAAAATCAATTTATTAAAAAAAAGAGTGTCCACCTAACAAAAACATAGGTGTGCCAATGTGCCAAGTTCAAATACCAAAAGCATGTAGAACAACACTTTAAAATGTTGCTTTACAGCAGCAGCTTCTCCTTTCTCTGAAAGGTTGCTGAGGATTTGATCTTAAGTAGGAGCACTGCAAAAAAAAATCAGATGGAG
Organism: Anolis apletophallus; assembly: GCA_030556195.1. Classification (NCBI taxonomy): domain Eukaryota; kingdom Metazoa; phylum Chordata; class Lepidosauria; order Squamata; family Anolidae; genus Anolis; species Anolis apletophallus. The sequence goes on along the minus strand of JARBWK010000006.1, from coordinate 97,871,327 downwards.
CATTTCATAAAAAAATTGTAAGGAACTTTGTAAAGAAGCTGTGAGAAAGCCAACTGCCTGCTACAATGGTGAAGATTTTTCCTGTAGAAGAGTGTTGCTCTTTTGTTTGCATGCCTTTAAGTCTTGGTGAGTAGATAGCGCCAATTTCCAAGTTTTACCTAACCACATGTTTGGTTTGAAGATGCTGCCATTTAAAATTAGTAGTCATGAAGGCTTTTGGCAAATTTTACTCTGACATAGTAAAAAGGAGAGAGAAGGCACTCTCTTTCCCCCAAATGATTTCATAATTTTTATTTTATATGGGAAATCTGTAGGATGAGCTCACCCAAATACATGTATTCTCTGTTCTCCCCCTCTCCCTTTTGCTAATTGAACTTATTAGAGCCAGGACGCTATGTGACACATTGTTCATCAGTGAGCAACATGAAATTTCTGCTGCTGTAACCAATCAAGTGCTAACACAGTTAGTCCCAAGTAATATCAGGAATATGAAGCAATGTGAAATTTCTAGGGTCAGATATTAATTTTCATTTTCTGTTTAAGGTTTATAGTGTTCTGACCTTGCACTTTCCTTTAAAATAATGCAATGGTTGGGATTATTCTGGCTTTTCCATATTGCCTTTAGTCCTCCCCTACACTATCAGAAGAACACTGACATTCTATCACAGTTGAGAAAGATGTGGTGACTAGAGACAGATCAAGACTCAACTTTTGATGTTTGACCTGTATACTTTCTAAGTCCCACTTATACAGTCGGGGTGGGGGGGAGTTTAGTCAGATACCAATTGTACAAGTTCCCTCACTTAAAAAGATGAGAGAGTCCTGTAATTGACATCATAGGTAGACCTCAACTATGAGAGATAGCACGAGAAAAAACATCCAGAAAATCACATTGTCTGATTTTTAATGAATTTATTCGCAAATTATGGTGGGAAAAAAGTATTTGGTCACCTACAAACAGGCAAGATTTCTGGTTCTCGCAGACCTGTAACTTCTTTTTTAAGAGGCTCCACTGTCCTCCACCCATTACCTACAATAACTGCACCTATTTGAACTTTTAATCAGTATAAAAGACACCTGTACACAACCTCAAGCAGTCACACTCCAAACTCCACTCTGGTGAAGGCCAAAGAACTGTTAAAGGACACCAGAAACAAAATTGTTGCCCTGCACCAGACTGGGAAGACTGAATCTGCATTATTATTATTATTACACTTTATATTCCGCTCTTCTCACCCCGAAGGGGACTCGGAGCGGATTACATCACACATCCCTGCCGGAAGACGTAGTTACAATACAACACATACAATTTTGAAGGATTTTTTCTTCTTCTGGCTGTGTCACAGGGTGAGTCATTACGTCACTGTTGCTTCATCCTCATGACGGAGGGCCTCTGTTCCTCTGTTCCGCATTGTCCTTCCTACAGCCGATCTTTATTTATTCAGACGTTGTAAAGTCCTTTACTGAAAAGAATCCTCCCCTACTTTTAGGCGGTTCCCAGTTCATCTATTCACAGCTGGGCTGTTTTCAAACTGCTGGGTGAACAGTGGACAGGGCTCACAGCTGGGTGTCCAAGCCAGCTCGGGAATCGAACTTGCAACCTTCAGATTACCAGCACAGCTGTTCTACTGCTGTGCTATCTCTCCGGCCCCTTGCAATAGGCAAGTAGCTTGGTGTGAAGCAAGAATTAGAAAATGGAAGAGATACAAGACCACTGATAATCTCCCTCGATCCGGGGCTCCACACAAGATCTCACCCTGTGGGATCAAAATGATCACAAGAACGGTGAGCAAACATCCCAGAACCACACGGGGAAACCTCGTGAATGACCTGCAGAGAGCTGGGGCCAATGTAACAAAGGCTACCATCAATAACACACTACGCCGCCAGGGACCAGGGTGCTGATCTGTAAACATGAAAGAATAAATGGGGCCATGTATCAAGAGATTTTGAGTGCAAACCTCCTTCCATCAGCAAGGGCATTGAAGATGAAACGTGGCTGGGTCTTTCAGCATGACAATGATCCCAAGCACACTGCCAGGGCAATGAAGGAGTGGTTTCGTAAGAAACATTTCAAGGTCCTGGAGTGGCCTAGCCAGTCTCCAGATCTCAACCCTATAGAAAACCTTTCGAGGGAGTTGGAAGTCCGTATTGCCAGCGGCAGCCCCAAAACATCACTGCTCTTAAGGAGATCTGCATGGTGGAACGGGCCAACATACCAGCAACAGTGTGTGCCAACCTTATGAGGACTTACAGAAAATGTTTGACCTCTGTCATTGCCAATAAAGAATATATAACAAAGTATTGAGATGAACTTTTGTTATGGACCAAATACTCATTTTCGTTAAAAATCAGACAATATGATTTTCTGGATGTGTTTTCTCATGTTGTCTCGCATAGTTGAGGTCTACCTATGATGTCAATTACAGGCCTCTCACATCTTTTTAACTTGTACAATTGGTATCTGACTAAATACCCCCCCCCCCCCCGACTGGGGCCGGGGAGATAGCACAGCGGTAAAACAAACTGTGCTGCAATCGGAAGGTTGCTGGTTCAATCCCCGAGCTGGCCTGGACGACCAGCTATAATAACAATATATGAGCCTAGTCCACTGCCCACCCAAGCAGTTCAAACACCAATGGGGACCATTATATAAATAGTGGGGAAGGGCTTTTTACAGACCTACAACGTCTGAAAGTTTCGGCTGGCCGGCGAGGTGAAATGCGGAAGAGGGAAAAAACAGAAGGCTCCCATCATGAGGATGGAACAACAGCACCCCCTTGTGATGCAAAGACGCATAACAACAACAATGACGTAATTGGAGCAGTGACATCCTGTATGACCCTGTATGACGCACACCTGCATGTCCCGTTACCCTGTGACGCAGCCAAGAAAGAACCCTTCTATAAACTGCACTGTACTGTCTATGTGTAAAACTGTACGTCTCCGACAGTGATTGTCTGTCGTATATGTATTGTAATCCGCACTGAGTCCCCTTCGGGGTGAGAAGAGCGGAATAGAAATAAACAATATTATTATTATTATTATATGAATCTAAACTGAGAAAAAAGAAAATTCTGCTGGATCAACCTGGTCTATGATAACAGGATATCAACTCAAATATATACAATAAGTAACAGAAATTGAGTTGAAACATAAAAAAGCTTTTAACGGGGTAAAAAGAAAACATTCAGAGGGGATCTAGCATTATTAAAAATGAAATGCTGTTTATCTTCCATAATAGATCACAAAACCTTTTTTTAAAGATTGGAGTGAGCACTTTCACAGAAAGTGTTATTTTCCCTCCTGGGGAAGAATGAGAATGATGGAGGGAGATACGTAAAACGTCTCTTAGTAACAGCTGAATTATATACTTGCCTTCTTTCTCCTCCTTCTCTTCTTCTTTTCTTTGGCAGCTTGTGCTTGCTTGTGCTCCCACACCAAACTGGTTAGATTAGCCACATATTCATCTGTTTGCTGTAGCAAGTATGCCAAACGTCTGTCTTTCTTCTGATCAATCAGTTTACGGTAACCCTCTTCATCTTCAGCCTAGCATTGTAAGAAAATAAACATCCATGTAACAGCAGCCTCTATGCAATTATTCTTATTAAATCTATGCTTGTTTAATGTGGATGGAACTGCTAGATACAAAGTGGGCAAATGCAACCTTGAGTCACATGCAGTCCCTTCGAGGTGGCCCTCAATCCCTAAAGTTTATTTATTATTATTCATTTCAAGCATTAGTACCCCGCCCTTCTCAACCCCCAAAGGGGGGCTCAGAGCGGCTTACAGTCGGCACAATTCGATGCCACTACATAATAATATATACAGTAATTACCTATGAATAATACATTAAATTAGTTTTAAAATTTGTTTTAAAATAAAAAGTACAGTGATAAAAGTACAATAATACTGGCTGTCTAGCCTTATCAGGAAACAAATTCAGCGAACACAACACAATCAGAAGCCTATCCAAATTATACTTTTATGCTTATTTTATTTCTGTGCACAACTTGATTTCTGTAAACTACCCTGACAACATTTTAATAGTGAAGAGTATGGTATAAATTCATAAGAGAAATAAAACAGATAATACATTTCAAGTTATAAATCTGTTCATTACGTCAAAGTGTATTTATTTTAAAAACCTTGGTGTTGGTTTCTTGTTAATGTGCCACCAGTGAGTGGTCTCTTAGTGAATGTGACCCTTACCATCAGTCTTCTCATTCGCTCTTTTTCAATCCTTTCTGTTTCTTTCTTCTGTTCACGCTCAGTGTTAGCATGCCAAGTAGCCACAGCTTTAGAAAGTTTCTGAATTTTACCAGTGACTGATCGATGGTACTCTTTAAAATCTTTAGCATGCTGTAAAATGCTGTTGAGATATTCCTGTAAAAGAAAGTAATCATCAATTGGGAAGGAGGGGTTTCAAGAATCTAGTATAGTCACAAAGAAAAAGAACCCGATTCCCGCTCACTCAGTGTAAAAGGTGTAAATATATTAGCTTTCATTGGGTAAGAATAAAGACTCACAAATGGCTAAAGTAACTACTGACTCAAGGATGAAGATGTTAACACTTACAGAGCTTATCCTAGGGCTTGACTACATAGACACAGGGTTTGTTTACATGGGCATTGTGTAGTCACTCCTAGCTCTGGAACTTCTGGTCCTTATTGCATGATAAATCAGGTAAACCCAGTTCATCCTCGTATTAAAGAGGGTTGGGGGATTTGGCCAAAACTCCAGAGTATCATGCGGCTTCCACACATTCTTCAACGGAATTGGGTTGGATGTTGCAAGGAAGACACTGCTGATGTCAGCATAGGGCGCTCACAACAGCCAGGTGCTCCTGTTGATATCTGCAGCCATCTTGAAGGGGCAATGGCGACAGGAATGGTAAGGGGATGTTCCAGCAAGGCCAAAGCAGTCTTGGCCATCTCAGGATGGGGACAAAGCAAGTGGCTGCCTTTGAGGAACAGTCCAAAACATTTGTGCTCCAGGCTGGTGCTGATTTAAGGTCAGTCAAAGTATATTTGGCTAGGGTGACTTTTCAGGTTTATATCTGTTCCTATGAATTTAGACCAGGATAGGGAGACTTGGGTCCCCCAAAATTGAAAAAATACTGTTTCCATCCTATCACTGGCTAGGATTGCAGACTGTGCTTTTCAAATTTCTCAAAACTGATACCAGTTACTGACTACTCTTTTTACTATACATCAGGTGAAGCTAAAGTAACAATAATTGCCATTGTAATCATGCTCTTTCCATTTTAATGTTTCAAGATCTCAGTCTTCAATAATGCTTTTTAAAAAGAGAGGAAATATTTATTTATTTATTTACCCTATTTATATCCTGCCTTTCTCAACCCCGATGGGGACTCAAGGCGGCTTACATATAGGCAACCAAAAATGCCTTAAAACAAACATACAATTAAAATAAACATTATACACACTCACTTATATATAAACATTGAAACATTACAATCACTATTAAAATCACACCATCCACAATTGTAATCACAATATCAATGTTGAACTTGATACATTGAAATTAATGGGTACCCAGACACACAACCAAGTCACTAGGCACAAATCTGGAGAAGGACCATAACTCTGTGACCTTCACCCAAGGAGAGAACTCTGGAACATTTGTGTTTTCAGAAATGGAGACTGGGCATGGATTCTTTTTTGCCTTTCAGCTCCAAGGAAGAGAATCCCATTATGCCAGGTATGTAGATTAGTCTGATGGAAGGAACAACGGTGCTCTCACTCACCTCTCTCTCTTTCTCTCTTACTGGACTCAAATTTCTCAATGGCAAAATTGAAGATCAAATAAAAATAAAACTGAATGTGGAACAGGAGAGAGGGAGACTTAACAATCCATACCTGAGAATAAATACATGGAAATATATCTCTAAAAATGGGCTATTTATGTGTTTCCAGATACTATAAAAGTAACTCTTCTCTCTCTTCCAGGATCCCCCACTACTATGCAAGAAACCAGATATCAATGATGTTTCAGGGTAATCAACCATGACATGATAAGCAGCCTTCATGACAGCAACTGCTGCTTTCTCAGCAGACCACTTGAATACATCCTGAGAGTTTAAAAACACAGAATGCTATAGATAAACAGGGCAATTGAAAATGAAGATACCTGATGTTTCTGTCTACGTTTTCTCTCTTGTTCTATCTTTTGTTGTTTTTCAAGTTTTTCTGTCATTCGAGCTTCCCTCAAAGTCTGGCGCTTGCTGCGTTTATAAGCCTTAGAGTTCAGCGCAGTCTCCAAAGTTGTGTCACGACGCATGCAGGCCACCACCTCTTGTCTTAACTGTAAACCAGATGAAACATGTTTTGGAATGAAACTGTCACCGGAATATAATTGATAATAGATTTCATTTATCACAGAGCTGTTTCCAGTTCATTCCATTTTGGATCCTAGAATACCATTTTGTAGTTAAGATAAACGAATATGGTTTTAACATCAGAAATTGCAACATTTCATCTATTTAAATTAAAGTAGGCATTTGGATAAAAATCATTTAAATTCTATATAGAGTAGTAGATCCATAAAGTCCCAAATGAATTCATTGGGTCTGCATTAGAGTAATGTTTTAGGATATTATTCAGTTCTGAAATTTATGTACAAGAAAATACTGTAGATCAAAAATGTTTACGGTCTGTCTTTTACATCACAGACTCTGTATCTATGTGCTGTAATGCTATTTTTATGAAAAAAGTAAAGCCAAATAAATATTACCTAGAAACATTTAGAATCTCTCAGGCAGATAAACTGAAAAGCAGATAGGGTATTACGTGAAAAGTGACAACCTCAGGTTCAAAGCCTCATTCAGTTATAATTTACTAGATTTCATAAACAAGACAATGGCAGTTGCAGAAGGATAGCCTGTCAACTGCATTTCCCTAGCCTCATTAAATCCAGCTTTAGAGGGTTCTCTGACTCTCATGGATGACCTTTCAAAGGGCATGAAGGTCTGCAAAATGGAAAGGGAGGAAAATATATGCCATTTTTATTCTGAATATTGATGTGTGTCTTAAAGAACAATTTCACAAACCCAGCTTTACACAGACAAATAGAGAGAAAAGCGAACTTTAAATCATTACAATTCCTTGGAGTAGGTTACTGTTATTACCCCACCTTGACAGTGTTCTGCACAAAGATGCAGAGGCAGTTGCAAAAATGTGCCACCAGAATACACCTATAAGTTCAACAGGTGATCCTCAAGGGGAAAGTTCATAATTGAATTCTACTGGCCGAGTGGCCCTAGAATTTGGTAGAAGACCTGCTACACAGAATGTAAGAAATACTGCCATTGGAGATACACACGGGGAATATTTCACAGCTGTAGCTATTCCACTAATAAAAACTATTAATTGCACATACAAGGAACACACTTAAACATCATATTCTATACTTCCACAACTTCAAAGTGGAAGGAAAACAGCTAGATAACAATAACTACTGCATCTGCATCTCCAAGATAATAGGAGTACTTCTTTCTAGCTTCTGGTAACTGGTTTATTTTGTATCAAAAGCATTGTATACAAAAGAACAGAACTGATAAAAATAGGAGCACAAGCAGCAAAATAATTCTTGACTAAAAACAAGTATCAGCAACCGCATTGTTTGTTGCAGCTTCACAATTCCTTCTCTGTACATGAGGCAGAGCATTGTGGACAAACATATAAGTACAGAGTTGTATGTTCTGCTCCACAGTTGCACAAGGTGGAGGATTCTTTTGGGCAGTTCCATTTTGCCAGGTTGTCTTTTGATCTGCCCAGCCCACTCCACTTCTCAGTCTGTTCAGAGACTTCGAAGTTAACAATTATTGGTTTGCCCCTGGAGGCAGACCCTCGTGGGGACCATCCAATTGGGATTTCCTGGTTTAGTTGCCCAGAGGGATACTCTTGCTGTTGCTGGGAATGGTGGTTCTCATGAAGCTTTTCCTTGATTTGAGTCTACTGGGAGGAGGCTGATAGCCATGCAGTAGATGGCTTTCACAGTGTTCAACCTTATTATTCTCACAGCAATTTCCCATCGTACATCAGGGGGGCAATGCCAGCTAGCTTGTAGAGTCTATCAACAGGTGTAAGTTTAAGACATCCTGTGATTATTCCGCATGTTTCGTTCAGTGCTATGCTCACCTGCTTCACGTGAACAGACTTATGCCAAACAGGGCAGGCATACTCAGCAGTCGAGTAAGACAAGGCCAGAGCTGATGTTCTTATTAATTTTGGGTCTGCTCCCCATGCACTGCCAGTAAGTTTCTGCAGGATGTTATTGTGTGCAGCTACTTTGTGCTTGGTGTTCATGCAGTGTTTCCTAAATGTTAGTGTCTGATCTAAGGTGACACCAAGATATTTAAGATGGAAACAGTGTTTGAGCACTTGGCCTTCCCAATACGAAATAAAGGTAACAGGTAAGAATTTTGTGAATGGGACCCAAGAAAAGAAAAAGACATGATGCACAAGAAGGTAGCAGTTTGTAAAAAGCCAGTATCTCTGGAATAACATTCACAGAATGTGAACATATTGATAATGAAAATCATTATAGGAAGTTTACTTTGGGACTACATATACCAAGATCCACCAAGACTCCACCTTCCATCTTATGCAGTTAAGGAAGGGAAAAATTACACTTGCTCCTGACACTTGCTATAAAGTATGACTGCCCTGTTTCTCATGTTTCCCAGCATCCTCTTTACCATTGAGAAAAATACAATATTGTCTGGCCTATAAGATGACTGGGTGTATAAGACGACTCCCAACTTTTCCATTTAAAATATAGAGTTTGGGATATACTCGCTGGATAAGACTACCCTCTTACAACGTCCTTTCCCCAAAGCTTTACTCGTTCCAGGCTTGAAGGCTGTCTTCTGTCACAGCAAGGCAGAGCCAGCACTAGGCCGGCGGTGGCAGGGTAGCCCTGCAGGCTACCACCCTCCGGCTGGTCTTCATGGCAATGTGGCCTGCCGCACCTCCACCCGCACCCTCCTTCCTCCTCCTCCTCCTCAGGCCGTGCCACTTGGGGATGCCGTGGGTGAGGGATGTGGGCAGCTATCCTCCCACTGGAGCAGGGTGCTCTAAGCAGCTGCAGCTGCTGCGCTGCTCTGGTGCCGCTTGGCTCCTCAGGCTCCTGCTGCCAGGCTTCAGGCTGGCTCCCCCACTACATGCCTGCCTTGGCTGACAGTGCGGCAGCAGAGGAGGCAACGCAACGCTGGGAGCCACTGGGCAATGGAAATGAGGAGGAGAAGCCACTACCTCTTCCGCCTCCTTCCCCCTTTCCCCACAAAGGGAAGGAGAGAAGAAAAGAGAAGGAGAGAAAAGAAGCACAGCTTTATACCTGGCATATAAGACAACCTCCGACTTCTGAGAGGATTTTACAGGGGTAAAAAGTCATATGCCATAAAACAGCAGTGCTCTGATCTCTTTTCCTCAGCCCACAACAGCAGCCAGAAGTCTCTCCCACACAGGTGATGAAAGACAAGCTACTCTCCTGGAACAACTTCCACTATTTTCCCAACTATTACTAACATTCTTGCTTAGTATGAACATAGCTCAGATACATGCAGGTAAACAAGCTATTCCCCTTCATACTTCCACTTTAATAGCTGAAGAGATAGAAGTGAAGGCAGTCATTGAAATTGTGGAGTTGGAAACGTACTAGGAAGACATAGCCAAGCTTTCAGCCTGAAGTAGTCCCTCCTCTTGTAAGACTTTCTCACATATGCTGCTTTCATATGCTGACTGCTTTCATATGCTGACTGCTGCCCAATTCCCACCCTCCCACTATTCTCAACTAGCTATTCTCCCAAAAATCCAGTCACACTTAATTCCATGCATACCAGGAGGAAAGTCCATCTCATATCTGGTAGCAGAGACCCAGTTATTCTTCTCTGAGGTAGAAAATTTAGATGTCCCAGACCTCCAGTCTTGTACCACCTTCACTTAACAGGATTCAGAAATCACCTTCTGTAAACAAAATTTAATAATTTTTGTTCAGTAGAGTATGCATTACCTGGCGCTGGAAATTCAGTAGCCTAAGTGCCTTCAGCTCAACTGTGGCTTTAGTTCGCAGATCTGGAGGTAAAGAGCCAGGCAAATTTTCTAATTCCTGAATTCTGTGAGCAATTCGAGCCTGAAGCCTAAATAGTAAAGGACACAAAACATGTACTTAAAAAAGAAAATTAACCAAGAATGAGTTGTATTATCAAAGTTTATAAAGCAAATAAATAAATAAATTCATCCTAAAAAAAAAAAGAAAATTAGATTAAGTTGTCAATTTCAGATCTATATGACAGCTTCTTGACATCTATAGTGCTGTAGCTGAATGGGGGCAGGCAAAGATGTTATTTGTATGTACAGCAAGACACATGGAGAGGGAAACCTGGCTAGCTTGTTTACAGTGGGAAAGTTGTGTTTCTCCACTGGCTAAATTGCTTGCAAGTTGTCTGCCAGCAATACTTTGGGGAGATGAATCACGACTGTGACTATTATGTAATGAAAGCAAAAATATGAATTTGGGGAGGGGGAAAGGGGGACATGACTATTACGCGGTGAAATAGGGTAACTGGTATTTGAATTCAATGAGAGAATAAAACAATAAATAGAATGATTGAGCTTGACTTCATTTCACTTTGACTTCATTTCAAAGAAGTAGAGCACCCCAATTGATTCAGAGTAGTGGACATCCATATCCATCTCTCTCTAACTATGTTACATCATTGCCTATAATAGCAATTTATTGATACTCTAGTCACATACCAATAAATTAACTCACCTGTATGCTATTGCTTCTATACCTTTTAACCACCATACAAGGAGGTAAGAATTAATGTTAATAATGTTAATAGAGTATTTGGCAGGCCCAGTATAAAAAAATTGCCAACTAAGCAATCCTTTTAAGTTTTGCAGGAAATGGAGGGAAGAGGTGGAGAAGGTATATGCCTTCAAACTCTATTTAGGAATTGCACTGCAAAGCCAGAGGGCAATAAATTAACCAAAGACTGAAATACCTTCTGTGAGATAGTTCAGTACTCAACTGCATACAATAATTCATTTATTCGTTTTGACATTTTGTATGCCACATGCTAACACTTAATTATGTGCAATGAATAAGTCAGAGTCAAACAGAAAGCACGTAACATTGAATACAAAACAATGCCCTTCAACTGACCTGCAGGCAAAACACCTTCACAGAAAACAGTTACACGTATAAAACCATTTTTAAAAATCTGCTAGAAGTCACTGGATAGGGAAGCTTATTGACCATTGGTTTAAACTCTACAGTTTGAGATTTTTCATGCCAACTGATTTGCAGAGAAATTCCAAGGCTACCAATCTGAGTTCTTTGTTTCCTTCAACACAAAATATTAAAAGTTTAGACACCTTCAAACGGATCAAATGAAATGAGATGTATCAGAAAGTAGGCTTGTGCACGGATTCGTTGTCTGGTTGGCCATAATGGCAAGGGCACAGACACCATGTTTTTTCTGTCCATAATGGCCCACGTAGCAGCCAGTCACAGCTCCTCCTCTCCTATTCGGCACCATGCAGCATGAGGAGAGGCTGCCAGGTGCTGCTCGCACGGGGTTTCCCTGTGTGCCCTGCCTGTTGAGCCAATCAGAATAGAAGAACACTGTGACTTGTCTTATACAAGCGGAGTCTAATTTAATGGGGTGAGCACCTCCATCGCTTTCAGTTGTGTCCTGGCTCTAGGGTGGTGCTTTAGTGTGATTGCCTTGCCGGTCACTCTCAGCTTTATTTTTGGCTTGACCTCCCTCAAGAATTGATTTTTTTCTATTTTCCTTTATTTTCTTGATTCTTTTTAGTTAGCAGGACTGACTGGGAGTTGGGAACGTGCAGGGTGGGCGGGCCTTTAGCATTCGTGAGTTTGGGGACTTTGGTGAAAGAAAGAGCCCCTCTGCTCTTAATGTGCTTTTCTTTAAAATATTTGAGGGGCTCTGAGAGTCTTGAGTCACCCCTTAGCTTCTTTTTCTCCTACCCTCCTCTTCTTCAGAAAACACTTTTAAAAGATAATAATTATTAATAATAATCTCAGCAAAGAAAAAGGCAAACCTCATTCTCTGAAAACTACTACCAGTTACATACCTACCTACCAACCTATAATTTCATTCCTTTGCCAACAAGTTCTCTCTGTTTATATTTCTCTCTGTGCTCTGTCTTCTGAATTTCAAGTAATAGTAATAATAATAAGAAGTAGTATTGGCTGTTGCTTGCCAGTAGTACTAAGATCAACTACAAAACTTAATTTGGAGCTTCAGTCTGTGGAAAAACTTTGTCAGAACCCATCGTTTCTCCTCTCCTTCAGAAAATACTTTCAAAATATAATATTGTTAATAATAATAATAATCCCAGCAGAAAAAAAAGAAAAACCTAATTCTCAGAAAACTACTACGTAGTTACCTACATACATATTTCATTCCTTTGCAAACAACGTATTAGTAATAATCCTTTAGCTATTGCCAGTAATAGTAATAGTAATAATAATAATACTTTATTTATACCCTGCCACCATCTCCCAGAGGGATTTGGGGTGGCTCACAAAGCACTCAAGGTGCAAACAAGCAAAATACAAAAAGTACAAAGACAATACCACAAAAGCAATAACAGCCAACATAAGTAAAGAAGAAAGTGTAATAGTGGGGCACTGGGCTGTGTGATGTAGAAGTGCATCTTTGACATTTAGCAGGAAGGAATGGTGCTTACTGCTGCTCCTGGAAAAGCGGGGGGATAACTTTTGGGGAATTTTTAAAGGAGATTTTATTTCTAAAAAGAAAAGAAATTCCTAAAAATCAGGGGATGACCACACATTATGAAACTTGGTAGGCTAACAACAGTAGATGTATCCTCCAAGTGTGGTCATTTTCATCCCGACAGCCCTGAAAATGACAGGAAGGGGAGCCAAGGAAGCCCCCCCCCCCCCCAATTGCTGCCAATGGGCTGGATCTAGCAAACTTTTTTGGCTACGGACTGAAAATGGCTATTTGGCAACCTGGCCATTTTCGGGAGTGCTCAAAAATGGATCCGCAGGACGCCCAGAACTCAGCCAGCAGAAATGGATTGAGGTTCAGCCGAAATTCACAAGCCTATCAGAAAGACCTCAACAGGTTTGGCTGCCTAAGGTAAATGCCAGCCAAATCTCTTTGCTACTGGGTTTCGCTATATAGATTACTTATACGCTTCAAAATATAAAGTGTTAGAAATAATGAAACAATCCATATAAACAACTGCATTTATACATACAAAACTGCATATGCATACACACTCTCACACGCACCTTGTTTAATGCATGTAAATTAGATGCCAGATTCATGGAAAGGAATATTACAACTTTAATTTTATCTCTCCCATCACTTCTCCATGGAGTTTTCAAACATGCAAACCCCCCGCTTCAATAGAATAAGTCTTGGAAAAGTTTTACCACTTAATTCTGCTAAATGTATTAACGAGCTCCAAGTCAATCCAGTAAGAGTGTATCAGAAATATATAGTTATTTGAAATAATTATATTCAAAGCTTAGTTATGTGATTCTGCTGAGGCGGATGCATATATTAACTTATCTTTTTATTTAAAGCATTACTTTTCTCCAGATAATTTCTCCTAACTTCAATGGGATACAGGAGGTAGATAGAGAATTCTAAATTTTCTGAAACAACAAAGGATGTAGCACTAAATAAGTACAGGAGCCTCATTTAGTATCCCCTAGAGAACAGAAAATTGCAACAGAATTAGGTCAGACAAGGTTTTTTTTTCCAACACAGACTGAAGAGTAAATTAGGAAGAGTTACTGTTCTGGGAAGAAAGAATTCCATTAAACTGATATTTGTTAAGGTCCAAAGGAGAACTTTATGATTCTTAGTAGGACAGTTCTTTGTTCAGAAAATGTTACTGGCAGTTTTAAACAATGGTGTCAATGAAAAGGGTGTGTGAAACTACGAAAATGCTGAAAAATATATGATTTTCATGCGCTCTGTAATTAGACTAATAGAGAGAAAGAGCAAGGGGGGAATTATTAGAATTAGCACATCTACTGTCTCATTTACATTCTAGCTTCACAAACAAAATAAATAGAAAGCTACTCAGTGTATTGAAGCTGATGATTGGAGCTGCTGTTGAATACTGGATAATTCCATAAAACCAGGTTCCACAATGTAGGCATTTAGAACAGTAGGTCAGGACTTACTCTGAAGCCATCAGCATTGAGTCCTTTTCATGCATTTACTCTTTCTATTGGTTATCACTAGATGTCGTATAGATACCTTTCTATGTAAGACAGCTGTAGGGAAAATGTGGGATTCCAATCCTCTAAGCCAGTGGTTCTCAACCTGTCAGTCCCCAGATGTTTTGGCCTAACAGCTGGTAAACTGGCTGGGATTTCTGAGAATTGTAGGCCAAAACATCTGGGGACTCACAGGTTGGGAACCACTGCTCTAAACCAGTGTTTCTCAAACTCTGCTCATCCAGGTGTTTTGGAATTCAGCTCCCAGAAATCCCAGCTATCTTACCAGCTGTTAGGAATTGTGGGGATTGAAGTCCAAAACATCTGGAGGAGCACGGTTTGAGAAACTGTGTTCTAAGCCAAATCTGTCTTCAAAAGAAACTGCTGCCTTCGAATAGGTGGAGTTGGAAAGTACCCCAGACTGTGAACCACTGGAGACCAACAACTGAAAAAAATATAGCCACTATGCATCTCTAATTCAAAACTGTGAGTAGATTCTTGAAGACAGTGCACCAACACCAGGGAACCTAAGTCAGTAGGATACATATCCACTAGCTGCATTAAAAGATGTAAAACATTTTCAATAGCAAAATGGAGACCTAAATTTTGAAAAAGAAATAGGGGAGGGGATCTGTAAAAATGAGCATGTTATCTAGAATACTATTTATACAGTCTTTTAGACATAAAAGTCTGGCTGGTGCAGATGTAATACTGCTTTTTAATAGACTACTTGTAAACCAACTGTCACACAGGTTCAACAATATGTGCATGTCAGTCAAACATTTTCCATCTCATGCCTCATAGTAAGATTGGACTCAACCTTAGGTGCAATTAAGGCTCGCCTTCTGATTTAAAAAAACTGTTTCAAATTGCGGTCTTAGATTTTAGTTAAGTAGGAGCCCTTCTTATTCTTACATGTGTTCAGGCTGGACTAAATTGCTTTCCAGCGTTTAGAGAGATGGATGAAGTTGCATTATGAAGGAAATGGGCAGCACTCACCAACTCATGGTTTTGCAGCTGCTTCTCCCACAGCTGGTCCCAGTATGAAACATCTGCTGGAAATAGGGTCCAGTCTTTAAACTAAAAATTGATTCACTGTCCCTAGAGTGATAGCTACATCTACTAACCCTGGGAAGCTGTGAAGAGGGAATACATGTGCCTGAATATGTCACGTGAAAAGATTTATCATTATTAGCAGGGAGTCAGTTTTATAGCAACAGAAGCCCATTTGACTGAATATCAGATGCCCATATGAATTCATTGGCCTA
The DNA here is from genome assembly GCA_030556195.1 of Anolis apletophallus. Lineage (NCBI taxonomy): Eukaryota > Metazoa > Chordata > Lepidosauria > Squamata > Anolidae > Anolis > Anolis apletophallus. The sequence goes on along the minus strand of JARBWK010000006.1, from coordinate 97,855,800 downwards.
ATTTCCTTTCTCTCTCTTTGAAAAGAAATTGGTAAAAAATGTGTGTGCGTTAGGCTTGGTTGATAAAAAAGGGTTCGGATGTAGGGAACGCTGGTGGTTCGATTCGAAATTGAATTTCAATCCCCCAAATCCATAACTTTCCAAAACTTCGGAATAGCGTCATTAATGGCAGACACGCAAGCACAGTTGGAAAAAAACCAGCACTGGCACTGGGGAAACTTCAGGGGCTCTTCCACTCCTGACCGAGGTGCTCTTAGACTCCAGGCCTGCCTCGGCTGTCAATGCGGAGGAGGAGGCAATCCTCCTCCTCCTCCTCCCCCTGTTACGTAATTCAGATTATCAAAGTAGAGGCAAAAATTTCCCTTTGACATTCAGGGGAACTCTGTTGGACTCTGGGGAGTGATGCTCATCTCCATTTCTAAGCCAAAGAGACGATGTTGTCCACAGACACCCCCAAGGTCATGTCACCAGCATGACTGTATGGAGTGCCATTACCTTCCCACCGGAGCGTCAAACTGCAAAACCGGATTCAAACTGCAAAACTGGATTCAAACTGCAAAACCAGATTCAAACTGCTAAACTGGGTTCAAACTGTTAAATCTGATTCAAACTGCTAAACAGAACAGGGTTCAAACTGCTAAACCAGGTTCAAACTATGGACCTACTGCATTATGCAGACTCATAGAAGGCAACTAAACTGCATGATAGAAGTCTACATCACTGAGTATATACATAATGTAGTTTCAAACTGCATTACATGGCAATGTATATGGGCCCTGAGAGCAGATCAGGTATTCCTGCCAGATGTTTTGGACTTCAACTCCCTCCATTCCTAACATCCTCAGGCCCTTTCCTTTTCCCCCTCAGCCATTTAAAAGGAGGAAGAGGAGGAAAAGAGAAGGAAGAAGGAGAAGAGAATGGAGAGAAAGAGAAGGAAAGAAAGGAGGGAGAGAGAAAGAAGGAGAAAAAAAGAGAAAGGAGGAAAGAAGCAGAACGAATAGGAAAAGGAGGCAGGGAAAGAAGAGAAGGAGGAGAGAAAGAAGGAGAGGAGAACGGGGAGAGAGAAGGGAAGAAAGGCAAGAGAGAGAGAGAGAAAGGAGGAGAGGAGAAAGGAAAGAGAAGGAAAGAAAGGGAGAAAGGAGGGAAGAGGAGAAAGAAGAGAATGGAGAGAAAGATAAAGGAAGAAAGGAGAAAGAAGGTGAGAAGAGGAGAATGAAAGGGAGAAAGAGACAGAAAAAGATGAGAAAGGAGGGAGAGGAGGAGAAAGAAGAAGAGGAAGAATGGAGAGAAAGAGAAGGAAAGAAAGGAGAAGAGAGAGAGAAAGAGAGAAGAAAATGGAGGGGAGAAAGAGACGGAAAGATTATGCGAAAGGAGGCAGAGAAAGAAGGGAGAGGAGGAGGAGGAAGAAGAAAAGTTTTCCCATGCCTAGTGTAGATGCAACCTCTTTCTCTAGACATTTCATTCTCTACAAACATCCTTTATATATTGTCCAAGCAGCCTATGATAGTAATAGAGACCATGGGGGAAACCCATGGGGAGACCTTTGGCTGAGTCACACTCTGTCAGCCCCAGAAGAAGGCAAAAGCTAATCCCTCTCTGGAGAAACCCAGCCAAGAGCCCCACCCCCACCCCACAGGAGGCAGGCAGGACTTAAAGGCGCAGATCAAACTCCCAAGTCCTTCTCTCCCACCTCAGCCCAATCTTTGCCCACTTTCTAGACCAGAGCAAAATGGCAATGAGGTGTCTTGAAAGTTGAATTCACTGCATGTGCAAGGGAAGTTCTTGGAGAAAAGGAGATTTCTGGTATACCTAAGTACAAACTCTAACCAAAATGGCAATGAGGAGTCTTAAAAGTTTAATTCACTGCTTCTGAAAGGGAAATTGGCAGTGGCAGGAAAGAGAACACTTGTCCCAGCGAAGTTGTGTGCTGTCCCCCCCCCCCCAAGTGGAAAGGCTTAAAGTCTCGCAGGCAATGGGTCTGCTACCAGCCATTCTCCCCTTTTATTCCTTCCCAAACACTGTTGTTCCTTTCCCAAGCAATGCAAGCACCTTTCCCACCCAAGCTCCCTTCGCGTTCGGTTCCCCGACTCACAATGAGCCCCTAAGGCACACAGCCCTTTTTAAAGTGCCATAGCTGCCGTCCAGAAACCCTGCTCCTCCCCACATGTTCTCCCCTCATTGGCTGGAGCCAAGCATCCCAGCTGCTACTTGCCTCCAAACGCTGAGTCATTTCTGACTCACTTCATGAGTCGGAACAAAAATGACGACAGTGGCTTCGGAAGGGCAAGGATACTTCCGGTTTCAGGAAAAAAAATCAAAATTGCTTCAAAAAAATTTTAAATCCGAATTTAATCTGAATTACTAGCGTTCCGACTGGACCTAACCACGCCTAGTGTGCATGTATGTTAACCAAGAAGGACAGACATGGAAGCAAGGACAGATATGAGCACATACCACACACTGACATTACCAAATTGTTGGCACTAACTTGAAATGAACTTTATCTTGGCATTGCTAAAAACCGAGACTCAGCAGCCAAATAGCTTTCACATAATACTAAAATGGAATAGATTGGCAGTTTTTTGTTTCTTTAAATTGCTACTGGTAATACCCTTTACAAGGAATAGTAATTAATGCTCTATCTTAAAAGTCTTTGTGACAGCCACTTTCACCTAAAATACATGCATCAGATACTTAAATCATGCTCGCTGCCTAATCCTTGGAAGAGATGAAAAAAGACTATTCTTATATTCAGGGAGAAATATTAAAAGCTATTAAGTCATTCAATCATGAGATAGGGTCAAGGAGGAGAGCATTTGTTTGAAAGCACCATTTACAAGTGCTTCAGGGATTTAATCCAACCCTGCCCAAAATATGTTTAATTAATCTCCGCAGTGCAGTTACTTGCCTTCACCCATGCAGAAAGGGAATTCTGAATTGGAACTGAAGATAAAGATCTTCCTACAGAAGGGCATCCCCTTGAACCAACTGAGCACAAACTAAAAATCTTACATTAGACGCTGCCGGACTTTAAGAATGGGTGCTTTGCTTTGGATGGACGAATTCTGGATACTTTTGTCAAATGATAAAAGGGATCCATTGACATAATCCACAGTGCTCATAATTTCAGGACAATAGCCTATGCAAGTTTTTATTAGCAATGAGAAGAAAAGAAGCTTTTTACATAGTGGAATGACATTAAATTACAGCGAACATTATTAGTTTTACAAGACTTATTCATTAAGATTAAAGCAGCACTTGATTTTTTTTTAAATGTTAAGTGTGCTTTATAAGAAATATGGCATAAATTTGTCATGCTGGCCCAGTTTCAAATAGAAAAATAATCTGGGCTATTCTCAAACTTTAAAAATATAAGGGTCAGAGAGAGATTCTTTAAATGCACGTTAGACAATATTCTTTCTGTGTCTTATAAAGAATGAATAATAGGTCAAGATACTATAGAGTTTTTCAAAATGATGGGCCCAATTTCAAAGCAGTATATTTTGTGATGGCAACATGTCACTATTACACAAAAAAATACAAATTGTTTAACGAATTATCAAGTTTAACTATTTTATAAATCAACACATAATGCTTTTATGTTGTTGGGTTGCCATCTTACGAATGACTGAGGCTAGGAGCTATTTGTACACTGGGAGAGGAATCTATTAGTGATCCTTTGAAATTGTACGTCCAACCCTTTCAAGGGGTAAGACTCGAGTTTCATTCATAGACTGCTCATGGTGACAGAGATATAGTGGTTTCAAATCAGGTCAATCTTTTTGAAACACTGACGCTGATGTGCAGGCATACTCTGTGGTAATCTCCCATCATTTTACAATCCTTGAGCTACCCCCTGTACTTGTTTGAGATGCTTACCATTTTATATAAGGGAAGTTATTACTATGTCATTGCACAAAATGGGACTTGATTATACACAGATCTTGTGTGAGTGTGTATATCTGGAAACCATACCCTAACCAATTCCGAAGACCCCCTTGTATTTTGTTAATTGAATAGAAAACTTCCAGGCAAAATCAGAAAATATGTAGTAATTCTGTGTTGTATTAAGCGGCACTGATGCCAATGATGTATCACATTAATAGTAACCTACTTTACCATTGGGCATAACAACATATTGGATAGATGCCTCTCACATACTTGCTTGCCAATGAACATCCACAGACACACAAACAGTTTCTTTTTGCCTATTACACTCACCAGGCCTTTTTACATACAAGTTCAATTACAGTAATTTGCAGAGGGGTCCACACTTTCTGTATACATGAAGAACTGATGAAAAAAATGAACCCCTCATCAAATTAATATAACTTGTCTGTTATTTGAAGGTGTCAAGATAACAAGGAAATGAAAAGCGAGTTGTCAAATGATATGGCATACTTGTATAGATCATTAACTGAAGACACCTGCTTAACTGCACAGCCTTATGGTACCACATGGTTTCTGGGTGGACTCCAAAAGGTATCACATAATGATCACAGTAAGATATTACATAACTGTTACAGTATGTAACATATAATTTATAATTTTAAATATTACATAGCTGTTACAAGTATGTATGAATCAGATTCACAAAGCAAATGGATGAATCTTAAAAACCTCATTTTGTTTCTTACCTGTATTCCCGTTCCTGGAGAATTTCAACTGGGTCCAGTCCTTGAGGCTTTTGAATAGGGCTGATACGGTTCTGCTTTTGCTGTAGTTGAACAATCGGCGAAGGCTGGCCAGCTGTGGGCTGTGGAACAGAAGGACCAGGCATCACTGCAGCAGGCTGGGCAGGTGCAGGAGCAGGTGAAGGCCTTCCACTCGGGGCTGGGACAGGAAGCTTTTGGGGTGCACTAGAAACATTCATATCCGCACTTTGCCCTGGAAAATTGAAAACACTGAGGTTAAAAAATATTGACCAAAATTATCTCAAACATATAACTCAATATTAAATCCTTTAACATAACACTTAGGTCAAATGTCTGAAGACATTTCAACAATAAAATGCATACAGTAAAGCAGAGATTGTAAATCTCTGGATTTCGGATCCTAGGAGCGGAAGCTCAATGACGTGTTACTGGTGTGTGAACAAGGCACAAGCAAAACTCTTTTCTTTAGTTTCTTTCCTAAGAAAACTGCCTTTGTGATGAAAAAATTTTTCATGTCAAATTATGGTACCAAAGTATTGATTCACTCCAAAGAACTGAGGAGTGTCAAGGATTGTGCCATTACCACCACCACCATCACTATACTGTAGCAGCATCTAGAATAGTTTTGTTGACAGAAATTAAAGAAAATGTACCTGCTATTATGATTACATGAATTTATCTATGTGTATAGGCAATCACTGTGAAATCCAGCTTTTTAAAGTGTTCATTACAATTTTTCCCATTTCAGATTGCTTATTATATGATTGTTTGATGCCTGTCGATAGTTGGTGATAGGCAGGCTAGGAAATATCATGTACATAAAGAAATTAAAGTTGGTGCATGACTTGCAAGTGAGCTGGCAAATCCAAAATTAAAATAAAAAATCTGACTCACACAGGTAGCAATCATTAACTGTGTATGAAAAAGCATAAGGCAATGACTGTGAAGGAAATTAACTTCCCCTTAAAAAATAGAATGAGAGCTTGAAAATGGTCATTCTAAGAAGGCTGAAGCATCAATTCACACAAGTGGGTTTTTCCCAGTTAACTTGTGAATGTGTATATGTTTTCATTTCTGGGGAAGGAATCAATTGCATTCATCAAATTCTTAAAGGTGCCCTTGAGCCCAAAAAGTTTGAGAAACTGTGCACATATATACACAATGATCAATTTGCCAAACGCTGAAAATTGTGCTTAGGGTTCTCAGGCATATTAAAATAAGAATTCACAATTAATTGCATCCAAGTATAACACAATCTCTAGTCATATATGAAATAAAGATTTCCCTTACAAAAACAAAACTCAAGTGATAACCTTTCCCAAAAAACTCTGAAGTTGGTTTGCATAAGCCAATTTGGCAGATGGGGTTTTTTGGCTTGCACAGTCCCTCCTAACTAGGATTCTTCCCTTTCTTTCCAATCTCTTGGCTCTAGGAAGCCATGGTTTACTATTATATCTAATTACCAAACAATACATTTTAAAGTATCCTATGAATGTGACTGAAAACCAATTTAATACTTTAAATGACTAAATAGGAATTGTATTTCTCTTTCACATCATAAATGAAAATCAATTCTGAACTTTGGTACTCAGCTGTTTTGGAGAACAAGGGTCCTAGGACAAACACCCAACAGCGCTAGTATTCAGAACTGCTATCCACAATGTGAAGCTTACAAAATAATGAATACATTTATTTTGTATTTTGATCAGGAATATATCCAAATGGTTTTGTTTGTTCTGTGAGACTTTGACAGCTCAAGTAATTATATGGTATCACAAGGATCCATTGATGTTATATACGGTATCTCTAAGGTACCGTCTTACTTTTACAAACTGCTCATCCTTTTGAGCATTTGTCCAGGGGCCTTTTCACTCTACACAATTTATAGTGCTATTAATCTATTTTAATTATAGGCCAACATCCCTTGGAATTTGGGAATTTGCAACTGTGTCTCTGTGTTGGGAGCTCTAGTATCTCTCCAAAATACAAATTCCTATATTTCACAGAATGTTAAAGTGGACTCATAGGACTACAACTGTGTACTGTGAAAGTGCTTCGCTAAAACATTACTCAAAAGAAACTTATTTTCAAGAGTGTACATATATGCTCTCTAGTGCAAAACTTACTAACGAAGAGATTATTTCATCAGACCTTTGTGAATGAAAAGCACTGCAATTAAGGAATATGTTTTCTTTCCTATACAGTTTTCATATGGAAGGGAAGTAGAAAGCTACATCAGCGCAAATATGCCTGCCTAAAGGGTAATGCTACAGAAAAGGGGGATTTTCTACTACTGTGAGTGTCTGGGGGGGATAATTACCCATAGTACTGGAAAACCTAGCCAGTGAGAGCTGTCCTTTTTTTAATCGCTTATTGTCTGTCACTGGTCCTTTGTTGTGATCACTGTTCCTTAATTATCACTGTATTATTGTTTGTGCAAACAGAAAACACAGGAAATAGAGGGGCAAATGAGGAAAGCCTTAGAGACTCCAGACAATAGGATAGAAATAAATAACTGCTTCTATTCAGTGCCATCCAATTACTTTATTTTTGAATCAAGATCTGCAACCTATTAGAAGGTGGCTGGATTGCAGAACTATCTATCTGCTATTCACTTGTCTGATGTGTATAGTAAATGCATATTGTCTGAAATTTCAGAAACTGAAACATTTTATTCAAAGGGACACTAGATGGTACTGGATCAATTTTCAATGATAAAATTAAAAGGCCCCTTTCTTTTCAAGAAAAAGGGAGGATAAAACAGAGGTGGAAGTCATTAAAATCAACCTTCGACCAGGGGAGGGAGGAAGAATTTTTCAGATAAAATTATCATCTTACACTCTTATGTTGGCATATCTAAGAATAGAACATTCTAGCACATTTCCCAGGAAGAAAAGTGTGTTATATTGCTTCAGTCTTATCACTCAGCTGCTACATTCATTGTTTTGGCAGAACACTGTTCTTACTGATGTACAAGCACCTCTGCATGACGCAGATGTGTGGAAAAGGGGATTTGGGGAGAAAAGATGGTGAAAATAATTAAAAATGTATGAGAAGTACTGTTAGATTCTTATATTCTAGCTTATGGAAGATGCTGATTCATCGGCCTAACTACTGCAAAGTTATACCAAAAACATACTACAGAAGGGATTTTTTTTAAAAAAAATATCATCAGGCCATGCTTCCCTCGCCCCCTCTTCCAGACACAACAATGGTTTGGTATTAAAAGAGAAACTAATAGTTTGTACTATTATTTTTACCTTCTGGCCACGTTTTTGGAGCCATAACAGCAGAGTGTCCTGTCATTCCTAAAACTACTCCTTGTCCACCTATAGAAACAACTGCTGCAGAAAAATAAAGAAAATATGTTTATTAGGAAGTCCCACACAAAAGATATAGTAAATAGGTTTTATGCCGCAACTGTGAGTTTTAGTATGACATATAAATACATGTTCACTTTCAAAGAGTCTGCTTTCCCCTCGCTCTTGTATGGGTTAGGGTGTGAGTGTATGCAGGCATACACCATTGTCTATAGTACTTACAGTATTTTGAAGAGTCTCGGTTTTTTTTATTTGATGATTTTAAATTGGATCTATTTCATACTAAAAGGTAATCATCTCCAAGGAAGGAGAAAATAGTTCCAACCCAAGGAGAAAATTCTAGCCATCTGATTCCCCAGAAGAGCTCAAGAAATTTTGTTTCTTCCCTCCCTATATATTATGGTGTAGGCCAGGGCTGTCCAACTGGCGACCCGGGGACCGTATACGGCCCCCAGCCCCTTCCCTACGGCCCCCTAAGCTTTTTAATAAAAAATAAAAAAAATTAATTAAATTAAAATATTTTTAAAAAATTACCCACTTTTGGGTTTCGGAGCAACTATCGCGAGACTATGGAAACCACACAGGATTTTGCTCTCAACGCGAAATCTTGCCTGCGTTGAGAGCGAAATCCCGTGTGGCTTCTGTAGTCTTGCGATACTTAATCCCTGCGGCCCACACAGACGCGATTTGGACCTTCCCGGCTGCTGCCTCACTCAGTCGTCGCCTCTGCTCGTGGTCCGGCTGCTCCTGGATCCTGCGCGTTTGGGAAGGTAGGCTAACCTTTATGTTATTTGAATTATTTAATGTTAGTAAAATATTATTTGAATGCCCCCTGAATTTAATGTTAGTAACATATTATATTTAATTGTATGCATGCCCCTTATGAATGCCCCCCCTGCATTTAATGTTAGTAAAATATTATATTTAATTGTATGCATGCCCCTTTCGAATGCCCCCCTGCATTTAATGTTAGTAAAATATTATATTTAATTGTATGCATGCCCCTTTGAATGCCCTTCCTGCATTTAATGTTAGTAAAATATTATATTTATTTTATAATTAATAATGCAACTAGGAATTGTAAGTAAATTGGAGCTGGGGGAGGGGCGGGGGCGGAGCCGGGGAGGGGGCAGACCCTACGGCCCCCCAGGTCATCAGTGACCGGAATTCAGGCCCCTGGGCCGGTAAAAGTTGGACAGCCCTGGTGTAGGCATCACACAGGTAAGCATTACATCAGAACACAAAGACATTACAAAAAGTAGGAAATCTGGTTGTATTTCTCATATGGAGCAAGTCCATGCTATTAAAATTACTCAGGAACTAGAAATTGCTCACAGTACACAGAGATGGCAGATTGGATGGAAGCAGATTGGGGAAATGCACAGACTCTCCTATTTCCTGTAATGTCCTGAGCATTGCTTTTGAATGTGGCCATACAGAATTCACCAATATAGAAAAAGGGGAAAAAACCGAGCTCTGTTGTTCTCTACAGCCATAGATCCTACATCCTCATACAGAGATTGACAGAGCTTTTAGTCTTAATATGTATAAATCATTGATGGGGGTTGCTTGTTGCCCCTCATCCTTGTGTAGATATAAATGGGACTGATCAACCATGCAAAAGTTTACCAGATGGCTTGTAAAGAGTTGGCTGCTGCTGGATCCCAGGCAGTGTCCTCTTCCCTTGAACAGCAAGTTGGAGGTTTTCGGGGATTGGCTGACCCCTAGCCAGCATCTTGTATGCTAGAATCTGAGCTCGGAGTTGATGCAACTGAACAGGACTGAACGGCGAAGGTCCTCTATTGGGTTGAGTCATAGCTTGCTGATCTCCTGGCATCATGGTTCCCGGCTGGCTGGGCGGCATCTGTGGTGGTGTTGGACCTCCTCCAGACATTGGACTAGACACATGCTCTGGTGCTCCCAATGGAGACGGATGAGGAGACATATAGCCTGCAGCATAAAACAAAATGACAATCATTTATTACTTCCTGACTTCCAGCAATTAAGCCCTAATATTTAATTAGATAACTCCATTCAGTACATTCCCCATAAAGTATTGTTGTTCCAACAGATATTCGCAGTACTGGAAAGAAAAGTAAAGGCTTTCCATCAGGCAAGAGCTGCTTGCACTTTTATTTCAACTAATTTTAAAAAACACAACACATTATCACTGTCATAGATATATGAAAGCACAGGAAGAAAGATAAACTCAGAAATTTGGGGAAAACAGGCCCTCTCTTCCACACCCTTCCAAAAACTGGGGAAAAATATATACTATTTTTGTTTGAAATTATGAGTAAAATGTTTAAGACAAAGTGTTCATATATTTAGTACTTGAAATTTTTGTGGCAATGAGAGTGTTACACCTACTTGACACTATAGAGAACTAGTGACGACAAAATAATGTTTGCTGTTTTACTGAAGTTAATATTATTGGTTTTGATTGGCCTTTTCTCCCCGCTTCTCAAACTGCCAAACCATAAATATTTATTAAAGTTCAGGTAATCTTTACCGTTCGGGACCTTCAGTATGAAAAATTAAATGAAGCCCCCCCCCCCCTTCAATTTATAATTATATTCTGAATAAGCTGTATTTCAAACATACGGAACATAATATACGTACATACATTTACATCAGAGATACTGATAAAACCCAGAACAAAGTACATTAATGTTCTTGCACGAGCATTACGATCTGCCAGGGAGGCCCTCCTCGCGGTCCTGCCGTCATCACAAGCACGGTTGGTGGGGACGAGGGAGAGGGCCTTCCCAGTGGTGCTCCCCCTTCTTTGGAACACCCTCACTAGAGAGATTAGGCAGGGCCTCACACTGTCCTCCTTCCAGAAGGAATTGAAGACTTGGATGTTTGGACAAGCCTTTGAGAATATCTAGTCCCAATGGTCCACAATTAATGACACGGCACTGCACTTTCATCTCATGCCCTTGTTTATGAGCAACTATCCCTTGTTCCTGTATACAGTCAGCGTTGTTTTATGACAGTTCCCACCATAGGTTATTGGGTGCTGTTTTGAGCTTAAATTGTTGTTTTATATGCTATTGTTTTATCTTTTATTGTATTGTGTGTTTATTTTATGCGTTGTTTTAGGCACATTGTACCATATGTAAGCCTACATGACATGTAAACTAAATGAATACACTGGCATTAACTTTGGGGGTTTTTCACCCAAAAAGATACAGCAAGGTACTGTAACTATCCTACAGAGTTCAAAATAATCTGCAATAAGTAGCCGTCATTCTGTTCTGTGGAACTTCTGGAATGCCAGGCAACTGTTTTAATTATGGAACATTTTAAAGCTATGTATAAATGCCTAAACCTCATTGCAAGTCCTTGCTTTCTGTTGCCAATTCCTTGGGGATAGGACCATGAATGTTGTGCTTCTGTTAATGCTCACTTGTTTTTAAAAACTGCCAGAGATTAACTGTATATTATACCTACCTTCTGTTCTCAGAGCTCAACCAGACAGCATATGCTGTTACAAGACCATTTGACCTTTCTGAGGCCTTCTCAGTCTTCCATAAGCAATGAAAAACAAACAACAGCAGCAGATATGCTAGCCAAGGGAATGCAACGTGAAAGCTCTGAGAAGGCAGGTGGCATCATTAACATGAAGAACAAAGTTATGGCTCTATCTAGGACAGAACATCTGCATACTCCTGAAGTCCACAGATCTTTCAGACCCTTCCGATAATATTGCATTCAGCAAGCATCTATGTGCTCACTATTGTTCTTTTTTTTATAAAATAATTCTTTATTGGTTTTTCAAACATATAAAAGGTTTTGAAACAGAATGCACAGAGTGTGCATGAATAAAACAAACATAGATGCTGTGGTCCATCTCGGGACGATCACAGCAGTGTACAGAAAAGAGACAGCTTGAGGTACAGCGGTGCAATGAAATTGTTTGATCCGTGAGGCGTATTATAGTCAGTTTGGTTGGACCATTCTATACATATTATCCCAACTCTTGCTTTTCTTATTTCACTCTACGTCGACTTAGTGCCCGTGGTACTATTTGGTTACCTGTAATTTAAGAGAGATCGTAAGTCTATGTCTAAATATTCACTATTACATAGTTCATTAACCCCTAATACCAGTTGAGTGTCAGATCTAAATTGTGTTCTTTCCTACAATATTCTTGGACCAACAGCCAGTCTCCCTTTTCCTCCCGGGCTTTATCTTCTTTCTTTTCTTTTAAGGCATCCGTGAGCCATTCCATCTCGATAGTGTCCATAACCTTTGTAATCCATTCTCCCCTGGTCGGGAGGGGGGCTAAAACCCAAAATGGGAGGTTACCGAAAAGTTTTTTTGACTTACAGGAGGGGCTGGGCGTAAAAGACATTTGGCGGGAGATGTATCCAAAGGAAAAAGATTTCACCTTTTTCTCCAACAGGCACCTATCGTGGTCCCGAATAGACTATATATTTGCATCAGAGAATATACTGCCGAGGGTAAAAAAAATCAAAATACTCCCTCGATATATTTCTGACCACAATGCAATAGAGATGGTGTTCCACGGGAGCAGAGTGGAATTTAGATGGAAATACCCATACTACGTAATGCAAGACAAAAATTTGAAACTGAAATCCAAAAAATATTTAAGGAATTCCTCGAAATAAATAGCAGAAATAACACCCACTGGAGCTTAATTTGGGACACCAGCAAAGCGTTTATGAGGGGGATATGCATGAAATTTCAAGCTCATAAAAAAAAAAACTGCGCCAGAAAGACATAAACGAAATCATGGATAAAATCCGCCTTGCAGAAAAAAAAGCTAAAAATAATCCTGAGGATACCAGGTCTAGAAATGAACTGAACATATTAAGAAAGCAAATGGATTTTTCGAACTGGAAAAAATCCGCATAATCTAAAATATGTCAAACAAAAGCATTTTGAACAAGCTAACAAAGCGGGAAACTCCTAGCCTGGCAGCTAAAGGAAAAAAAAAAAATACAATATCTAAATTGGTGATAAATCAAAGGGAGATAGTCACTGAGGAGGAAATAAGAAAGACCTTTGAATTATTCTACTCCGATTTATACGAAAGAGATAACATAAATAACGAGGACGTAGAAGACTATATCGGAGCTAGAAAAATTCAAAAAATGGAGGATGAGGAAAGGGAAAATTGAATCAAAAAATAACCAGGGAAGAAATCAAATCAGCAATAAGGAACGCAAAATGGGGTAAATCGGCTGGTCCAGATGGGTTCACCTCAGAATACTATAAGGATTTCGAGGAGGAAATAATAGATATACTAGAGAAGCTCTTTAATAAGGTAATGGAAACAGGTACAATCCCAGAATCATGGAAGGACTCGTATATAACACTAATTGGAAAACCAGACAAAGACTCCACCAACCCGGCCAGTTACAGACCAATAGCACTTCTGAACGCAGATTATAAGATCTTCGCATCGGTAATATCAGAGCGACTGAAGCAATATCTTAACAAGAAAATTAACAAAGATCAGAACGGATTTCTCCCGGAAGGCAGCTTAAAACAAACATAAGAACTATAATTGATATTATTGAATATTATAATAAAAACATCAACAACACAGTCGCTCTGATATTCCTCGATGCTGAGAAAGCGTTCGACAAGGTGAACTGGAGCTTTGTCAAAACCCTAAACAAGGAATCGGACACAGGATACAACTTTAACAATATAATTAATGCAATATACGGACAACAAAAAACAAAAATTATAGTGAATCAACATAAAACCAAGAACATTAAGGTAGAGAAGGGAGTAAGACAGGGATGCCCTCTGTCCCCCCTTCTCTTTATCCAGTCTTTAGAAATATTACTAGATGATATAAGAGAAGACCCTAAACTGAAGGGACTCAAAATCAAGAAAGATGAGTTTAAAGTATTAGCTTATGCGGACGACCTAGTTCTAATAATAGAAAATCCTAAGGAACTCCTCCCGCTATGGCTAGAAAAAAAATAGAACAATTCGGTAAGGTAGCAGGATTAAAAATTAATAAAGAAAAAACCCAGATGTTAACAATGAATATGACTGAAAAAGACAAGTTGGCGTTGGAGAAAAATTCGGGACTCCGTTCCACTAAGAAGGTGAAATACCTTGGGATACATCTCACCACCAAAACTCACAACTGTATAAAAATAATTATGAACATAACTGGAAAGAGGTAACCAGAGATCTGGAAAAATGGTCTAGGCTAAATCTCTCTTTTTTTTGGCAGAATAGCCACAGTAAAGATGATGTCCCTACCAAAAATAAATTTCTTATTTGCAGCCCTCCCCAATAATCAAGAAAGACACACAATTTACTTATTGGATGCGGGACCTCTCCAAATTCATATGGGGAGGAAAGAAACCCAGGGTCAGATTAAAACAATTGTATGACTTGAAAGATAGAGGAGGGTTGGGGGTACCCAACTTAAGGTTATACTTGAAGCAAACTGTCTGGCCTGGGTCAGGGACTGGTGTATACTTGAGAATAATAAGCTGCTTAATTTGGAGGGACATGATCTAAAAATACGGATTTCACGGGTATCTATGGTACAATAGGATAAAGGTCGACTCAAATTTTAAAAATCACTACATAAGAGGGGTTTTATTAAAAACCTGGCTAAAATATCACAACAAAATCTTCCAGGAATATCCGCTCTGGCTTTCCCGGTGGAAGCATACAGAATCAGACAAATGGAAGATAAAAAATGGTGGACATACAAAGATTTAACCTATTGGGACGGGGTTGGATACACCCTGAAATCCATAAACCAACTGAAAAGTGAGGACAAGAAAACGGACTGGTTTCCATATTATCAAATTAATCAAAAATTTAAGGAAGACAAAATCATAGGCTTCAGAGACGACCAATCAGAGATGGAAAGAATATTACTCGGCAGGGAAAAAAAAAAACTGGTAGGAAATTTATATAAAATACTACTAAAATGGGATACAGAGGAAAACCAAACCAAAGGGTATATGAAGGAGTGGTCGAGAAATGTGGGCTATAAAATTAAGCCAGAGGTTTGGAATAATATATGGAAAAAGAATGCAAATATTTTAACAAGTTATAACTACAGAGAAAACTGGTTTAAGGTCATACATAGATGGCACATATCACCGGACAAGATCGCAAAATGTACAAAAACTCTAAAACAAACTGTTGGAACTGCAACGAAAAGCATGGAACATTCTTCCATCTCTGGTGGACGTGTAAAAGCAAAGCAATTTTGGACAATGATTGAAAAGAATTAGAGAAAATCTTTAAAAACAAATTGAAAGGAAACCAGACCTTTTCTTTTGGGTATCGTGGATCAAGAATTAGAATTAAGCTCCAATGAGAGAAAGATTTTCATATTATTAACAACGGCAGCCAAATTGGTATATGCCAAATATTGGAAAGCAGGAGTGCTCACTATTGTTCTGTTAGAGCAGCATTTCTCAACCTGAGAGTTAGGACCACGGGGGGGGGGGGGGTGTCGTGAGGGAGTTTCAGAGGGGTTGCCAACGACCAGCAGAAAACATATATTTCTGATGGTCTCAGGAATCCCTTTGGCAGAGAAGGCTGAAGATCTCTCTGTCTGTCCTTTTCTTCCTTTTTGGAAACACATGGCGAATCCTCCCATCCAAAGCCCTCCTCCGCTGTGATTGGCCAGCCTCTCAGCTGGCCTCTCGGCAAAGGGGAGGGCTGTTTCTAACACTCCTAGCGGGGAGAGGAGAGCAAGTGTGCTCGGTCCGTGGCAGTGTGGTGTGCATGTACCAGCGAGGGAACGTCTGTGAGGCTGGAGGGAGGCTTGCGCCAGCGAGTCCCTTCCAAAACATGGGGGTTCTGTGTGGGAAGTTTGACCCAATTCTATCATTGGTGGGATTCAGAATGCTCTTTGATTGTAGGTGAACTATAAATCCCAGCAACTACAGCTCCAAAATGTCAAGGTCTATTTTCCACAAACTCCACCAGTGTTCACATATGGCCATATTGAATATTTGTGCCAAGTTTGGTCCAGATCTATCATTGTTTAGAGTCCATAGTGCTCTCTAAATGTAAGTGAACTACAAAACTCAAGATCAATGCCCAACAAACCCTTCCAGTATTTTCTGTTGGCCATGGGAGTTCTGTGTGCCAAATTTGGTTCAATTCCATCATTGGTTGAGTTCAAAATGCTCTTTGATTGTAGAGCATCAACAACAACCAGCAACAACAACTCCCAAATGACAAAATCAATGCCACCCCAAACCCAACCAGTACTCAAATTTGGGTGTATCGGGTATTTGTGGCAAATTTGGTCAAGTGAAGGAAAATACATCCTGCATAACAGATATTTACATTATGATACATAATAATAGCAAAATTACAGTTATGAAGTAGCAATGAAAATAATTTTGTGGTTGGGTGTCACTACAACATGAGGAACTGTATTAAGAGGTCACGACATTAGGAAGGTTGAGAACCACTGTGTTAGGGAATGCAAACACATTTTTCAAGCTACACAGGCCTGCAAAACCTATAACCAACCAAGGCAAATGAAACCCACAGCCATGTATTGGCCTGTCTGCTGCTTGAGCCAGTCATGTATGAAAAACACAAGGCTTATGCCCTTGATAGGCTGCAACATGTTCAGGCCTGCATGATAATCATACTAGACTTACTATGATTTCTCTTAGCAAGTGTTAATTTACAGCTACCCTTCACTGCATTTAAATCAAATACATGTAAACAATTTAAAATGTTTCATTTTTATCAGACACCTGCTTTAGTATTTATAAGCAGGTAATTAATCTAGCAAAAAAGATACTTCTTTCCCCAAGGTAACAAATCTAGGAAAACAAGAAATGTCTACCTTTGCTTAGCAGAGACAAACATGATCACTTACAACCAAACATTACTGCAACTCTAACAGAGGTTGATTATTCCCACTGAGGTATCACCAGTAATAACAAAAACCAATTTATATGCATTGCCAAATAATGTTAGTGGTATTCAATTACACTACAGTTATTTGATTGCCTAGATCAGGCTCTTGGGAATGAACTATGCCTGCACACCCATGCAGAGACACCCTTCCCCTGAAATATTTTAAGTACTCCCAAGTTTTGCAGCCTGCATGCCTGAGAGACAAGCAGGCAGCTGTGTCCCTGCTGCAAAGAAACTGCACACTCTAGTTAACATTATATATAAAGCCCCAAAAAATCAACACAGAATATTAGTGCTGGAAGGAATCAGAAGGGCTATTAGGTCCAACTTCCTGCCATGTAGGAATATACAACTGAAGCACTCCTGAAGGATGCCCACTCACACACTGTTTAAGGACCTCCAAAGATGGAGTGTTACCACCGCCACCACTATTGTTATTATCCATGTATATCCCACTTTTCTCCTACTAATGGGAGTCAACATTTTTAAAGGAATCTAACATTTAAAAAACAATACAGATTTAAACCTATACAAAAACTTAGAGGAATATGTAAATATAAAAATTTATTTATAAATTAAACAAAATTAAAACAGCAAACACGAAAGCATTAAAATTCAGTACAAAAAATTATACAAGCCATAAAATTGCATACTAGATTCATCTGTCTTAGATGTTTACTTTCTTTGACATCAAAATCTTTAAAATATTCACTTTCAACCATGTATGTATATAAGAGAAAGAGAGAAAAACAGCAAGGGAGGGAGGAAGGAGAGACTACAATAGAAATAAACCGATAGATGAGAGAATGGAAGGGAAAAAGCCTTATTGCCCATTAATCTGTACCTATAGGTTTTTGGATATTTCAATATTAAAGGTAATTTCTATGGTTCTTTTTAAACACAATATTTCACATTCTTCAATCCATTCAATAATCTATGAAATAAGCTATTTCAACAACAACAACAACAACAACAAAGCTACTTAATTGTCATATAACAGATGAGGAATAATGTGTTATTGGCTAAGTAAGACTCCATAGGTAGACTCCAAAGATTCTGAACACTGAATCACCCTGGCTGTGTGATATATTGTCACAAGGAACCGGAACTGTTTAGAGCACACAACAGTCAGTATGATAAATTTGGTCAAACTATTCTGAAAAGAGTTGCTTAGCCATCACTAACATTCTGCCCATCAAAGCCAGAGATCAGATCACTAGATATAAAAGTGGCTATAAAATAAAAAAGGGCACTGTATATGAAGTCACACTTGGCAGATTGAGAAGCTGACTATGAGGAGATATAGCTCAGGCCATGGCTCAATCCCTGTCACTTCCAATTTAAAAGAAGCCAAGGAATGGAAAAAGGACCCTGCCTGTGGGTGAGAACAGCTATTACTACACAGACAATACTAAGCTGCACAGACTAATGGTCTGACAGACCAAAGAAACATAAGAAACTGCTTTATTGCCACCTAGAACAATTATTCATTTAGCTCAGTACTGCCTATATTAAGAGGGAGAACTTGTGCCTCTCCAGAAGTTATGAATCACTTCTTCCATTCTTCACTATTGGTCAGGCTACCTAGGGCTGATAGGAACTGAAATCCAGCAACATCTAGAGTTACAAGATATCCAGCATATGAATGATACAAATGGCTCTTTAAGACTTCATAAAATAATATTTTCAATGACTTGCTGGAGGTGTTTTAAGCCTTATGAACTTTTGAATGCAAGACACACACTTTATCGCAGAATCCAGCTCTTAAAGACACAAGGCAATGGATCCTTGCAAAACAAAACTACAATAAAAAAACCAATTTTTTAAAAAGTCACTAGGAATAAAACCCTTAAACATTCCATATTAAGAATCTGCTTTTAAACCCAAATTTCCACCAAGGAGTTCTGATCTAGAGATGAGTTTGTTACATCTTCAGTATACCTTTAAAGGCTTGAAAAAAAGGCCAAAAAACCCACTTTCTCTTGTCACACCTAGGCAAACTGGCTCATAGTTTTATAGATCTTAAGCATGTTTTTAAAATGCTTATTTATGTGTATTGGTTGTTTTATGTATGTGTTTGATTGCTGCTACTTTGTATGATGTTTAATATGTTGGAAGCTGCTTTGGGTCCCTTTGTGGGAGAAAAGTGGGTTATAAATAAAGATTATTATTAATAAGAGCAATTTAAAATATATCAAAAATACATTGGATATGAACCTTGGCTGTGTTGATCCATTGGACTCTGAGGTGGTCCCATGCCAGGATGCGGAGGCCGCATACTTGCACTCTTCATAGAATTGCTGTGCAGGTCTTCAACCATTCCTTTCTCATGCAAACCGTCAATGGGCTGAAAGAATAAAGAGAAACGTTATTTTAGGTTGCTCCCTTGGTTGCATCTACACTGGAGAATGGATGCAGCTTGACACAACTTTAACCACTGTGGCTCAATGATATGAAATCCTGGGATTTGCAGTTTTATGAGGCACCAGCATTCTTCAGCAGTGAAGGCTAAAGACTTTGTAAATTTACAACTCCCATTATCCCAGAACATTGAGCCATGGCGGTTAAAATGGCGTCAAACTGCCATCAGGGACTTGAGGTCAGAATCACAATGCTTAAAACACATACAAAGGGAATGTATGTCAAAACAGTGCAAATGATATTAAAATCAATCCAAAATCCAAAACACGCCTTTCAATTCCCAAAGACAACAATATGGAAGTTGCAGAAATAACATGAAATCAACAAGGAGAACAACAAGCACTGTGTCTTGTTACGTGACATGGCATCACTATTTTCTGAAATGATGTCTGTTCTGCACAGCGCCAAACATGTTAAACTGTAACCCTTTTTAACATAACTTAAGTTATTTAAAAAGCCATTCTCTAACACTCTTGTTCCTTCTTTACAGCACTCTCATGATGTGTTTGGACAAGAGTGCTGCCAACAATAATCTCTTACATTTTGGCAGCAACCAAGCAGAAGGAAGCAACCATAAAGACCACTTACATAACTTGGAAGCAGGCATTTGTGGCTCAGAATAAAGAGATTTACTACACCAAGACCAACTGTTACCTGTAAGCAGTAACCACTGCATGGGAATGTACCAAATACAAATTTCCCTTTGGCATGAAGAGTATATTGCAGAAATAAACCCTTCGCATGGGGAGGATTGGGTGTACAAGTAAATAAGTCCCAGAGAGCACTTTCTTTTATCAGGACCATTATCAGAGCCTGCAGAAACACTACTGGATAGGAAAGAAAGGCCTGTGTTTGGCTCAGCTCACTACAGCCAAGGGAGAGAGGAGGTGGTATTTGTGCATTGAAAATAAATACAGGGAAAGATGGCCATATGGGGACAAGATGAAATCCACACTGCTTGCAGAGAGTAACAAGCAACAGGAGGGGAGGGCAAGCCCATGGAAAAGAAGTCTTCTCATTATAAACCTCCACCAAGAAAAAAAAATCCACACCGGGTGAAATAAAAGATTTACTTCCTTCGCCAGCTGTGAGCGCAGAGCACTAGGGGACTGCTATTTAGGAGAAGGAACATTTGGAAGTGTTTCAAGGAGACAGAAAGAGCACAGGCCTGAAAACACACACGACTCTCCTCGGATACAAAACTAAAGAGCTCACATTTCTCCTAAGGAACATTCCTGGAGCAGGCTTCACCCTCAGCAATTCCTCCGTCTCCAAACCTTCATGTGTTGATCAAGTGCTTTGGCAGGGGGAGAGGAGAAGGCGGAGAGGGGGACGAGGAAGAAGAGGTTCAAGGGAGTAAATTGTGAGGAAAATTAGAGGTTTCTAGTGGGTGGCAGAGAGAAGAATAAGTGATTCCAGATTTTGGGTAGCTGGAGGGGAGAAGGCACACTGAAGAAGAATGCAATCCAATGTTTTGCTTTGGTTTACTGTATATGTTGAAAAAAAGCCTGCTCTCCTTTCAACCAGGGAAGACCCCATTCCTTCCTTTACTCCAGTGTTTCCCAACCTTTTTTGAGCTGCGGCACACTTTTTACATTTGCAAAATCCTGGGGCACACCACCAACCAAAATGACACAAAATGACACTCTAACACAGTAATACATATAGTTAATATGTTTTTAAAATGTATTTATACACTCAGTGTGAAACCTGGGCCTGTTTCGATGAACTCAACATAGATATCCTGGCAGGAATGGCAGAAAGACACAAACTTCCCACACAGAACTCCCATAACCAAGAGAAAATGCTATAAGCATTTGGTGGGCATTGACCTTGAGTTTTGGACTTGTAGTTCACCTATATACAAAGAGCACTGTGGACTCAAACAATGTTGGATCAGGACCAAACTTGGCATGAATACTCAATATGCCCAAATATGAACGCAGATGGAGTTCAGGGGAAATAGACCTTGACATTTGGGAGTTGTAGTTGCTGGGATTTATAGTTCTCCTACAATCAAAGAGCATTTATAACCCCACCAATGATAGAACTGGGCCAAACTTCCCACACAGAACCCCCAGGAGGCATGAGGAAGTCTCTACTTGGGGAAAGGGAGGCGGGCCTTCCCAATGCATGGAGAGGAAGAGACCAAATAGACAACGGGTGGGGGGGTGTGTGTGTTTGTAATTTTGTGCCTTTATCGAGGTAGGTTTCTTAGGGTCTTTATACTTCAACACACTAGATTCTTCCCCTCCCCCCCTTCCCTGGAGGTTCCAATTTTCCACGGCACACCTGATGATCACTCACGGCACACTAGTGTGCCCCGGCACACTGGTTGGGAAACACTGCTTTACTCAAAGGACAAAATTTTCAAAACAGAAAGAAAGCCAACAGGTAGTTTACAAATACGGAGCAACTTATTGTAAAACAGAAACTGAACGGGGGCACAGAAGACTGTAAACCAGGCAAGGGCAAACTTTGGCCCTCCAGGTGTTTTGGACTTCAACTCCCATAATTCCTAACAGCCTCAGGCCCCTTCCTTAAGCGGCTGAGAGGGAAAAGGAAAGGGCCTGAGGCTGTTACGAATGGTGGAAATTGAAGTCCAAAACACATGGAGGGCCCAAGAGTGCCCATGCCTGCTGTTAACCATTTGTTTTGCTTTATATATAACTGCATTTTTCAAAGAGCCTATTCGGGTTGGGGGGTGGGACCCTATTCTTTCCTTTATTTGGACAACAAGATTCTCAAAACACAAAAAAGCTAGCTGGTAGTTCACAAATTCCGAGCAAGTTACTGTAAACAGAAGTAGGGGAGGGGAAGGCATACAGGAAAAGAGTGCAAACCATTTCTGTTTGCTTTCTATATAACCACATTTTTAAAAGCACCTGTTCTCCTATTAACAGGGGGGATTCTCCTTCCTTCCTTTATTTCAGTGTTTTTCAACCTAGGGTTCGAGGGCACGTCAGAGGGGTCGCCAAAAACCATCATGGGGATTCTGTGTGGGAATTTTGGCCCAATTCTATTGTTGGCGAGTTCAGAATGCTCTTTGAGATTGTAGGTGAACTATAAATCCCAGCAACTACAACTCCCAAATGTCAAGTCTATTTTTCGTAAACTTCACCAGTGTTCACATTTGGGCATATTGAGTATTTGTGCCAAATGTGGTCCAGATCCATTATTGTTTGAGTACACAGTGCTCTCTGGAAGTAGGTGAAGTACAACTCCAAAACTCAAGGTCAGTGTCCACCAAACCCTTCTAGTATTTTGTGTTGGTCATGTAGCAGCAAATTGGGAGTTATGGAACTCCAAGTGGCAAGTTACCTCTTACCAAAACGGCGGCATGGACGTGCGGGCGCAGGGATGAGAAACCACGCAACAACTTCACTGCTCAACATGAAATCAAAGATTTATTGCTTAACACCAGCTGGTGGGGTTGCCCACAGAACGTGCTGCGATAAGGGGCAAACGGCCCCGGTCATCCTTAACACAAAGCTTATATACCCTTCATGGCGGCATCCACAAAAGCCCGCCCTCCTTCATCAACATTTCACAAACATCATTGGCTGGTGTTACAGAACATTTCATTAATCCAATTAAACATAACATTTTCATATGCATCACATCTTAATCCCCTCCTATTAGTTAGAACAATGAACATTTCTATAGTAGTCTTTCCCACAGTGCAACTATCAGTGGCTGGGACTCTTGTGTTCCCAACTTGCAACATTTGGCTTCTACAGACTCCTTGCCAGCAAGGGGCAGAATCCCTCTGCCCATGCGCAGTTCTTACCCATTTGGCACTAAGGTAAACAAACCTCATGCTTTGCACTGTTTAGACCAATCTGAGCCTACGTTATCTTACGCTAGGCACGGGGTGTACTTTGGCAAATCACTGCCTGGGTTAGAAGCACCAATCATAGTGTTACATTCACGGAGCTTGTGCCTGCCTGATTCTTGGCACAGAAACCCACTTTTCTAAGCTCTACACGTGTGCAGCATCACTCTCTGACCGTACTCCTGCAAGAAAAGTACCAAAACCGCTTTAGTCGTGAGTGTTTTGTGTGCCAAGTTTGGTTCAATTCCATCATTGCTGGAGTTCAGAATGTTCTTTGTTTGTAGGTGAACTATAAATCCTAGCAACTACAACACCCAAATGACAAAATCAATCTCCCCTCAATAAACTTTATTTCGGCAGGCTTTCAATCTAAACTGACCCAATGCAACTAGGTGTACTAGGGGTGACTGTTTGATTGTTGGTTTTAGAATTGTTTTGTTGTTTTTTAGTGTATTTTATTGTTAATGTTGCCTTATGTAAACCGCCCCGAGCCTGTTGGGATGGAGCGGTATATAAAATCGAAGTAATAAATAAATAAATAATAAATAAATTATTCAAATTTGGGTTTTTGGGGTATTTGTGCCAAATTTGGTTAAGTAAATAAAAATACATCCTGCATATCAGATATTTACATTACGATTCATAACAGTAGCAAAATTATAGTTGTGAAGTAGCAAATAATTTTATGGTTGGGGGGGTGTCACTAAAACTGCATTAAGGGGTCGTGGCATTAGAAAGTTTGAGAAACACTGCTGTAAACTATTTCTATTTTGCTTCATATATGCGTAACTCCATTTCTGTTTTGCTTTCTATGTAACTTTTGCATTTTTAAAAAGCACCTGTTCTATTAACAGAGGGAATTCCCCTTCCTTCCTTTATTTAAATGGGAAGATTTTCCAAACAGAAGGCGCTAGATGAGGCATGGGCAAACTTTGGCCTTCAATGTGTTTTGGGCTCCAACTCCCACCATTCCTAACAGCCTCAGGCCCCTTCCTTTTCCCCCTCAAGCGCTTAAGCGGCTGAGGGGGAAAAGGAAGGTGCCTGAGGCTGTTAGGAATGGTGGGAATTGGGAGTCCAAAACACCAGGAAAGCCAAAGTTTGCCCATGCTTCATCTAGATGGTAGTTCACAAATACTGAGCAAGTTACTGTAAAACAAGCAGAGGTGACCAAGGCACAGCAGAATGCAAACCATTTCTCTTTTGCTTTATACGTAACTGCATGTTTTAAAAGAGCCTATTCCTTTTTTTTAGTTTGGACGACAAGGTTTTCAAACCAGAAAATTCAGTATATTCACAAATACTGAGCAAGCTACTGTAAAGCAGAAAGAGGCCGTGGCAAAGCCATTTTGTAAACAACCCAGGAAGCCCTTGAGGCAAACAACAGTTCAGTTGATCACAATGCAAAATATACCAAAGGTGAATCCCGGTCAAGGTATTTTGAAAATTGCACGACTCGGCTTCTAATTGCTGCTGAAGAGGAGAACCAAGCCTGTTAGAAAATGGCCTTATCTGCAGGGCATTTTTAGTATATTAACTAGAGAAAGGAAAGGGTTTTTTCTCTTTGTGCTTGGCTCATGCACTTAAAGGTTGAGAATGTTCCATGGCAGTTGGCAGATCCGTTAGGAACCAGAGGCAGAGAGGGGGGTTGGCTCTTTAGGCCTAAATACAGTGGAGAAATGCTATATTTTAGGCTTTTCGACCAACCTGCCATAATCATCATTAGGGTGGCGATGAAAGGGAGTCACAATGTTGCGTGACTGCAGAGATTAGGGGGATCCAATATGGCCCAAAAAAAACCATGCAACGTAGAGGCCTGCCAGAGTGTAAACTGGAGACGGTGAGGGGAGCATTTCAGCAGGTGTTGCTTGTTATTCGGTTGCGTGACAAGTGACACCTGCTGAAATTCCCTCTCTGTCACCAACAAATGGAACAGACCCCATTTTAATTCTCCCTCTTGACAGCCCCTAATGCAGGGTAATATTTCAATGCTGTAAACTGTGCTATTAAAA
The DNA here is from genome assembly GCA_030556195.1 of Anolis apletophallus. Taxonomy (NCBI): domain Eukaryota; kingdom Metazoa; phylum Chordata; class Lepidosauria; order Squamata; family Anolidae; genus Anolis; species Anolis apletophallus. Next base: position 97,830,653 of record JARBWK010000006.1, on the reverse strand, counting down.
CGAAAGATAAAACGCTGTCATGCAACGCACTCCATCTTTAAGCACATCTTGAGCTAGGTCCTGGTTCGCATAATAATAATAATAATAATAATAATTTATTTATTATTTATTTACTTTATTTATATTCTGCTCTTCTCACCCCAAAGGGGACTCATACAGTACACATACTTGCAGACAATCCCTGCAGTTCAGCATATGAGAAATAAACATGTGACATTTATCACAATACAGTACAGTACATACATTTTGACATATTATACATATATAGACAAACAGAGGCAAACTTTCTGGCCACCAGGGGGAGATGACACATTCCTCATCTCTCTCAGTGTTTCCTTCCAGCGTCCCTTTGTTGTGCTTCCGCATTCCTCAGCAATTCTTTATGGCCTCATAAATCAGTCAAAATTTGCCTCCCCACTTTAATGTGGTACCTTTATCTCCTACTTGACAAATGTAACTGTCTTTCGGGCTGCAAAGGTCAGCAGCAGGCTACACTTAAGGTCAAGAACCCACCTAGACCTGGGCAGGCCTCAAACTCATACCCTGCCACCATCTCCCCAAAGAGGCCAAGCCCAATAATAATTACAGCAAAATAAATACAGAACAACAACAAAAATAACATCACAATAAAATAAGTAAAACATAAGAGCAAAAGTTCTGGTCCAGACTACCTGTCCAAACGTATCTCCTGCCACAAACCATCACAAAGTTTAAGACCTTCATGAGAAGCCCTGCTCTCGAGCCCACCACTATCACAAACGCAGTTGATGGGGACGAGAGACAGGCCCTTCTCAGCAGTGGCCCCCCACCTATGGAACGCCCTCCCTAGAGATATCAGATTGGCCACCTCCCTCTTGTCTTTTAGAAGGAAAATCAAGGCCTGGTTATGGGACCAAGCTTTTGATCAATGAGCAGCAACTGGAAGAAGATCACACAACTTATGGCAATGAATTGACCTGGACTGGTTTTTGTATTTCGATTTTAATGGAAGTGTCTTAATTGAATACCGGATCACCTTCAAGGTGTTAGTTCTTACTTTTAAGGCCTTATATGGTCTGGGGCCAGTGTACCTTCAGGATCGCCTGATTCCATATAACCCTCCGAGATCACTACGCTCAGAAGACCAGAATCTTCTAGACATCCCCAGCGTGGAATTGAGCCAAACTTCCCACACAGAACCCCCTTGCCTTGAAGGGAATTGCTGCCGCAAGCCTCTCTTCAGCCTCGCACGATCTCGCCCGCCCACATATACGTACCACGATGCCATGCACCAAGCACACCTGCTTTCCCCTTCTTGCTTGGAGTCTAAGAAACAGCCTTCCCCTTGGCTGAGAGGCTGGCCAATCACAGTGGAGGAGGGCTTTTTGGTGGGAGGATTCGCCTTCTATCTCCAAAAAGGAAGAGAAGGACAGGAGGAGAGATCTTCAGCCTTCTCTGCCAAAGGGGTTCCTGAGACCATCAGAAATATGTTTTCTGATAGTCTTTGGCAACACCTGTGAAACCCCCTCACAACCCTCCTCCAGGAGTCCCGAACCCCCAGGTTGAGAAATGCTGGCTTATATGGTAATCAGATTTCTATAGTGTTCCACAGATTTCCATGAGAAAAGTGTGTGGATCCTTTGATTACAGTCATGCTGACTTCAAACTACCTGGATAATGCAAATTAACTGATGCATAATAACAGAAGGGAGAATATACTTCCAAATCAAGTACATACTTTCTCCATTTTACCAGAGGGTGGCAAGATGTTAGCAAATCACATCCTTTGAAACAACTGCAAAAAAACAAGTACTGAAACTACTGGGTTTTCTAATCAAAACAACATGGATCTACAAATGAATGACCTGAAGTTCATAGAAAGGACCAAGATCAAATGGATAACATCATTAAAGAAGTGGGGAGGCCATTTTTCCTGATAACTCTCACCACCTACAGTTTCCCCATAGTCACTTGATCCAGTTTTTAGTGAGAAGAGCATAACGAGAAATGAGGAAGGATGGGGAAAACAACAACAACAAAAAAAGCATATCAGCTACTTCTGGTAACTGGAGCATCTGTTGAGCAGAATTCTGCTTAGAGAATACTATCCCCATGAAGGCTAAATTGGAGTGTCACTGAATAATATCATTGAATATTATTTCAAGATACTGAAATAATTGAAGGATCACTACCAGCCCATGTGGCTCTTTTTGGCTAGCCAGAATGCTGGATAAGGCTCAGTCTGTCCCAATAGATTATCTAGCATTAAGTCATTTAAAGGGATTTTAAGTGCTGCTTTTAATGCTTTAGAAGATAAGACAGAGGGAGGTCAGAGAAGTATCTAAAATAATTAAATAAATAAATGAGTTAAGTAGCTGAAAACAAGCTTTTAATTGCATGGGAGAGAACACACTGCTACAATGGTCTCCAGGAACATGGAAATTACTCCCTCAAATGCTATGACATTATGTTCCTCTTCCACATAATACTATCACACTGAGCTTTAAAGCTTCAAATATGAAGATCAAAATGGCCAGATTCTAAATTGGCTTTCTCTCTTCTACAGACAATAAACAGTTCCTGTTCACCTTCCTCTATAATCGAATTTGAATGTGAAGGAATTTTATTGATGATTTTTTACTGTTTTAATTGTGCCTATTGTTTTACTGAATGTATATGTGGATAGCATCTTTGATGCAAATGTAAGCCGCTCTGAGTCCCCACATGGGAGAAGGGCGAGGTAGATATGAAATAAATAAATAAATAAATAAATACTGAAGGTTTCCATCTCAAAAAAGTTCAAAAGTTGAGCACCACAATATTTAAACTGAATCAGCAATATTCTGCCAATTTTGGCATTCTGGCAAAGAAAAAAAACACCCACTGTGATGACATTTGTCCCTCATCTTTTGACAAGATTATGTCACATAGGTTTTCCCTGTAAGGAAGAAAAGTGTGGAGAACTGAACTTGGCAATTTGATCACTTAGAGATGAAGCATAGTGGCCACCTTCTCCTTAAATGAGCAAAAAAAGTTACCTAAAAGGAGGTGCATGGCAATCTGTTGCTAGTACACTTTGCTTTAAAACAGCCCAAAGAGGGGAAATACTACATTACTCTTCATCGGACACAAAAAAGGGGTGAAAATTCCAAGTAACTGTGGAGGTGGTCTAATTTCAACTTAAGAATCGTTAATCAAATGTACCACAGCAGTATAGTAAAGAAAATATTGGCACCTGCCACTCAGTTCAGCGGGACCTACATGCTTTTAGGATTACAGCTGAAATCAATAAGATTTACTTCTATATTTAACTTTAGAGTTTAGAATTTAAGACAGAAAATTAATGGCTCCCTTTAATCAAACCCTGAATTTCCTTTTTAAGATGTTACACTGTAGCCCAATTATTACTGGAACAGATCCAGTTTCCAGTTATCGACTTTCTAAATAACCAGAGGTAAGCACATCACACGAGTAACTTCAAAATCATATGTGACATTAAACACTACACATTCCTCTGCTACTTCGTTATCACTGCTCCTCAAACTTTATTATTTTATATCTCATTAATCATACTATCAAAGAACATGGGTCCCAGTATGATACAAACAAAAGACCACTTTTCCCAAGAAATACATTTAGATGATTGCAGACAATCTAATGATTATTTACAGTCAGTTTAAGGACATAAAACTGCAGTAGCAGTGTTGAAAGTAAACACTAACAAACCAACATAATATTTCCATTAGTACTCCAAAACCGAAGTACTGCTGAATATATATTAAGGCTAAAACTGTAAAAATGTGAAGATAAGAAATAATGTCACCGCTAGGAAAAATATGATAATAATTCAGCCTTATTAGTAAGAAGCCTGTGGTTACATTTCACTTACTAAAATTCTAGGAATAACGTTTCGAACAATGACTTGAAGAGCTGCTTCAAATTGAAAATGTCTTAAGAAGGAAAAGAAAGGAGAAAGAATGTGGGAGAGGAAAGATAGAGGGTTTGAAGCTTTTGAAATTATCTCCCAGCCAACCAACCAGTCAACCAACCAACCAATCACACACACAAAGGCACAAAACCACATTCAAGACTGCACGACACGAGATTCTGGAAACCTCCTAATAATAATAATAATCTTTATTTATATCCAGCTTTTCTCCCCAAAAAAGGGACTCAAAACTATAAAATCAACACCAATTAAACACATATATAATATATGAAAGATCAATAAAATAGAACATAAACATAAATAGACATTTAAAAACCATAAACATTTTTAAAACGATATGCATTACAATGGTGTTTCATCAGGTTATATGGCACTTTGCTCCGCTCAATAAGAGATAGCCTTTCTGCCACTTCAGTCTAGATTTCTTTCCTGAAGGTTTGCCTAAACAAAAAGGTTTCCAGTTGTTTTCTGAAGGATAAGAGCAGAGCTGTTTTAATCTCCTTGGGGAGAGTATCCAAAAAGCTAGGGGTGGCCACTGAGAAGACCCTCTCTCTCATTGCCGCCAACCATGTTTGAGACAGTGGCAAAAGATGCTTCATGCAAATGCATTTACTCCTAGTTCATCAGTTTTCCAGAAAATAAAAAGTAGAAAAAAGGGAAGAAATAAAAAATTGAGGCTATTTCGGAGCTCTCCACAAAGCCATAATTACTCTTAATTCTCCACCAGAGCATCATTTCCAAAACAAAAAGTGAAAGGGAAGTGGGATGAAAGAAGAAGAAAAATGTTATTTTAAAATTTATATGATATTTAGAAAAGGAAAGCTGCGACAACTGGGATTTCCTCTCCTCAAATTTAACAATGCTTTTCATTTACAGAAAACTAGATTAAAAAAAAGAAAATAGAAAAGAAAAAGGTTCTAAACCATTGTAGATAGGAGAAATAGATATGCTGGATTTCTCCTGCATTATGAGATAGGGTGGGGGAGTCCAAGTTAGGCAGAACTTTAAGAATGATAAATATAAATGGAAGTGAGATTCTAATACTTTCCCGCCTCAACTCCTTGCCTTCTTCAGACAGCTTCTTCTCTGATGCTATGACCAATACTTCTTCCTTCCCAACCACACATTCAGCTCTCAAGATGAGAAATAAAAAGGCTGGCTCTGAACTTTCCCAGCAGTGATTGTGTCCCCCGCCATTCTGATTCAATGATGTGATTTTCCAAAGCGCCTTGATACACCAGTACAGGGCAGTCATGCTCACCCAGCACATCCTAATCTTCTAAACTTGGACAGTTGTGTAAAACCAACTAGTTAAATGCATCATCAGAAATTATTCAAAGAAGAACAAAGGTTGTGTTTGCCATGGACAATGTTTTAAATGACAATGTTTTTAAAAAATAACACTGAAAATGGTGTGGAATTTAGTCCTGGCCCCCTCACTGAAGCAATGCACACAGACAGAAATCTGGACTAATTATTTGATTCCTCTGTCCTTGTGAATTACCAAGATAGGAGCTAATGGAGTTTATACCGGTCAAAACAGGGCTGTTGAAACTATGGTGAAAGACTGCTACTTAAACAGGATGAACAAGGATGGCAGAGATGGGATTTTGGCATTGGAGTATTTTTAGCAGCACCTTCTACCTTAATGACTGCCTCTTTGTGCAGGCAATTGAGTAAGAACAAATTCTCAAAAGTCATCACGAAAAGCCCTCTATACCAAAAGACAGCTTCTGCTTCCCACCAGTGATACTTGAGCCACTGCATGGGAACCACTGTTCCAAATAACATCATGAACTACAAGCTATGCAGAATCATTCAAAAGAACACTCAGAAGGCAAAAAGAGCTAATTGCAAACATGAACAAAGCAACAAAACCTACCAATACTCCATCACAAAAATATCAGACCCAAACTAGTGTGGGGAACATTTATGTATGCCTTGGTGCATACACACACACACACACACACACAGAGAGAGAGAGAGAGAGAGAGAGAGAGAGAGAGTTATTCCAGTTAGACTATTTCATTCATGTACAACTGTGATGCATGAGATGTATTAGACCAATTTTGCTTGTCAGATCCACGATAACTGAAAGCTGCCAATTTTATTACATCCCACCTGACTGCACATAAATATGTCAATCACCTGTGGTGCAGATGAGAGGGGGGGGGAATGAAAAAATGAAAAAATTCCCATATGAAAGCTTTCTTACAATCTGCCAAAAATGAAGTAAGGAACATCAAATCTACAGTCTATAAAAGGCTGCTCTGAATACAAGTAAGATGATACCCAATTACTCAGAAAAAAATAAAGGGAGCAGTCTTGTTGGATGTGAACTTCAGACCTAAAGTACAAAAATATATGAGTAGTACATACTTTATGCATTTGGTGCATCCCTTCTTGTGAATAATCATTTGGTCCCATAGTTGGCATGGGATGTGGAACACTTGGAGGTCCAGGACTTGGTCCCATCATGCTATGCACTGAACTTGGTGAAGGACCTGGTCCAGGACTGGGACCCAGTATTGGGCCTGGAGATGGTCCTGGTCCTGGAGAGGGGCCAGGATGAGGCATTGTACCGGGATCTGTTGGCGTAGACATCTATTCTCCGTCTATGTTTCAGTCAGTGGTAGAGCTGTAGGGAAAGGTGGAAAGGCACATTATTTCTGCAATATTAACGCTACTTGTTTAGAGTCAATAAAGATACATGACATCACGTTTACAGATACTGTGAAAACAACGTCAATTATTTACCCAACTTACAAATAAGTCACCTGAATTTTTTTTAAACCTTCAACTGGTTCTACATCAAAACAAACTAGTTGTTAAATGAAGTTCTTATTCGTCAAAAAAATCCAATATGAAAGAAAAACATTTAAAAGAAACTGAAGTTTTTAGAGCAAACGTATAATGTGCTTTCCACTGTCTGGTTCTATTTTGAATTAAATACCACCCTGGGAGTCTTTTGGCCAAGGGAAATCTATAAATACTGTACAATCGGATATACTTATAATTAAATAAGAAGAGACCATCTGAAGAAACCCACCAGATTCCTTCTCGTTATTTAAGAAACCCATTGATCCCACCCAGCTACACCACACTGTATAAACTCTCACCTATCAGGACAAACATAAATTACTATTTTTAAAAAAAACGCAAAAAAACCTCAGTGGCAACAATGAAATATTCTGTAAATGCAGATGGCCATGACCAAGCCACAAATCTGTAGAATCTAGTAATCTGTGTACTTTTCTGTAAATATAACGATGCACAGATGAATGAAGACACATAGATGTTAAGTGAATGAGAGAGTATAACTACAAATAAAAATGACCAATGGAGGCACAAACCTACTCTGTTGATTCTCTGATGTGAGACAAACTAAAGATATGGGGTTATGGAGTGGGGAAACAGAACTATTAACACAGAAGAGGAGAGAGCCACAGAGCATTGGTTGCCTCCAAACTATCTTCCACCTCATATTGGACCCTAAACGGTAAGTTGGATCCTAAACGGTTCGGGTCCAACTTACCTGTCCGAACACATCTCTCCCTATGAACCATCAAGATGTTTCAGATCATCTGGAGAGGCCCTGCTCTCGGTCCCGCCTTCTTCGCAGGCGCGACTGGCGGGGACCAGAGACAGGGCCTTTTCAGTGGTGGCTCCTCGGCTTTGGAACGTCCTCCCTACAGACATCAGATCAGCCCCCTCCCTCCTGGCATTTCACAAGAAAGTCAAGACCTGGCTGTTTCAGCAGGAATTTGCTGTTGAAATATAAAGGTTTAATTAGATATATGAAATGACAACGATGTGACGGAAACTGATTTCAACATGATGCTGGGACTGCAATTGTATGTTTTTAATTGTTAATTTGTTGTTATATGGTTATTTTTTCTTTGTTTGCTTGTGTTGTATTGAGGACAGAGACTGCCTTGTGTAAACCGTCCCGAGTCGCCTTCGGGCTGAGAGGGGTGGTATAGAAATGTGACAAATAAATAAATAAATAAAATATTGTGTGGATAGTGTTGGGAACAGGCACTTGGGACAAAAATGCTGCTACTTAATGCCAGGTCGGAATTGAAAAAATACCCTTGGATGAGGACCTGAATTTAATGAGCATGCTGATCTGGCTTGATGACTTAAGACAAGCAGAGCACAGGACTAAAAGGGAGAAAAAGGGAGAAAACCCTCTAAAGTCCAATTATCTATCCTCCAAGACCTGCTAGGAGCCACACAAATTCGCCTAATATAGGAAAAAACAAAGCCACTTTCAGGTTTTTAGAGGGGAAGACTTTTGGGGAATGTTTAAGGGGTGCTTCATACTCTTGGAGACTTGGAAGTGTCCAGCACCTGCAAAAAAAGGCTGTGAACACATGCAAGCCTCAGGCCAAACTATTCCTCCCTCTTTGAATTAAAGGGAATTAAGAACAGAGGACAGTCAATATGGTGTAGTGGAAAACAGGATTCAAATCCCTGCTCAGTTAAGGTCGACATAAGTCATCTTCTGCAAGTTCTATGTATTCTCTCAAACTCGGAGGACAGCAATAGTACATTTCCTATGAATAAAAATAGCCAAGAAAACCTTAGGGTCGACATAAATCAGAATGTACTTGAAGACACACAATAACACAAGTGCAGGGAAGAGGACAGCTTCTTCCAATGCTCACTCTCTGAAACCTTAGCTTCTACAACACTGAGGGTATGTTTCTGACACAAGTTTGAATGCTGGGCTGTATTGATCAAGGATCAGCTTGCCAACACAGTGGCAAACACACTGGAGAAGGGATGGTTGTTACAGATTCTTCTAAAACAACATTCCACAAGTTATTCTATTTATACTGGATTGGGGGGCTTGGAATCATACTATACGGACATGTGAATAGACCAGGCTGTTGATGCATGACCTTGGCTTTCACTGCACTGGTGTAGAATGCCAAAATAGTGTAAACTCTATTTTCTCCTATGGAAAAAAGCCATTCAGATCTTTTAGAGCAGCAGTGACCAATACATAGCCCCCACGCTACCATGACAGAATTGTGATGAGAGCACACAAAGGAAGGAAAAATGTCTTTGACAACAAAGCCTATGCATACCATATATCTTATTTTAAAGTAACATGGAAGCACATATCTGCTTTAGAATAAGGCATGCACTCAAAAAAAGATAAATAGCTCATAGAACAAATCTGAACTCTAACTAAAAACCAAGATAACTAAACAGAGACTGCTATGCTTTGGGCATATCATGAAAAGACATAACTCAGTAAAAAAACACAATGCTTGACAAAAAAGAAAGCAGTAGAAAAAGACCTATTCCAGATGGATAGAAAACAATGGCCCAGAGGTTACATGAGATGAGCAGTAGTGTTGATAATAGGGTAGCATAGAGATCTTTTGTTCATAAGATCACCATAAGTCAAAATCAACTTAACAGTGTTGTTGTGGTTGTGTCAGGAGCGACTTTAGAAAATGCAAGTCACTTTCGGTGTGAGAGAATTGTCCGTCTGCAAGGACGTTGCCCAGGTGTTTTGATGTTTTACCATCCTTGTGGAAGGCTTCTCTCATGTCCCCGCATGAGGAGCTGGAGCTGATAGGGGGAGCTCATCCGCGCTCTCCCCGGATTAACAACAGCAAATGCACTTCCTGTAAACCTTGTTTTCAAAGATTTGGGAGGTGCACTGTTCAACGGCAATTTCATCAACACAGCAGTAGGATGTACACACACACACACACCCCGCCAACACACACACTGTGTGGGGTGTAGGATCCAATATAACCCCGATTTCTATTGAACTATAGAAACCTACTGTGCAATCCTGGGCAAGGCATACTCTCCCACCCTAAGAAGGCAATGTTAAACCTTCTCTGAATAAAATCTTGTCGAGAAAACCCTGTGGCAGTCATTGTACACTGGAGCTGACTTGAAGGAACATAACAAAATGACAATGAATATTCAACAATGGTTTACTATTTTCGTATATTTACTTTGTAAACAGTGTGTTCTTGTGTTTTACTACTCACTTCCTTCTTCTGATTAAGCCAGGAAGAGAATTAAAGCAAGAATGGTAGAACATGCTTTAAATAAACTATCAGGGGACCCAACTCCTTGCAGGGCATGACACAAAAATACCTCTGAAGTTACACTAGCCAAATAAACAATAACTACGGAACACCACAAGGGATAATTAGTCCCCCAGGTTCCTAAACCAGTCACAAAAGAAAGCATTTTCAATGTACAGAATTGTATCTACTGGGTGGCTTACAAGGTGCTTACAAAGAAAACTTGGTGGGAAGGAGGGAGGCAGGAAGGGATGCAACACAGCTATATAAAAGTCATGCAAAGGACAAACATGCTATTGAAAGGAACATTACTATTAAAAACAATTATTGTTAACAGTGAAATTACCTTGGACTAGAGTGAAAAATCGAAGCAAAATATAGCAGTATGAAAGAAGATATATTAAAAGCAGCCACTGCTGTATGAAGAAATAGGTAGTATTTTCACACCGCTATTATGAGATGGATCTGTGCTGTGTGATATCTTTTACTAAATCTGCCCACTAGATACTCCATGTTTTCTACATAAACAAAGTATTTCTAATGAGTTGTTTTTGTAAAGTGACCTTAACCTCAACATCATTTAAACTGAGTCAGTGTGTGTATTCATGTGACTTAAGGTCACCTGTTGTCTCATGGTGATTCTATGGATTTCACAAGGTTTTCTTAGGGAAGGAAAACTCAGGGTCCTTTCACACAGAATATCAAGGCAGGAAATCCCACAATATCTGCTTTGAACTGGGTTATCAGAGGCCCCTTTCACACAGCTGACAATCCCACATTGTCTGCTTTGAACTTGAATACAGTGTTCCCTCATTACTTCGCTGGTTGCGGACTTGCTGTTTTGCGGATTTCAAAAAATATTTAAAATATATATAATTGTATTTTTGCTGTTTTGTGGGGATTTGCCGCTGCCGCCTCTGCCGCTGCTCTCCAAGGCGCTTTCCCTCCTCAGTCCTCCCTCCCTCCAGCCTGGAAAGGCCTTTCCTTCCTTCCTTTCCTTCACTTTATTTTAAGTTTATAAAATAAACAAATCATATTTCTATGTGTAGTATTTCATTCTGAATCCTGGAGTTTGTTGTTGTGGGCCTTCAAGTAATTTCTAACTTATGGCAGCCCTAAGGCGGACCTATCACAGGGTTTTCTTGGCAAAATTTATTCAAATGGGATTTGCCTTTGCTTTCCTCTGAGGCCTAAGAGATGTGACTTGGCCAAGGTGGCTGAGAAGGGATTTACACCTTCATCTTTCAATATTTAAACCATTATACCAGGGATAGGGAACCTATGGTCCAGGAGCCAGATGTGGCTTTTTTCATGATTGCATCTGGCTCTCCAGAGCAGCCTGGGCCTCGGTTTCCCAGCATGCAGCAGGGAGGAGTGACGCAAATTTTCCCTCTTTTTCTTTCATTCTTTTCCCTCCCTCTCTCCCTACCTTCTTTCCTCCCTTCCTCTTTGTTGCTTCCTTCCTCTTCTATTCTTTCCTTCTCTCCTTCCTTGTCGCTCCCTCTCTCTTTCTTTCTTTCCTCCATTCTCCCTCTTCCTCCCTCTTCCTCCCTTCCTTCCTTTCTCCCCTTCACCCTTTCCTTCTCCTACTCTCCTTCCTTTTCCCTCCCTCTCCCCTTCCTTCTTTCCTCCATTCTCCCTCTTCCTTCCTCTTCCTTCATTTCTTTCTCCCCTCCACCCTTTCCTTCTCCTTCTCTCCTTCCTTTTCCCTCCCTCCCTCTCCCCTTTTCTCCATTCTCCCTCCCTCTTCCTTCCTTCCTTCTTCTATTCTTTCCCCCCAAGTCTTCCTTTCCTTCTCCTTCCTTTTTTTTCACTTCCCTCTCTCCCCTCCTTTCTTTTCTTCTTTTCCCTTCATTATTTTACTTTTTCCTCACTCCCTTTTCCTTTCTTTTCCCCACCCTTTTCTTTCCTCCCTTCCCATTTCCTTCTTTCTTTCCCCCTCCTTGTCTCTCTCCTGCTTTTATTTTCTTCCTTTTACATAGTTCATTCTTCTTTTCTTTCTTCCTCTCCCCCTCCCTTCTTTATTTCCTCTGTCTTTCTTTCCCCCTTCCTTCCATCTTCTCTTCCTTCCCAGAGGCCTGAGCATTGTGCATTATGCCTTTTGCAGAGCCAGGTCTGAAGTGTACCGTCATTCTGCCGGGGAAATCCTTTTCTCATAGTATGTACGTATATACTGACATTTAGTTGAATTCAGTCTTAAAATATATTATATATATTATATGGCTCTCACTGGAATAAATTTCCAAATATTTTGCTTTCATGGCTCTCTGAGTCAAAAAGGTTCCCGACCCCTGCATTATACCATGTTGGCTTTCATGCTCTCATTAACCTCATGGAAAAACATAAGCAGCTGTGTTCAGGGCACTGGTTTGGCAGTAGATGACACATTACATCAGAGTACAGTTCAGCAGTATGTATATATACAGTAAGCAGAAAAGAACACAATGCATTTATTTAATTCTGATTTTAAGGCTCTTCATATGAGTCAAATTGGCTCCACAGGTTACATCACCTTCATTCAGTGCCAACTGTCACTGCTGCCAACAACTTTCATCTCATTCTGTAACCACATCTGTTGAATTATTCTGGGGAAAATGGGCCCATCACTTAGGAATATCTAGTTCTTTTGGGTTTCCATTGTGTTCCAAGGTGTCCTCACATATACTTATGCACAATATCTGCATAGGTGTAGTAATTACATCTACTTCTATATACATTATTGTTTATTTTCTGTGTTTTCCTATTGTTCATAGGAATTTCCTACACTTTATCCAAAGCATTTGTTGAGAAACAAAGTAAAAAATATAAACAGGAAAACGAAGAGAAATTGTAGATGAAGGACCCAACTGTAAGATTTTCATGCACGTACAATTTAAGTCAGGGTCTATGTCCTGTTCATATGTAGACATCAAAAGAGAAATCAAGACTGCTCCTCAGTAATGCCTCTAATTTAAGAGCCAGTGTAGTGGTTTGAGCACTGGACTACAATCCAGAAGCCAGTTTTCAGTTCCCTGTTCAGGCATGGAAACCCACTGGGTGACCTTGAGCAAATAACACAAGCTCAGCCCCCCCCCCCAAAAAAATCCCACTACAGATTCACACAACAACAACATTCTAGTGCACATAGAGACTATGAAGCAATTCAATTCATATTTCCAATACTTGATAAACTAATACAGGCATTAGTACTAGCACTGAAGTATTATAAGCATAGATTACTGCAACGCACTCTACGTGGGGCTGCCTTTGAAGACTGTTCGGAAACTTCAACTAGTCCAGCGGGCAGCAGCCAGGATACTAACTGGAGCGACATACAGGGAGCACACCACTCCTCTGCTGTGCCAGCTCCACTGGCTGCCTATCCAATTCCAAGCACAATTCAAAGTGCTGGTTTTGACCTTTAAAGTCCTTTACGGTTCTGGCCCAGCTTACTTGTCGGAACGTATCTCCCCTTATGTCCCGCCTCGAAATTTACAATCTTCCTGGGAGGCCCTGCTCTCGATCCCACCTTTGTTGCAAACACGGTTGGTGGGGACAAGGGACAGGGCCTTCTCGGTGGTGGCCCCTTGCCTGTGGAACTCGCTCCCCTGCGAAATAAGGTCAACTTCTTCCCTCCTTTCCTTTAGAAAAAAAGCTAAAGACGTGACATTGGGACCGGGCGTTTGGCTGATGTGGGGCAGTGGACGGACAATTGAATAATGACAGAATTGTGGAGGCGGACTGTGGATTTGGGTTGGACAGCCTATGAGTGCGAAATGGGGATCATGTTGGTTAATTATTGATATTTGATTGTTTTAATCTGTTTTGTAGTATTTTATGATGTGTTGTTGTTTGTCTCTTGTGTACGCGGCATCAAATCGTTGCCTTTTTGTTAGCCGCCTTGAGTCCCCCTTTGGGGGTAGCGAAGGGCGGGTTAGAAATAAATGAATAAAATAAGCAGGTATAAATCACTTGACAATAAATCATGAAGATTAAAGGTCTACCTAAAACAAGAAAGACCAAGGTGATATCCTTAAGAGTGATACATTGACAGTACATAAAAAAGCTCCCCAAAAGCTAGTTGCCTTTCAGATATATTACATTACAATTTCCATCAGAGGAATAACAGAGGTAATAGTTGGTCTGGAAATTTAAAATGGATTACAATTAGTTAAGAATAAGCCATATTTTTAATGTCTGAAAGTTGTGAGGTGTATGAGACATTCCAAATTCATGACTATCCAGTGGGCCCACATATCTGCAGCCTCTGTATCCACAGATTCAACGAATCACAAATCAAAAATAATAACTAAAAAAATCAAATACTAACAAATATTGTTCAAAATTATTCAAAAACAAGCAGTGTTGAATGAACACACTAGGTCAGTGGTTCCCAACCTTTTTTGAGCCGCGGCACACTTTTAACATTAAAAAAATCCGGGGGCACACCACCAACCAAAATGACACTTTAACACAGTAAAGAACGGCTGGGGATTGGTGACCTGCTGGGAGCAGCTTATGGGAGTGCTGAAGCCGGGGAGGGGGAGGAGCCAGGCCGCACCATGCCCCGCCCCCACCCTCCCAGCTTCAGTTCTACCACGGCTTCGCCAGCCTTGAAGGGGCAGTGCCAAGACAGCATTGTGCTGGCTCTGCCACCGCTGGCTTGGCACTGCCCCTCAAGGCTGGCAAAGCTGTGGGAGCACCAAAGCTGGGGGGGGGAGGAGCCAGGCCACACCATGCCCCTCCTCCCCCCCGGCTTCAGCTCTGCCACAGAGGAGGAGCATGAGCGGTGGATGGGCTTCAGTGGGTGGGGCTCCTCCGCGCGGCTTCAGCGAGCGAGGGGCAAGAGTCATGGCGGGAGTCACGGCGGATTGGAGGCTGGCTGGGGAAACGGCCGAAGGACGCGGCGTCCCGGCCCCTTCTTCTTCTTCGCCGCCCGGCCTTTCCTCCTCCTCCCCCAAGCAGCAGGAGTTCTGCAGGAGGAGGGGGGAAGGAAGGGGGGCAGAGAGCTTTTCTCGTGGCACACCTGATGATCGCTCATGGCACACTAGTGTGCCACGGCACACTGGTTGAGAAACACTGCACTAGGTGGTATCTTGCTGAATAAAGCCATAGCTTTGAAGAAATGCCCCCCCCCCCCCAAGAAATAGACTTACTACTACAAGTGTACTGGACTGGCTTTGAGGTCAGCAACTCATCTGACCTCACTTCACGGGCTATCCTATCGGATACTGATACATCTAAGCTTGCGGGAACGGAGTAGAGTTCCTGTCCAAAATGCTTGAGGGCCAAACACCTGTGGGCGGGGGGCTGCCCTGAGATATAGGGTCCTTTCACAAAGCCATATAACCCAGAATATCAAGGCATATAATCCACAATATCTGCTTTGAACTGGGTTATCTGAGTCCACACTGCCATATAATCCGGTTCGATGTGGATTTTATACAGCTGTGTGGAAAGGGACAAAAAAACAAAGCTCAGCAGACTATCAGGGGGAAAAAAATAAGGACATAAATATAATACAGGGTGTTTCAAAAACATGAACTTAATTTGAAACAGCTTATGAATGAAACACCACTTGAAAAGATAGGGCACAAAGTTTCAAATGATTACTACTAGATGACTTTCCCAGAGCACAAACAGCCCCTAGTCTCAGTAATTTGTGAGATGTCAGTCACTCAACGTAAGGCATTTTGTGTTCTGCCGTTCCACATGACTGAATCCATAATTCCAATGTAACATGCATTGCCAGGGCATTATGACATTGATCTGTCAATGCTAAAGAACATTCATTGATGGTACTGGCAATTTGAGGAAACAGACTGTTCATGTAAGGGAAAGAGCATAGGGCAACCATGAACTTCAGAAGAAAAAGGGAAACAAATTCAAAAGAGTTTCTTGCGTCCACTCATTGTGCTAGCCGAGAACCTGCGATCTGAAAACATGAGAACAATTCAAGAACATACAATGCCTTATGTTGCAGAGTTGCCATCCTGCAAATGACTGAAACGAGGGACTATTTGTGAGCTTGCAGAGGCATCTGGCGGTAATCATTCTATGCCCCCAGCCTTTCAAGTGTAAGAGCTTCATTCATAGGTGGTCTGTGGTTTCAGAGATATGATTTCAAATAGGATCAATCATTTTGAACCACAATGTATAAATAGCCTCTCTATTTTATATTTAAATTTCATTTTAAACAAAAAAATTTATCCACTCATTATAAATAAATAAAATCACCCCATTCTTATAATTGTAGAATTGAGAAGGAACCCGAGGTTCATCTAATCTACTGATTCTCAAAGTGGGCGGTACCGCCCCCTGGTGGGCGGCGAGACGATCCAAGGGGGCGGTAGGAGGATCAGGGGAATTTGGGGGGCGGTGAACCCCTTTAAGGGGCCGGTGAACTATTGGCTATTTAGGAGGGGTCGCGCGGCCCTCTTCTTTGGTCTCGCCCCTTTTGCTTTGACCCCCCACACGCAGTGCAGTGCGAAGGCTGCAGTACAAAGGCCTCAGTGTCCTCCGCGGGGAGAGCAGGCCTCGCTTTTTTGTCCCCTCAGGCCTCAACTGCCTGTCTCCTCAGAGCCCTCTCCGGTGGCAGCACGGTGAGCAAGTTTGGCTCAATTCCATTGTTGATGGAATTCAAAATGCTCTTTGATCGTAGGTAAACCATAAATCACAGTAACTACAACTCCCAAATGAGAAGGGCTATTTTCTCAAAACCCCACCAGTATTCAAATTTGGGCATATTGAGTATTTGTGCCAAGTTTCATCCAAATCCATAGTTGTTTGGGTTCATAGTGTTCTCCAAATGCAGGTGAACTAGCCTACATCTCCCCTAAATCAGTCAATTCATTCCAAACCCCTCCAGTATTTTCTGTTGGTCATGGGGGCTCTGTGCGACAAGTTTGGTTCAATTCCATTGTTGTTGGAATTCAAAATGCTCTTTGATTGTAGGTAAACCATAAATCCCAGTAACTACAACTTCCAAATGTCAAGATCTATTTTCCCTTGACTCCACCAGTGTTCAAATTTAGGCATAATGAATATTAGTGCCATTGGTCATGTGGGTTCTCTGTGCCAAGTTTGGTCCAGTTCTGTAATTTGTGGGGGTCTCACTGGTCTGTGGAAGTCATAGCTGAATCGATTGAAGGTACTGCAAATCCCATCATCCATTGTCCATACTCCCCAAACATGTTGTTTTTGTGATTAATCACTATGCTTTAATTATGTTAAATTTGTAAAAATAAAAATACATACTGCATATTAGATATTTGCATTAGAATTCATAAGAGTAGCAAAATTATTTATGAAGTAGCAATGAAAATATGGTTGGGGGTCACCACAACATGAGGAACCTTATTTAGGGCTCACGGCATTAGAAAGGTTGAGAACCATTGCATTCATACATATATCTTTCTGTTCAATTGCTATTAAATTTTTTAAAAAAATAATTTTTAGGGGGGCCGTGAGTAAAAAAAATTTCTGGAAAGGGGGCGGTAAACCAAAGAAGTTTGGGAACCACTGATCTAATCCAACTATAATGAATCCTTAATTTTGGGACCCCACACATACCAAAATCCATGGATTATCAAGTTCCATTATATACAATGGCATAGAAAAATGGTGGTCCCTTATTTGTAAAATGTCAAAACCAAGGTATGTTTTCTAAATTTTCAAGTCATGGGTGGCTGAATCGATGGGTAAATATTCTGGGAATACTGAGGGCTAACTAAAGGA
The DNA here is from genome assembly GCA_030556195.1 of Anolis apletophallus. Lineage (NCBI taxonomy): Eukaryota > Metazoa > Chordata > Lepidosauria > Squamata > Anolidae > Anolis > Anolis apletophallus. The sequence goes on along the minus strand of JARBWK010000006.1, from coordinate 97,812,947 downwards.
ATCCACAGCTAACGAATCCTTGACAGGCAGCCATACTACTAGTTTAAATGCTTCCAAAAAAGGTGGAGTCCACTCCTTCCAACATAGCCTATTCCACAGTGAATCAGACATCCCTCTACTTTAAAGGTACTTAAATTGATGTCAATATGATACCGACTAGGGTAATTTTTGAACAAGATATTGATTATTGCAGTCATCATCATTCCCCTCTCCATTAGCTATAGCATATTTACCAGTCTGATGAACATTGGGGAGCCATTTTCCCTAACCTTAATGACAGCATGCTGTGCTGCCAAACTGCGTTCAACTTTTCTTCAAGGCTTGTTAGGAAGGACTATCTGTACACTATGAGAAAATGGACTGAATATCCACTCTATGTTCCAGCCCACACAACACAAGCTACTGTCAACGTAATTTCCAGAAGGCGAAAAATAATCACAGTTTGTCAAAGCAATCAGTACTTTGCAAAACCGGGAAAGGTCCCCTAGAGAGAGCATAAGACGTTACCAAGGGAAAGAATTCATTTTACACATGTTGTTGGCAGTAAGCTTGTAAACGTGTCAGGATTCAGGTTTCCAAAAAGTGCAGGTCACACACACACCTCTCTTGGGGAATCATGGAAAGGAAGAAAAGGTTGCATGATTCCTTTTAGTGGCTTCAGTATGGTTACTAAAGTCACTTCAGTATATAGAGAGTATCTGGAAGAACAGGTTGAGGAGAAGACAGAGAAGGAGGACAGCAGAAATAGTGAGATTTTCAGACTGATAAGGAGTGTTAAGAAGATCAAGCAGCTTTTGAAGACAACACTATCACATCAACTTTGATAATACTATACTAAACATAAAACACATTTAATTCACATCTTCCTAAACTGTGAGTCCCAACCCTACTCAATATTGGAATCATGAAAAAAAATTGGCAAGAGTGAAACGTTTCTGAACACCACCCATTTGCACAAATCTGTTAGCAACAACATGCAGTGTTTACAGTGAACTCTGCAAAAGATGCTTCAGATGTACTCAACAAAAAAGAAAAAAATAGCCTGTTTAGAAAGTCTTGCAAATGCTGCTTTGTCATCATGCAATGTCTGATTTTTATCCCTATTTGAAATTCCTATATACCTGGAGTCCTCTCCATTGGTGCCCCCTTGTTGTGGGGGAGAGGCTTGCGTACCCTAATGAAGTTGTGAGCTATGCTGGCGGTGGCATAATAGCCACTGGTAGGGCCTCCCATGCCAGACAGGTCACAACTTAAGGGTCTGACAAAGAGCGTCAAAGGGCAGGATGGGCTCTCTAGCCTTTTGGCAACCATCCTAGGAGAAGGAAAACTCGGATTTCAAACCCGGGCAGATGGTGCTTGTCTAACCCTGTAAGGTCAACCATCTAAGAGAAGGAAACTTGAACCAAACCTACGACCTGAGGACCTCGCTACCACCGTCCTAAGCTTGCTAGGCCCTGGCAGACGAATCTTTGGTTTAAAGGGTGAGGCCAGTTATGTGCATGCTGCGCTCCACCAGAAAGGTCCATTGCACAGGCTTGAAGGACACATCCAACCTCCAAATCATCGGCGCGCTTGTGGAGAGCATGGGATGAGTCCTTCCTGGGTCTTCGTTCGTGAAGAAAAGCCAAGATACCTGGGGCCCCATAAATAATTATCAGGAGGAAAGGGGTCTCGAGTGGGAAAAGTCAAAGAAGCCCTGATTTCATTTATATTCTGCCTTTCTCTTAACATGAGAATCAAGGTGGCTTACAAGTTAAATGAAAGTTCAGGTAGAATCTTATTACACAGAAGTTAAAACACAAAGTAAATTAATAATTCTATTAATGAATACAGCTGAAACAGTTTAATACATATCTTAAATGTGCTTCAACTGTTTCAGCTTTGTAATTTTAACGTAACAGAAAATGGCACCCTCTGCCTTTGCGTACACCTTTTCTACAATGCTTCAAAAATAAAACTTTATACATAAGGAATCAAAGATGCCTTAGAAATTTTTAAAAAATCAACAACTGAAGAATCATTCAAGTGTCCCTACCTCCATTATCATACCACACTTGATAACTACAGTAGAGTCTCACTTATCTGACATAAACGGGCCGGCAGAACGTCAGATAAAGGAAAATGTCAGATAATACAGAGTCTACTACTGTTACCCATCCTACGCAGTGCCAGACATCTAGAATGCTAACAACAGGGACACGGGGCTAGAGCGGCCCAGCAGGAAGTGCCCGGATGTGGAAGAGGAGCATGGAAATCAGAGGGAAGGAGAGAGGACACTTACACTTCCAGTCCTGCCCCCTTTCCCCCTCTCCTCTCTTCTCCTCATCTTGCCTTTTTTCATTTATTGGGAGTGGAGTGAGAGTTGGGGAGAACTCCTTTAACTGAAGGGAAAATGCTGAAGGAAAAGGGGGACATTGGATAAGAGCGTCAGATAAGATGGGATGTTGGATAAGCGACGGTCGGATAAAGTCAACTCTACTGTTTGTCAGTGAAATGGACACCACTGGAAGAGATTCCACCATCCTGTTGCAGCTCACCACACAAACCTGCTCTAGAGCAGTGTTTCCCAACCAGTGTGCCGTGAGCGATCATCAGGTGTGCCGTGGGAAATTGGAACCTCCAATACCCTTTCTTCCCCCTCCTGCCGAACACTTTTTCTTCTCCACTCGGGCTCCCTTCTTCCCAGCCTCACTCTGCTTGCTTTGCCTCACTTTGCTCACGCTGTCACTTCTGCGGGTGGGAGGAAGACGTGACCCGTGCGGGCGCTACTGCGCAGACTCGCCCCACGTCTTCCTCCCTCCCCTCCACAGTGCTCTCTGGATACAGGTGAACTACAACTCCAAAACTCAAGGTCAATGCCCACCAAACTCTTATAATAGTTTCTTGGTTATGGTAGTTCTGTGTGGGAAGTTTGATTTGATTCCATCATTGGTGGAGTTCAGAATGCTCTTTGATTGTGGGTGAACTATAACTCCCAGCTGTTGAGCAAGACCTTCGTGTGTGCCTTTCTGCCATTCCTGCCAGGATATCTATGTTGTGTTCATGGAAACAGGCCCAGGTTTCACACTGAGTGTATAAATACATTTAAAAACATATTAACTATATGTATTACTGTGTTAGAGTGTCATTTTGTGTCATTTTGGTTGGTGATGTGCCCTAGGATTTTGTAAATGTAAAAAATGTGCCGCGGCTCAAAAAAGATTGGAAAACACTGCTCTAGAGGATTGGGATCTCTGCAAGGATGCATCTACATTGTAGAATCAATGCAGTCTGACACCACTTTAACTGCCATAACTCAATGCTATGGAATCCCTGGGATTTGTAATTTCATTATGTCCCCACACTCTTTGGCAGGGAAGGTTTAAGAACTTGCCAAACTCCAGCTCTTGTGATTCCATGACATTGAGTGTTGGCTGCTATCAATTTCTTGACAGAGCTGGATGATATATAAGAGACTGGAAAAGTAAAAGAAGAGCGGGCGCATGAAGTAGGGAATAAATTGTTAAAAGGAGGGTTTGGTCACATCCCATCTTTTGAGGGCACGACTTATGGGTACCCTAAGTACTGAAGATGTCAGGGCATTGATCACAAAGGAGAACCTCAGCTGAAGTGAACCCTGAGCAAGCAGGGGGCAAAAACAACCTGCTTCAAACACAATCATCTTCAAAACTAACAGTAACCACAGGAATGCAATGGAAACACTTTTAATAGGTTCATCTCAGTGCACCCATTTGCTCCCAACTGAGAAGTTTCCATGTACGGATCACGGAGGTTACAATAATAATCAGAAACTCAACAGCAAGGAAAATAAAGATTACAGACCAAAAAGGAAAGAAAGACACCACAGACCCATCCACCTTTTGATCCGAACTTCAAAGTCAAAGAAAAGTGTGCATGATGGTGGACATGAAACTTTTGAAAGCAATCTACGAATTAAAAAGAATTCCAAAATTAACAACCTAAAAAATGCAAGCCAGAAGGCTTCCCCCACTCTTTTGTCAAGCTCATGCCTCAGGTGTTGGTCAAAGCACTCTTCAAACATGACAAGGAATGCACACCAACCACTTTAGCAGCGAACAAAAGAAAAGATCTGAGGCCGCTTTGAACACACTCGGGTGGTGCAGAGCTTCTATGAAACCCTCTAGTACAGCTAGTCCTGAAGCACAGGCAGAACTTGGGAGAAAAACTTATTTAATGAAGCCTTGCCTTCACCTCTGTCAGGCCCACATCTGTTATATGACACACTTAACTTTGAATTTGCCTGAAAAACGCTCATCGCTGATAGAACTTTTTCTATGTGTTTCGCATGCCTGATGATGAATTGCAGATGGACATGAAAATCTCTATTCTGTCCTTCCATTTCACACACACAAAGGGACCCAAGGAGGGGGCAAGGAGGAGAAGAATAGGGCAATTAGCGGCACAAAAAGAGAAAGTGTGCCTAAATTTGCATGACAATGCACCGACTCCCCCAGCCAAAGCAGCCCCACCTCCTAACATGGAGCTGCTATAGTGCTAAGAGGGATGGAAGGCTGGCTTTACATTCATTGTCCAGACCTGGGGAGTTCCTGGAACCAAAGGGAGCGGAATTAAAGAGCCTCAAAAGGCCCAGAAAAGAATGAAAGGCGGAGAGAACAATGCTGGAAATGTCAAATACCATGTTAAGGGCACAGGGCTGCTTGGCCGTGCCTTTCTCCCCAGCACACACACATTGAGGCTGGAGCTACACTGTCAGATAATGCAGTTTGAAACAGCATTATATGGTCAGTGTGGACTTATATAATGCAGTTCAAATGGTATTATCTGTATCTATAGTGACCATATAATGCAGTTCAAACTGTATTATGTGTGCTGCTGTGTGTTTTCTGGGCTGTACAGCCATGTTCCAGAAGCATTCCCTCCTGACGTTTCACCCACATCTACAGCAGGCATCCTCATAGGTCTGTTGGAAACCAGGCAAGTGGGATTTATATATCTGTGGAATGTCCAGGGTGGGAGAAAGAACTCTTGTCTGTTGGAGGAAGTTGCAATCGATTGGGGAATTTTAGACAAGAAACAATCAGGGCCAGCTAATCACCTCCCTATTAAAAATTTTCCCCAGGAAGAAACAGCCATGCTTTGAAGCTGCAAGGCCATTTAATGCTCATCAAGGTGGTCAATTGCAACATTCATAGTTGCCTCAAGCAGACAAGAGCTCTTCTCCCACCCTGGACATTCCACAGATATATAAACACCACTTCCCTAGTTTCCAACAGACCTCACAACCTCTGAGGATGCCTACCATAGATGTGGGCGAAACCTCAGGAGAGAATGCTTCTGGAACATGGACATACAGCCTGGAAAACTCATAGCAACTTAGTAATTCCTGCCATGAAAGCCTTCGACAACACCTTGTATTGTGTGTCTAGACTGATGATATAATGAAGTGCAAATTGTATTATGTGTGTCTACACTGACCATATAATGCAGTTCAAACTGTATTGTGTGTCTACACTAACCATATAATGGAGTTACAAACTGTATTCTGCGTCTACGCTGACCATATAATGGAGTTCAAACTGTACTGTGTGTCTACACTGACCATATAATGCAGTTCAAACTGTATTGTGCATCTACGGTGACCATTTAATGCAGTTCAAACTGTATTATGTATATCTACACTACCAATGTAATGTAAAGTATTGCTACATATATACTGCCATATAATGCAGCTTCAAACTGAATGATATGGTTAGTGTAGACTAAGATCATCCGGGGAGGCCCTGCTCTCGCTCCCGTCAACAGTACAAATGCGTGTGGTGGAGAAGAGAGACAGGGCCTTATCAGCTGTGCCCCCCTCCCCTGGCCTATGGAACACACTCCCAAATGAGGTAAGATCCGTTCCCTCCCTCCTGGCTTTTAGAAAAAAATTACAATCATGGTTCTGGGACCAGGCCTTCGGACAGTAACTGTATGTAGCAGTTTAAAGGGACACTGACTGGAACGGCGATTCGACTGATGTATGTTGATGTATTGTTTTAATTATGATTTATGTTTTATTGTGGTTTTACTATTGTAACTGTTTGTATTGCCCAATGTAAGGCATTGAATTTTGCCCTTTTATGTGTAAACTGCTTCGAGTCGCCCCCAGGTGGTATATAAATACTGTAAACAAAATAATAATAGACTTCTATAATGCACTTCAATGCAGTTAAACACTCAACTGCATTATTTGTGAAGCTCATCCCAAAGAGAGAGAAAAAAAGTGTTCCCCAAACTTCTGCAAATCTGTATGTTGATCGATCACATCTTCAAACTATGTGAGAGAGAGCACTACAACTTCTCAACTTTGGCAAACCAGTCTGTACTGAAATTAATCTGGGGGGTGGGAGGGAGACAATGGGCACAATCACATTAAGATGCAAAGTACAGAGAGAGAGAGAGAGAGAGAGAGAGAGAGAGAGAGAGAGAGAGAGAGAGAGAGAGATCTGTGCCTCTCATTGGCTTGGAAGCAATGAGAAAGCAAGGCCTAAAGTGGAGTTAATCAGCCCCTCTTGTCTCTGGCAAATTGCGGCTTCTGCGATGAGGCATGCGCCCTATACACACACACACACAGACAGAGGAAGAGAGAGAGAGAGAGAGAGAGAGAGAGAGAGAGAGAGAGAGAGAGAGAGAAATGGGAGGAGCTGCTCCCTCCCAGCAGGCCTTGTGGAAAGTTGCCCAACATGCGCCTGGGCCACCATGTGTCTTCCAACTCCAAACACTCTCAAAACTAGACTCCTAAAAGATTCCTAGGAGATTGTGATCTAAGCATATCCAGATTGAAAATAAAAGGATTCCCCCCAATTCTTTAATATATATATATATAACAGCTTTGGACATATTTCCGGAAGTTTTGCACATACACACATACACAGAGGCCTCTCAAGTTCCCAAAGATCCCAAAAGCACTAAGGAAACTGAAACCTTCTGGTTTCCACCTACAGTGGAATGAATGCAATCTGACACCACGGCTCTGGAGAGTTGTAGTTTGGTAAGCCACCGATAGACACTCTTAAGCAGACTTTGCAAAACTCCTTTTTTTTCAACACCAAGCTCTAGGAAGTGGTGCCCAAACTGCATGCATTGTCGATGCAATCCCAGCCCAAAGCTGGCCCCAGAAAAGCTTCTGCATTCCTTTTCCACATTCCTTTCCCCTTCAAAAGCAATGCAAAACACAAAAAGCCAGTAGAGACTTGTTTACCTTTTGTTTGCAGGAGGGGAGATCAGGCATGGGCCAAAACCAGGCCTTACAGGGTGGATCCCAAGCGATCCGACATGTCGGGAGTGGGCGAGAGGAGGAGGAGGAGAGCCCTCGGCAGCGACTTCCTGATCCTCTCTACTCAGAGAGGAGGAGGAGTATAAACAGATCCAGCCCCAGAAGCGCCAAACCTCGCCTCTTCCTCTCGTCCTCTTCCTTTTCCTCTCTCTCTCTCTCTTTCTCTTGCTCCTCCTGCTGCCTTTCCAAACCTGCCTCGAAGCCTTCAGTCCAATCTGATCATCTAAAAGAGAGGGGGAAACTTTTTCCTCCTCTTCTTCCTCCTCCTCCAACCAGAGGACCCCCCTGGCTGCTCCCATTAGGGGCCAGGAGGAGGAACGACAAGGCACAGACAGGCACCTTGTGGCATGTTATTATGTATCTCAGGGTGGCAAGGGAAAAAAAGCCACCCTTGTCTGCAGCAAGGAAATAAAGGAGGGGAGACAAGCAAAGAATGGGGAAAGGGGGGGGGGTGCAATTCCAATGCAACACAACTCTAGATCTATTTATCTCCACCAACTTGTTGTGGAGGAAAAGGACTTCTTTTCTTCGCCTTGGCTGCTGGAAATGGGATCTCAAAACAACCTAGCGTGATTTCGAAGCCTTAAGTATAACCGAAGGCTTTAATGGCTGGAATAGGAGCCCTCGGTGGCACAATGGGTGAAAGCAGCTGAAAGATGGTAATTTTGCTAACTGATTATTTTTAAGTTCAGGCCGAGGTCTTTAGGCACTGCACCCAGTGTGCCGATCACCACTGGGAGCATGGAGCCCCCCGTGGCACAGTGGATGAAACCTTGCACCAGCAGGGCTGAAGACCAACAGGCCGGAGGTTCGACTCCGGGAGGGGAGAGCGTGGGTGAGCTCCCTCTGTCAGCTCCAGCTCCCCAGTGCAGGAAAATGAGAGAAGCCTCCCACATGGGTGGTAAAACATCAAAAACACCCGGGCGTCCCCTGGGCAACGTCCTTACAGACAGCCAATACTCTCACACCAGAGAAGCCTCCCACAAGAGTGGTAAAACATCAAAAACACCCCGTGCATCCCCGGGGCAATGTCCTTGCAGACGGCCAATACTCTCACACCAGAGAAGCCTCCCACAAGGGTGGTAAAACATCAAAAACACCCCGTGCGACCCCGGGGCAATGTCCTTACAGACGGCCAATACTCTCACACCAGAGAAGCCTCCCACAAGGGTGGTAAAACATCAAAAACACCCCCTCGTGCCTTGCAGACACCCACACCAGGCAATGTCCAAAAACCACCCAGTTCCCACAGACAGCCAATACTCTCACCAGAGAAGCCTCCCACAAGGGTGGTAAAACATCAAAACACACCCGGGCGTCCCTACTCTCACACCAGGGCAAAGAGTGGTAAAACGCCCTCAGACGGCCAATACTCTCACACCAGAGAAGCCTCCCACAAGGGTGGTAAAACATCAAAAACACCCAGTGCATCCCCTGGGCAACGTCCTTACAGACAGCCAATACTCTCACACCAGAGAAGCCTCCCACAAGAGTGGTAAAACATCAAAAACACCCCGTGCGTCCCCGGGACAATGACCTTGCAGGCAGCCAATACTCTCACACCAGAGAAGTCTCCCAAAGTATGGTAAAACATCAAAAACACCCAGGCATCCCCGGGGCAATGTCCTTACAGACAGTCAATACTCTCACACAAGAGAAGCCTCCCACAAGGATGGTAAAAACAACAATTTTTACTTCCTGTGTGTCAATTATGTTTTCAAAGTAATGACCCATGTCCAATTCTTTTATTAAAGCTTTTTTAAAAAAATCCAATTTACGTTGTCAAACACCTTTTCGGCATCTAATGCCAGGAACATTACTTTGTTTTGATTATTTTTTAATAATATTCTACTAGATTTATAATAGTTCCCACTATTAATGCTACTAATCTGTCTTGAATTGTTATTGTGTACTTGGTTTGTTTTAACTGTTATTGGTTGATATGCTGTAAACCGTCCTGAGCCATTTGGAAGGACGGTATACAAATTGAAACAATAAATAAATAAATAAATAATCCCCTGGGCAACATCCCTATAGACGGCCAATACTCTCACACCAGAGAAGCCTCCCACAAGGGTGGTAAAACATCAGAAACACCCCGGCATCCCCTGGGCAACGTCCTTACAGACAGCCAATATTCTCACACCAGAGAAACCTCTCACAAGGATGGTAAAACATCAAAACAAAGTTGGCAACGTTACTTCTGATTTTGACTAAAACATCAAAACACCCAGGAGTCCCCTGGGCAACATCCTTACAGATGGCCAATTCTCTCACACCAGAGAAGCCTCCCACAAATATGGTAAAACATCGAAAAAACCCGGGAATCCCCTGGGCAACCTCCTTATAGACAGCCAATTCTTTCTCACCAGAGAAGCCTCTCACAAAGATGGTAAAACATCAAAACACCTGGAAGTCCCCTGGGCAACGTCCTTATAGACGGCCAATATTCTCTCACCAGACAAGCCTCCCACAAAGACGGTAAAACATCAAAAACAACCAGGCATCCCCTGGGCAACGTCCTTATAGTCAGCCAATACTCTCACACCAGAGAAGCCTCTCACAAAGATGGTAAAACATCAAAACACCCGGGAGTCCCCTGGGCAACGTCCGGCCAATACTCTCCTGACAAGGAAAATAATGGCCAGTAAACACAGATTGGTAGATGGGGGGCATTGGTTTGAAACGTCCCCCCCCCCTTTGCCCAGTGGCAAAGGCAAATGAGCTGTTGGCCTCTTTTAGTAAGTACGTAGGGAGACATAAATGGAGCCAATGTGTTGCTAGATGGGGCTGTGTTGGTTTGAAATCCACCTTGGCCAAGGCAAAGAAGTAGTTAACTATATCTCTAGAGACAAAGCCAGATATATTTCTAGCTCTGTGGAGGAGGAGGAGTGCTGGGATGGTTTGAAATCCACCGTGGGGAAGGCTAAGCTGTGCTTGGCCTGTTCAATAACTAGGGAGAGATAAACAGATCTGGATGTGTTGCTAGATCAGGCTGTGTTGGTTTGAAATCCCCGAAGGTAAAGAAATACCCGGCCTGTTCAGTCACTAGGGATAAATTGATCTAGATGGGTAGGCGGGGGAGCTGTGTGGCTTTGGAAATCCCCTCTCCTGTCAAGGTAAAGAAGTAGTTGGTGCTTGCAATAAACAGAGGGAGATCTGAACATGTTGACAAATCAGACTGTGTTGGGTGAAGGTAAATAATAAGTCAGTGGAGATATAGATTGCTAGACCTCAGAGGCTGCGTTGGTTTGAGATCTCCCTTCCCTATAAAGGTTAAGAAGTCGTTGGCCTTTTCAATAAACAGGGAGAGAGAAATGGAACTCAGAAGTGGGTTGCTGTGAGTTTTCCGGGCTGTATGGCCATGTTCCAGAAGCATTCTCTTCTGACGTTTCGCCTGCATGTATGGCAGGCATCTTCTAGGTCTGTTTGAAACTAGGCAAGGGAGGTTTATATATCTGTGGAAAGTCCAGGGTGGGAGAAAGAACTCTTGTATTGTGAAAAGCTTTCATGGCGTGAATAACTGGTTTGTTGTGGGTTTTCTGGGCTGTATGGACATGTTCCAGAAGAATTCTGTCCTAATGTTTTGCATGCATCTATGGCAGAGGTTGTGAGGTCTGTTGGAAACTAGGCAAGGGAAGTTTATATATCTGTGTCCAGGGTGGGAGAAATAACTCTTGTCTGCTTGTGGCATGTGTGAATGTTACGATTGGCCACCTTGATGAGCATTGAATGGTCTTGCAGCTTCAGAGCTATGCTGCTTCCTGCCTGGGGGAATCCTTTGTTGGGAGGTGTTACCTGGCCCTGACTAGCCTCAAGCAGACTTCTTTCGTCTACCCTGGACCTTCCACACATATAAACCCCACTTGCCTAGTTTCCAACAGAGCCTTCAACCTCTGAGGATGCCTGTCATAGATGTGGGCAAAACGTCAGGAGAGAATGCTTCTTGAACATGGCCATACAGGCCGGAAAACTCATAGCAACCCAGTGATTCCCTCGACAACAGACCTAGCTCTATGCCCCCCCCTCTCTCCCTCCCTCTCCTCATTTCCAGTGGCCAACTGTTTATTTATGTTCTCCACGAGGAAAGGGGACGTTTGTGGGGGGATTTCAAACCAGCACGGCCTGATTTAGCAACACATCCAGATCTGTTTATCTCTCCCTAGTTATTGAACAAGCCAAATATCTCTCCGCTAGCAACATCAACAGATCTATGTGGCTTCCCCCCACCCACCCCACACAACCTAAACACACACACAATCTAGCAACAGATCTATCTCTATGTCTCTCTCACTACTTATTATCTAAGAGGCCAGTTATCCTCGCCAGGGGGGAATGGGGATTTCAAAGCAACACAGCCCGATCTAGCGACATCTTTAGAGCGATGCCTCTCTTCCTACATATGGCCAGGAGGGCAAGCAAGTCCTGCGATCTAGTGTGTGTGTTTGTATGTGTGACAGACAGGGAGATTATCCAGATCATGGCCTCCTTGTTGCTGGAATGGGAAAGCCCTGCTGCTAGGGTTGCCACATGAATAAGGGACAGGTACCTAAAAATAGGAATTTTCCACAAAAATAAGGGACACTTCATAAAAACTTGAAAATCATCAATTTTTTTTTTTGTGATTTGTTGTTCGGGCACAGCTCCATGTAAGCCGCTCCGAGTCCCCTCCAGGGAGATGGATGCTGGTTATAAATAAAGTATTATTATTATTGTGAAAAAACCCCTATTTTAGGTACCTGTCCCTTATTCTTATATCAAAAAGTGGCAACCCTACCTGCTGCTGCCCCTTGGGCCAGCTCTCCAAACTCACAAAAGCCCAAATAATAATAGCATCATCAACAACCACAAGTCCTGCGATGTCGTGTGTGTGTGTGTGACAGACAGGGAGACTATCTGGATCATGGCCTCCTTGTTTTTGGAATAGGAGAGTGCTGCTGCTGCGCCTTGGGCCAGCAATCCAAACTCACAAAAGCCCAAGCCTTGCAAAATAATAATAGCATCATCAACAAATCCTGCGATGTAGTGTGTGTGTGTGTGTGTGTGTGTGTGTGTGTGTGACAGACAGGGAGATTATCTGGCTCGTGGCCTCCTTGTTGCTGGAACAGGAGAGCTGGAACTCAGGCCTTGCAAAATAAGAATAGCATCATCAACAACCACAAGTCCTATGTTGTGTGTGTGTGTGTGTGTGTGTGTGTGACTTATCCAGATCCCCTCCTAGTTGCTGGAACAGGAGAGTCCTGTTGATGCCCCTTGGGCCAGCTCTCCAAACTCACAAAAGCCCAAGCCTTGCAAAATAAGAATAGCATCATCAACAACCACAAGTCCTGCGATCTAGTGTGTGTGTTTGTATGTGTGACAGGCTGGGAGATTATCCAGATCATGGCCTCCTAGTTGCTGGAATGGGAGAGTCCTGTTGAGGCCCCTTGGGCCAGCTCTCCAAAGTCACAAAAGCCCAAGCCTTGCAAAATAAGAATAATAGCATCATCAACAACTACAAGTCCTGCGAGGTAGTGTGTGGGGGTGTGTGTGTGTGTGTGTGTCAGGGCCATAGCCAGGATTTTGATTGGGGGCTGAGTTTGGTTGGGGGGGGCTGAGACTGGGTGGAAGAGGGTCTACCCTAGCAAACCTTTTGTATTGTTAACCCAATAACCCCATTAATGTGGGATATAATGAGCATGGTGATCAGATCATGATATGAATAAACATAACAGTTTAAATAATGTACCAGTAAGGCCTTTTCACGGGCCACCCTGAGAATTTCGGGGGGGGGGGGGCTGAAGCCCCCTTAGCCCCTCCCCTGGCTACATGCCTCTCCAAACTCACAAAAGCCCAAATAATAATAGCACCATCAACAACCACAAGTCCTGTAATGTAGTGTGTGTGTATGTGTGTGTGTGTGACAGACAGGGAGATTATCTGGATCATGGCCTCCTTGTTGCTGGAATAGGAGAGCCCTACTGCGGCCCCTTGGGCCAGCAATCCAAACTCACAAAAGCCCAAGCCTTGCAAAATAAGAATAGCATCATCAACAACCACAAGTCCTGCGATGTTGTGTGTGTGTGTGTGTGTGTGTGTGTGTGTGACAGACAGGGAGATTATCCAGATCATGGCCTCCTAGTTGCTGGAACAGGAGAGTCCTGTTGATGCCCCTTGGGCCAGCTCTCCAAAGTCACAAACGCCCAAGACTTGCAAAATAAGAATAATAGCATCATCAACAACCACAAGTCCTGCGATGTAGTGTGAGTGAGTGAGAGAGAGAGAGAGAGTGTGTGTGTGGGATAGACAGGGAGACTATCTGGAGCATGGCCTCCTTGTTGCTGGAACGGGAGAGCCCTACTGCTGCCCCTTGGGCCAGCAATCCAAACTCACAAAAGCCCAAGCCTTGCATAATAATAATAATAGCATCATCAACATCCACAAGTCCTGCGATGTAGTATGTGTGTGTGTGTGACAGATAGGGAGACTATCTGGATCATGGCCTCCTTGTTGCTGGAATAGGGGAGCCATACTGCTGCCCCTTGGGACAGCTCTCCAAACTCACAAAAGCCCAATCCTTGCAAAATAATAAGAATAGCAGCATCAACAACCACAAATCCTGCGATGTAGTATATCTGTGTGTGTGTGTGACAGACAGGGAGATTATCTGGAGCATGGTCTCCTTGTTTTTGGAATAGGTGAGCCCTGCTGCTGCCCCTTGGGCCAGCTCTCCAAAGTCACAAAAGCCCAAGCCTTGCAAAATAAGAATAATAGCATCATCAACAACCACAAGTCCTGCGATGTAGTGTGAGTGTGTGTGTGACAGACAGGGAGATTATCTGGAGCATGGCCTCCTTGTTGCTGGAATAGGAGAGCCCTGCTGCTGCCCCTTGGGCCAGCTCTCCAAACTCTCAAAAGCCCAAGCCTTGCAAAATAATAATAGCGACAACAACGACAACAACAATAGATGGTCTCGGTGGCTTTGCTCGGGGCAAGAGCCAACTTCCAGCACTCTTTCTGGCACCCAAGAGGCATCCCGGAGAGCAGACCTTTCCGCCTTCCTTCTCCAGCTTCGCCGCAACCTTCCTGCGAGTGATTCCCCAAAATCAAGGGCCGTCAAAGGGGAAGGGAAGCCGAGAGCCGCTCTCCCAAGAGCTGCCCTCCACCTCACTCTCTGCAGGAGAGGGAAAGGGAGCCAGCCACCGCTCCTCTTCCTCGCAGCTTCTTCCTGGAGCTATTTCTGGCTGCTTTTGGGAGCCAAAGCCCTAAAGGACGACGAGGAGGAGGAGGAGGAGGAGGATGGAGCCTGTTTTGCAAAGCTGGGGAGCCTCGGCCAGGTCGAGCTGACTCACCCCGCCAGCCCCCTGCTTTAGAGGGAAAGTCACGATCCGGCGGAAAGGGAGGCTCCAGGCGATCCGGATCAAACTTTGGCCCGGCTGCCTTGTAGGGCCGGCGTGTAGGCTCGCGTCCTGCGGTTCGAACCGAGTCTCAAGCCGCATTGGTAGAGCCGTGTAGATGGGGCCCTGTCTCCTAGATCCAGAGCCAGAGCCAGAGCGAGAGAGAGTCCCTGAGGGAGGGCAGCGGGGGAGGGGGCCGCGCAACCCGGAGCCAACTCTCCGCCGCCCTCCTTCAGCCAAGGAGAGGGCGCGCATCCACCCAGAGTGGCGGCAGCAGGAGAAAGTTGTAAACAAGCGGTACCTTTCCGGGGAAGAGCCTCGCGCCGGGTGGCTCCCTCTCCCTCTCTCCCTCTCTCTCTCGGAGTGAGTGAGTCACCCGGAGTACAGCTCCGGCGAGAGGAGCTCGATTATGAATATGACTTCATTGATGACAGGCCAGCCCTCCTCTTCCTAAACTCCCGGCCCGCCTCCTGGCTCCTCCCACTGCCTTAGCTCCCGCCCCTCCCTCTTCTGAAAAAAGGCAGGCGCGCTCCCATTGGTCCAACCGCGCGGACAGCTCCCCCGCCTGCCCGCCCTCCCAGGAAGAGGAAAGAAGGAAGGAAGAGGGAGAATGGAGGAAAGAAGGAAGGGGAGAGAGGGAGGGAAAAGGAAGGAGAGAAGGAAAGGATGAAGGGTAGGAAGAAAGGAAGGAAGGAAGAGGAAAGAAGGAAGGAAGGAAGAAGGAGAATGGAGGAAAGAAGGAAGGGGAGAGAGGGAGGGAAAAGGAAGGAGAGAAGGAAAGGATGAAGGGTAGGAAGAAAGGAAGGAAGAGGAAAGAAGGAAGAGGGAGAATGGAGGAAAGAAGGAAGGGGAGAGTAGGAAGGAAAAGGAAGGAGAGAATGAAAGAATCGAAGAGGGAAGGAAGGAACGAAGAGGGAGGGAGGGAGGGAGGAAAGAAGGTAGGGAAAGAGGGAGGAAAAAGAATGAAAGAAAAAAAGAGAGGAAGAGAAAGGAAGGATGGAAGGGGGAGGAGGGTGTGGGGCCAAGGTGGACCTTGGTGTCGATGAGGCAGTCCCTCCGGAAGGCATCGGAGAGACCACGGCTCTTGAGCTGCCTGGCGATGAGCTGGGCGTCCCCTGGTGAAGAGGGCGCAGGGCCCCGAGAGCAGCGGGGGATGAGGAAGAGATGACGATGGCAGCGCAGAAACAGCAGTTGTGGCGCATTTGTGTCACTCCTCCCTGCTGCATGCTGGGAAACCAAGGCCCAGGCTGCTCTGGAGAGCCAGATGCAATCATAAAAAGAGCCACATCTGGCTCCCGAGCCATAGGTTCCCTATCCCTGTTCCAGGACCTCCCTTCCGCAATAAGTGAAAAACCGCAATGTAGGGACGCTCTATTTATTTTAATATTTATACATTATTTTAGCAGTTATACACTATTTTAAGTCTTTATAAACTTAAAATAAAATGAAGGAAAGGAAAGAAGGAAAGAAAACATATTAATTAAAAATATATATCGCGGTATTTTCGCTGTTTCGTGAGGACTGAGGAGGGAAAGCACCTCGCGAAACTGAAAATACTGCAATATATATTTTAAATTAATACTTTTTTAAAAAAACTGCAAAACAGCGAGTCTTCTAAAAGCGAACTGTGAAGTAGCAAGGGAACACTGTACAGTCTTTGCTGGCGTTTTGACACCACTTTAGTTGTTAGGAGTTGTAGTTTGGTGAGGGAAAAAGCACTCTTGGGCAGAGAAGGCTGAACCTTTGCTCATCCCACGATCCCCGTAACATTGAGCTAGGGCAATGAAAGTGGGGCCAAACTGCATTAATTCTGCAATGTAGATGCACCAATATCCCCTTTGGGGAGAAGGGAAATTAGGGCTGTTAGGAATTGTGGGAGTTGGAGTCCAAAACACCTGGAGGGCCGAAGTTTGTCCATGCCAGGTTTACACTGACCAATTAAATAGTTTGGAGCTAGTTTCATTTCAATCAATGGGGTTCTTCGTAGTTCAAATTAAATCCCTTCCCAACACAGAAATCATATCCTAGTCTCCAGGGCAGCAAAAAACAAGATTACTTCCTCCCTATGACTTCCCCATACATATTTATACATGGCCATTATGGCTCCTCTCAGCCTTTTTTCTCCTGCAGGCTAAACATGTCCAGCTCTTTAAGCCGCTCCTCACAGGGCATGTTCTCTGGACCCTTGATCATTTTAGTCACCCTCCTCTGGACACCTTCCAGCTTGTCAACATCTCCCTTAAATTGCGGTACCCAAAATTGGATATAGTATTCCAGGTGTGGTCTCATCCCTGTTCTTTTCATTTATTATTATTTTACTGAGACACAAACACAGTATGACGCAGCAAACGAGATCTATATGCTGGATTTCGTATCGCAGAATCACAAGTTGAACACTTCCCAAGCGTTTAGGACTGTGTGATGTACTTTTGAATGATGCGTGCAGTAAGGAGACCTTTTGCAGTTGACAGATACTGATTTTGTCAATGTGTATTGTTTTCAAATGCCGGCTGAGATCTTTTATTATTATCTGAAACATAACAAGATGAGTCCACAGCAGACACTCTGCTGGCTGTTGTATTGGATCACACATCGGTCCAAGTGTCTAGGACTGTGTGATGTATCGGCAAATAATGCATGCAGATCCCAGTAAGGTGGCCTTCTGCAGCTGGCGGATGGTAATTTTGTTAGCGCCAATTGTGTTTAAGTGCAAGCCAAGGTCTTTAGGCACTGCACCCAGTGTGCCAATCACCACTGGGACCACCTTGACTGGCTTGTGCCCAAGGGCGCATCTAACGTTACGCAAACTACGCGGCTGCATAGTGCGCCACATGTTCAGGGGTGCATTTGGCCGCCAAGTTCCGCGCATCACATTTGGTGCGCTGCGACTTGAGCAGGCCGGGAGCCACAACTCGCCTTACACGAGGCCGAAAAGGAGGTGCGTCCAGATTGGCAGGGGAGTGCCCACCGCTGCTTGTGCCGGAGTCTTTGCAGTTCGATCCTTAAATCCTCATATCGTGTCAGCTTTTCCAGTTGTTATTGTTATTATTATGTTATTTGACACACAACAAGTTAAGTCCAAAGCAAACAAGGTCACTCTGCTGGCTGTTGTATTGGATCATACATCAGACACTTTCCAAGTATCTAGGACTGTGTGATGTAACGGCAAATAATGCATGCAGATCCCAGTAGGGTGGCCTTTTGCAGCTGACATTATGTTGTTGTTGTTGTTGTTATTAATTATTATATTTTCAAACAGCAATACATAACAGTTCATAACATAACCCCTGTTCTTAACTCTGACTCATTTGTTGGTTGGATATTTGTAACTCAAGGACTGCCTATACAATTTTTGAAATTGCATTAAATGGCCAGTGGAGATGGGGACGAACATACTGGAATTGTGAGGCTGCACTGCTGCAAAGGAAGAATTGATCAGTGGGCTAAAGTTGATTTTTGCATAGTCTTTAAGTACAGCAGCAACATCTTTGCCTGTAGGTGGAAGTATTAAGCTTGGAGGGCCATTGTTATGCATACTAAAACTTATGGCACCCCTTTTTTCATTTATCATTTTGGGGCAGGAAAGAGGGCAGACTGCAAAAAACAACCCAGGTCTATCTGTTTGCCAATCAGCTGCCCTTTAAACTTTCAAGTGCCCCTTGATGAAGTCCTGGCACCAAGAGTCTGTTTGTTAATCATACACTGAGATGGAGAAGCAGCATTGAAAGTTATCCTAGGATCACTGGGTTGCTGTGAGTTTTCTGGGCTGTATGGCTATGTTACAGAAGTAGTCTCTCCTGATGACTGACATTTCACTCACATCTATGGCAGGCATCCGCATAGGTTGTAACGTCTGTTGGAAACTAGGCAAGTGGGGTTTGTATATCTGTGGAATGTCCAGGGTGGGAGAAAGAACTCTTGACTGCTTGAGGCAAGTGTGAATGTTGCAATTGGCCACCTTGATTAGCTTTGAATGACCTTGCAGCTTCACAGCCTGGCTGGTTGCTGCCTGGGGGAATCCAGTGCCCAAACAAGGAACATGAAAGGCGCTGCAGACTAATTCAACCACAGAAGTCAACCATAGCAGGGCACCTGATGAACCAACCTGGACACAGCATATTATCTGAGAACATAGAAATGCTTTAACACTCTTAGCAACTACCATGTCAGACTACCTAGAGAAGCCACTGAAATCCATAAGCATGTGGACAATTTCAACAAAAAAAAAAAGAAAACAATAAAAATGAACACATTCTGGCTACCAGTATTAAACAAAACTCTAAAATCAGGATAGTAATAAAGACCAACACTCAAAAAGCAGGGGAAATCCAGACAAGAATCCATCAGGGCCAGCTAACACCGCCCAACAAAAGATTCCCCCAGGCAGCAACCAGCCAGGCTTTGAAGCTACAGTGCCATTAAATCAAGGTGGCCATTTGTAACATTCACACTTGCCTCAAACAGACAAACGTTCTTTCTCCCATCCCGGACATTCCACAGGTATATAAACCTCACTTGCCTAGTTTCCAACACACCCCTCAACCTCTAAGAATGCCTGCCATAGATGAGTGCTTCTGGAATATGGCCATACAGCCCGGAAAACTCATCTATCCTAGGAATGCAGCCTGTATGGTAAAGAGCGTGCTGTGGGGTCAGAAGGGAATGTGGCGCTTAGGGCTATTGAAAGCAAGGCCCCATCTCCACTAACATTTGATGCAATTTGAAGCTAGCTTCAAAGTGCTGCAGTCAGGAAATAAAAGAAAGAAAGCCCTTAATCTGACCAGTGCTCTGTGATTTGTGCCGTCAGCATCCAGGCCTCAAACTGGTTCCAGGATTTCCTATTTAATCACCTGGACATATTCCTTCAACACCAGTTTGTAACCATATTAAATGGTCAGCATAGATGGGATTTAAGTGATAGAACTTGATTCATTGCTCATGGTTTTAAAAACGCATTAGAAATGACTGCTCTTTGACCAACTGGGAAGCTGACATCCCTCCCCCCCCCCCCTTGATGCAAAGTAATGTGTCAAAAAGAAAGGGAGGGGATGCAATCATGGCTTTGCGTTCTTGGGAAGGTCTGTCATTGGCCAAATCCTTCTTTTAGTTCAGCCTCAATAAGAATTGTTCTGCAAGAGTGTCGAAATCAGCAGGCCCATTACGTTTTGCCTACTGTGCTTAGCTGGCTCATAAAATTCCATCTCTGCCAATCATCCCGAGAAGTGTTGCATCTGAGAGAGATTTCCCTCTAGCTAGAATAATGAATGCCGTGGTCATCTTATTAGAATTATCCTCTGGTTTGATTTTGCAAGCAAACTCAGTGGCAAAGCAAAAGAACAGGCAGAATCCCATGGTGTTTTTTGATGAGTCCGTTACCGGTACAATAAAGTGTAGATTGGGGTGAGGGGTATAAATGTAGCCACATAATCCATATAGGAAAAAAACTCCCATACAATACAGTGCTATAATTGGCTGATTCGTGCCAGCGGGGCAAGCTTCACCGAGCCCTGTCACCTGTGAAGAAATGCTGTTCTGGAGGCAGGTGCCATAGAAACCTTTTGCTGAAACAAGGAGAGCTGGCAATCATTCATGGCTGGACATTCCTACTGCCATTTCAGCCTTCCCAGAATCAGTGTGTCAGCAGAACAGGTGTAAGATATGTTCCCATCTGGGGTGGAAAATCCAAACAATGCTTTGAGCGGCCAACTTGTCCTCTGATCGTTCTCAACACTGATGAGGAACCAGCCTTCTTTGGCAGAGAAGGCAAAAGCCCTTGTAAAACAATATATCTCACAATTCCAGATCATTGAGCTATAACCGTGGAGGTAAAGAAAGGCAAAACAAGCTGTCTTGAAAAGAAATTAAGGCATATTGCTTTTTAAAAAATGCCAAGTGCTGTTTGATCAGGGGCAGATGTGGTTAGTACTTGGAACTCGCCAAAGAATACCAGGTACTGTAGGTTTTATTCAGAGCAAAGCAATGCCAAACCTCCTCTGAAACATCCACTGGCTGGGGTTGGCTCCCTTGTTAGGGGTTTGCACAGCTTCTTTTAGTCTGAATTTTGAAGGAGATATTCAAGGCATTGAATCTAATTGGGGAATGGGGTTCAAGCGTAATAGTGATTGCGTGTGCAAGGGTGATACACCCCGTGCCATGATAAATATTGCAAAGACAAGTGATTGGATGAAAATCGCCACAACTCATTTATTGAAAAACAGGAACAAGGATTGGCAGCCATGCATGAGCCCTGGATCAGGGGTCGGACAGCCCACGCATGTCCTACGGCACTTGCTAGCCTGGGTGCCACTGGCCCAATACTGGTCCACGGAAACTCGGCACCCCAGGGAGCCAGGGCGTTATCCCCCCTACCAACAAAGGGGGCAATAAGCCAGTCCAATCCAGGGCCCATGCGAAATGCCAGACACAGAGTTGTGACAAAGTGCATAAACACAAACAGTGACAAATGCAACCATAAATATATGAACAAAGTGAAACAGCCCAACATGCAATAAAAGGAGTAGGGAGGGCGGGAGGAAAAACCATCTCTGGCCCCCTCGTGCTCATGGACGTCCCGGGCAGCCTTAAATGAGCTGCCCAGGCAGAAGTGACGGCTGGCCGGCTGACGTCAGGGAGCAGGGCGGGACCAGCCCTGCCATTGGAAAGCTGGCGTGGGTGGCGGGAAACCTTCCAGCCACCCCCAGGTGCTTCTGGGGAGAAGAAGCCTCATCCCGTCTAACAAGGTGGCGGTGAGGACAGTCACCGCCCCGCAAACTGCCCGGCCGGTGAGTCGGCCAAGCCCAATGTCTTTAAAGCCATGTTTCTCAACCTTCCTAATGCCGTTAATACAGTTCCTCATGTTGTGATGACCCCCAACCATAAAATTATTTTTGTTGCTACTTCATAACTGTAATTTTGCTACTGTTATGAATTACAATGTAAATATCTGATATGCAGGATGTAATTTCATTAATTGGACCAAATTTGACACAAATACCCGATACGCCCAAATTTGAATACTGGTGGGGTTGGGTGGGTGGAGGGATTGATTTTGTCATTTGGGAGAGGTAGTTGCTGGGATTTGTTATATTTTACTATGTTCTTATTTTATTGTGTCATTGTTTTTACTGGATTATTTTGCTTATACTTTTTGGGGACATTCTGTCCCGTAAGTAAGCCACCCTGAGTCCCTTCGGGGAGATGGCGGTGGAATATAAGAATAAAGTTATTATTATATTATTGTTATTTATAGTTAGCCTACAATCACGGAACATTCAGAACTCCACCAATGATGAAATTGAACCAAACTTGGGACACTGAACTCCTACGACCAACAGAAAATACTGGAAGGCTTTCATGGGCATTGACCTTGAGTTTTGGAGTTGTAGTTCACCTACATCCAGAGAGTACTGTGGACTCAAACAATGATGGATCTGGCCAAACTTGGCACGAATACTCAATATTCCCAAACACTGGTGGAGTTTGGGGGAAACAGATGACATTTGGGAGTTGTAGTTGCTGAGATTTATAGTTCAGCTACAATCAAAGAACATTTTGAACCCCACCAATCATGGAATTGGGCCAAACTTCCCATACAGAAACCCCATGATGAACAGAAAATACTGTGTTTTCTGATGATCTTTGGCAACCCCCTTTGACGCCCCAGGGGTCCCAACCCCCAAGTTGAAAAACACTGCTCTAAAGTTTGGAGTAAATCTTGGAGCATATTTGATTTTTCACTAAAATGGAACACCGTGGCCACCACTGTAAAAATGCAATAGAGAAAAAGTACACACAACGAAGGCCAAGACATTGCTTAGGACTGTGTGATGTCCTCCCCTTGGAGGCTTGATTGGTGCCAACACTGATTTCATTCAGGCGTCAAGTAAAACTTGACTGTTCATCAATGCCTTTAAGCCTCATTGATTTATCTCCAATAATAATGTACATGGTTTTAAACTGTTTTAATCTTTTAACTCTGGCCAGATTATCTGCTTTAATGATGATGAGGGTGAGGGTGATAATAATAATAATAATCATCATCTTTATTTCTAGACTGCCCTCTCTCCCCGACGGGACTCAGAGTGGTTTACACATACAAAAAGGCAAGCATTCAATGTCTCAGGTGAGTACAAATATATCAAAATAATACACGATAAAGCGACAGTAATAACAGTTGAGTTTACGACAAAGAATTAAGCATTGTGATGAAAAATAAAACCAAACAATCCAGTAAGACATAGTTAATGAAAGCATAAGTAAATGTTACAACAATTACTCTAAAAGCAATATAAAATACAGTTGCATTAAAACTGTTTTGAACTGGATTGTATGGTACTATCGACTCATATAATCCCATTCCAAGCAGATAATCTGCAATCAGATACTGGATCACATGGCAGTGTAGATCCAGCCTCTGTTTTAAATCATGTTTTATGTATTTTTAGTCCATTTATTTTTATTGTTTTAACTTTTTTAAAAATTCGTAAGATGCCCTATGATATTTTTGATTAATAACGGAGAAGAAATAGCTTGCTAAAAATAAATCAAATATGACTGTGTTTAAATAAAATGGGACATATTGATCCTCCTCCCCCCAATGCCTATGAGTCACAATTCAAAGTTTGAAAAGTTTGCTCAGAAACTGAGCAGAAATGCTAAATTTCCTCTGGCCATCACTTTTTTCTGTTCCAAGGAAAACATTAAGGACAATTTTGGACACTAAGGTGTGGGATGTTGCTATACAAGTGCCATTTTTTACCGTCAAGGTGAATCTTCAGAGCCTCTACCCTTTATCTCTGCTGAAGAGTAAATGGAATATACCTAAGGAGTAAGTTTCCTTGCAAGACAACTTGCCTGGACTGGCCTTGAACTTGGCAGAAATCAAGGGAAATGACCGCGCCTTTCAGCCAGAAGGGTACAGAAAAGGGAACAAATACAAAATTAATCTTTCAGGCAAAATAAAATATTTGACTGATGCCAGAGTCAAAGCGCTGATTACTTTTGTTAGCTATAAATCACACTGTGAGCTGAGGGTTAGAGGACAGTAGGAACTTGAATGGCTGTGTTGCAGGTACTGTTCTTTGTCGTTGGATTCTCTGAAGTAGTATATTTTCAATCTCTCCTTCAGTTGGGGCAGAGGATAGGGTCCAATCGTTTTGTGTCTGCACAGAGACATCCTGCCTGCATAAAATACAGCATAATGGACAGAGGCAATAAGTATTCCGGCCACAAAAATGACAGTGACAAGGCGCAATCCCTCTGAAGATATAAATTAAATATGCAAAAATACACTTGAAGGGATAAATTACTCCTGCACTGATTGATCTTATTACCTAAAGATGAGATGAAGGGAAAAAGACCTTAGGTTATGTGTGGCTTACAAAGAGCTGGGTTTGACAACCAAAAATCGTAAAAGAGGTGTTCTGTTAATGTCGGGATTTACAATTTCAATGGATTCTTAATAATAATTTGGGACACTACGGAGCAGGATGTTGCTTCTTCAATGCTCAATACATATGTGTGAACAGTGAGTCTACCAAAGGGACACTGCTGGATCTTTACACTCCAGTGTTGTTGCTTTCTATGTTTATCATGGGTTTGTAAGATCAGCCTAAAAATACCTTATGCAGGCTGTGTGAAATGTGCTGTTGTGTCGCATATGCCCTATGGGCATGTGGTATGCAGGTAAAGGTAAAGGTTTTCCCCTGACATTAAGTCCTGTCGTGTTCGACTCTGGGGGTTGGTGCTTATCTCCATTTCTAGGTCGAAGAGCCGGCATTGTCCATAGACACCTCCAAGGTCATGTGGCTGGCATAACTGCATGGAGCACAGTTACCTTCTCGCCAGAGTGGGATTGATCTACTCACATTTGCATGTTTTCGAACTGCTAGTTTTGCAGAAGCTGGAGGTAACAGCAGAAGCTCACGCCACTCCCCGGATATGTGGCATGCAACCCTGACATTAAGACTTCTGCCTTTATTATAGAAAACAGTTTGTATTTGGAAACTAAAGTACTTTGCACGTATATACTATATATATATATATATATATATATATATAGTTTTAAAAATAAATGGCTTCAGAGCAAATAAAAGACTTTGAAAACTACAGTACTTTGCACACACACACACAGTTTTTAAAATAAATGGCTTCAGAGCAAGTTATGGGGGAATGGGAAAGTGTCTTCCGAAAAGTCCTGTCCCCACAAGGACATTTTCATGTTCCTAAATACATGTCACTGCAGATTAATAGCAATTAATAGCGTGTGCACAAATTGTTTTAGTGAGGGGTTGGAAAGATAAAATGGACCCTGACAAATTGGGATAAGTATGTAGTTAATATGTTAAATGTGGAAATAACAAATTGTAAATGGAACAATATACTGTAGATAAAATTCAAAAGGTTACAATATTTAGGAATTATTTAGAGAATGTGCTAAGATTTGGAGTGGAAAAATTAAGACTGAGATTGGTATTTCAAATGTAACTTCTGTAGTTTGCTGTATAAATTAAAACAATAAAACATACACACACATACATATACATAAATTGCAGGAAATAACACATTAAAATGGCTAATTTCTGGTTCTCTTATAGGCATTATATTTGCAATTCATTAGTAATTTTGCCTGCTGCTTTTTTCTGGTTGCTCCTAATGATCAACTGATGCCCTGAGTCCCTCTGCAGAGGTTGAGATAGAATGGGATATAAATGCCCTAAATAAATACATACATACATAAATAAATATTACTGCACTGCTGCAGATTTGGGAACTGAAGGAACATTTCATAGAGGGAATTCTTATTTGGAGGACAATTCTCATTTTGACCCTTCCTTGCTACACTTTTGCTTTACAACAAATGTGTTGGCAGATATGTATTCTCAATAGATTAGACTTTCACTATTGTTCATTGTGTGTGTGTGTTTTTTAAAAAAAAAATCCAACGAAAGCCATGATTTCTCCGTTGTTGCCATGTAACAGACATGCCCAATCATGTCATTAGTGACAAGAGATCACCTATATTCACTCTTCATTTTTTCCAGAGAAAATTTACTCTAGCCTGATTGCTCCATGCTTATTTCATAGCTATTTGCAGACATCAAAAATCAGCATGAAAAATGTCTGTGTTGGAAGGGAGGCATGATTTTGACAGTGTTGAAAGTATGTACCATAAAATGAAGGAAAAGTAAAATTGTGCTGACATGAAACCATAGTCTTGTTGAAAAATATAACAGGTTTTTTTTCTGGGACAACCTGAAAGCATATAAATATTTTTGTGTTCTTTAATTGGCATAAAAATATATTGTACAGATTATGAAGGTTTTTATTATTTTATATGCTAGTAACAAACTCTTTATCCTAGTGCCAGTCCTTATATTGCGAAAGCATCACCAACTACAGACAAGGGAGAGATACCAGCAAACTTGACGGAATTCCAAAATTTTCTTTTAAAGAAAGAAAGAATAGCCCTGTGAGCACTGAACATGCTCATTCTTCACAGAATGTTAAACGTCGGTTATTTCTTTCCATTTCGTGGAGCCTCCGGTTCTCTCTGGCACTTTTTTTAGTTTTTCACCATTTTACAGCAGGGATAGTATTTACAGGGTCATTGTATATAATGCAGTGGTTGTCAACCTATGGGAACCCAGGTGTTTTGGCCTACAACTCCAAGAAATCCCAGCCAGTTTACCAGCTGTTAGGATTTCTGGGAGTTGGAGGGCAAAACATCTGGGGACTCACAGGTTGAGAACCACTGATATAATGGGACTTGAGCATCCACAAATTTGGTATCCACTGTGAGTCCTGGAACCAAGCCAGCTAAAGAGAGCATCAGAAAAAATGTTGACCATAGAAGCCTACATGAGACTGCTCTGCTTGGCTACAGGAACAACCCAGAAAGCTAGAGCTTTTGCACCCAGCGTTCCTGCTTTGCCTGCCCTCTGGGCCAGGCATGTAGCCCGGGGGGGGGGGGGTGGATGAGCTTGAGGGGCTTCAGCCCCCCCCAATTCTCAGGGTGGTCCATGAGAAGGCCTTATTATTTAAACTGTTCTGTTTATTCATATAATGATCTGATCACCATGCTCAATATATCCCATATGCATGGGGGTATTGGGATAACGATAAAAAGGTTTGCCAGGGTAGACCCTCTCTCACTCAGACTCAACCCCCCCCCCCTCTCCGGAATCAAACTCAGCAAGAAAAAGTCCACAAAACCTCCTTTACCTATGAAGGGAACTTTCTGCTGTAGAAAATCCAGAGATAAGGAGTGGTGGGTCCGGTGCCAGGGGATCATTGCTCCAAGGAAGGGAGAAGCTATTCCAGTTATACAAGGGGAGGGAGATATGGAAATGGGGAACAGCCTTATCACTCAGTGGGTGCTGGTCACTGCAAAATTGTCCCCCATCCCAAATAATCTGGATAGCCTTGGCAGCTATCCCCTTGGGCTGAAAATACTGCTACTTAATGCCAGGTCAGTAAATGGTAAAACAGTTGCCATTCAGGACTTGATCCTGGACGAACATGCCAACCTGGTGTGTATTATAGAGATCTAGCTGGATGAGATTGGGGAAGTCAATCTCTCTCAACTCTGCTAACTTTAGGGGCAGGGAGGTGGAGTTGCAGTGGTCTGTCAGGAAAATATCCCTCTAACTAGGTGCCCTATCCCTCAGTCTTCAGGGTTTGAGTGTGTTTACCTAAAGGTAGGGAGCCGGGACAGGATAGGGATTCTGTTGGTGTACTGCCCTCTCTGCTGCTCAACAATCTGCCCTCCTGAGCTAGCCCGGGGTGGTTTCAGGGTTGGTGTTGGAGTCTCCAACGGCATGTCAGTGGTTCAAATCTGGGGAGACCAAGTTGAGCTTCTTCTGTCAGTTCCAGCTCCCCATGCAGGGACATGAGAGAAGCTTCCCACAAGGATGGTAAAACATAAAACGCCTGGGCATCCCCTGGGTAATGTCCTTGCAGACAACCAATTCTCTCACACCAGAACCAGCTTGCAGTTTCTCAAGTCGCTCCTGACACACATACACACACCCACACACAAAAGCAGTAGCGTCATTGATCTAGCAGGTATGGGTAGTATAGGGATTATAGTTTGATTCCAATATTAATGGGACTAGTAGTTGCAGTTTCATTTATCCACTTCCAACAAAATGTGGCTTCTCTGGGCATTTTCTCAGTCTTCCAGTGTAACTCTATGCTATTCTTAGGCGATAAGTCCTTCATTTCAATACTTAGAGTTCAGTACTATTCATGATTTCATATATTCACACAAAGTCTGGGAGCGTATCTCCCAGATATACAGGGGTTGTATTGTACCTTTAAAAAATCACTTAGACTCAGCTTGAAATGCCATCAGAGTTAAATACAGAAAGAAAACTAGGCAGTTAACTCATTGGGGTGGGGTGGCATAAGCCATATCCAAATACTAGGGAAAGTACAGAATAAACAGGGGGCACACAGCATCCTACAATTTAGGCATTATCTTTGCTTCCAGAAAGGTACACATAAAGTACACACCGAAGAAGGCAATCTGATCAGATGCCTGGATAGGGAACATGATTCTAAGAACAAAATTGTAAACCAGGCATCTCCTTTATCTTATTGATTTCAGGAACACTTAAGATTGTCAGATAGAATGTAACGTATGAGACAATCTCCTGATATTTTAGTAACCCTCCGCAGCTGACATGCTTCATGTGTGGAAGAATCATCTAGAGAGCTTTATCATGATCAGCTGGTACTTACGTCGTGCTGCTGCTCTTCAAAGTAAAATTGCATGGAAGGGTCTGAAGGAACTGAAAATGACTGGCGGTCTGGCAAAGCCCTGCCTAGTATGCCTGTTTGTTTGTGAGCTGACTCTTTAAAAAAGGTAGACATACATGCCCACGCTGCTGGGCTTCTGCCTGCTAATGACGTGTCCCTGTGGCACAAAATGATGACTGTAGTGTGCTGGGATTAACAAAACGAAAACTTGTGTTGGCATGCTGTTTTCATTGTCTGGGATTCCTGTCTCCATTCTCATTCTGCAGCGTCCTGGTAGGCCCCCCCTAAGCGTTACGGACAATTATTTGTAACAGTCTCCCAGTCTTTTATATTCTAATAAAAAGCACTCTCGTGAGGTCACAGTGGGATGGGACGAGAGATAGGGTGGGTGGTGTTTTCCCCATTCCCATCAGCTACCTTTCCTTACATTGAAATTGGGGAAATCATTTTCTTTTTCCCTGCATATTGAAAGTCAGCTTGCAAAAGATGACTTCAAAAATTTCAGTGTACAATTTTCTTTTAAATTACCATTTGTACTGGTACTATTAAAGCATATAATGCAGTTCATTAAGCAATAAACTAATATTTAATTGATTGATTAAGGTTGCATCTATACAATTAATAATATTTGACACCACTTTTAACTGTGATGGCTCAATGCTATGGAATCGTGAGAAGTTATAGTTTTGCAAGGTCTTCAGCCATCCATGCTAAAAAGTACTGACAAGTCACCAAACTACAGAGTCGATCAGGCATGGGCAAACTTTCTAACTTGGGGGCTGCATGGTGGGCAGGAGTGGGGTGGGCAGACCGGGGGGGAGCTCTTCCCAAGCCCCTCCCTGCCCTTTCCTCTTCTTCTTTGGAGGCAGAAAGTGAAGGAAAGACAGGAATCATTTGGATCCAAAAAGGGTTTGCCTTGGTCAGGATGAGATTGTGGATGGGAGAGAAAAAGTGTACCCTTAGACCCTGTATTGCCTATTCCTGATATAGAAGAGACCCCTTAGGGCCATCCAGTCCAACCCCCTACCATGCAAGAAGGCATAATCAAAACACTCCCGATAGACAGCCTCTGCAAAAAAAGCCTCCTGAGAAGGAGACTCAACCACTCTCCCAAGCACCCTATGCTACTCTCCAGGACGTTCTTCCTAATCTTTTCAATCATATCTCTTTCCCTGCCACTTGCTTTGTTGTGCCCTGGTCTCTAGAGCAGCAGAAAAACAGCCCCCCCCAATGAGACACCCTTTTAAATCTTGAAACATGGTTCTCCTGTTGCCTCTCTACCTTCTCTTCTCCCAGCTAAACATCCCAGAGGAGGAACGGAGGAAGGAAAATGGGAAGAGAAGGATGAGAGGAAGGAAGGGTAGAAGGGTGGAAGGGAATGTAGGGCGGGAAGGGAATGTAGGGCAGGAAGGGAGGGACAAGAGAAGGAAGGAAAGACAAAAAGGAAGGAAGGAGAAAAAGGCATAAGGGAAGAATAGAAAGAGAAAGAGAAGGAGGGAAGGAAGGAAAGGAGGGAAGAAAAAAGGAAAGAGAGAAGGAAGGAGAGATATGATGGTGTGAGAGAGAAAGGCCTGAGAAAAGAGCCCAAGGGGCCACATCCGACCCACGGGCCTGGGTTTACCCATACGTGGACTAGATGCACTCATAGAGAGTTAGCTTACATGGTTAATCGAAAAGATACAGAGAAATGCACCTCAAAAACCTTTTCCATCAGAACAGGTGTGCCTTTAAAGGGAATAAGGTATATGTTCTGCAGTTTGCCTAAAAAGTCAATTTAAAATTTAAGATCGATAAAATAAAATTGAGGTTATCTTAAAGTTTGAAGTTAGCTTTGTCAGTTTTCTATTAAGTTTCCTGTGATGAAGAGTCGTGACTATTCTGATTTCAGTTGATTTGCCATTTCTGTTCTTGTCATTGAGAACCAGTGTTGAGTAGTGATTTATATGTTGACCTAGAACTGTGGACCAGGGTTCGAATTCCTGCTCAGCCATGGAAACTCTTTATAACAGGGCTGCCCAGGAAGTCGATCACGATTGACCAGTCGATCACGGGACCGAAGGAGGTCGATCGCAGCCAGATGGGGCGCTTCTCAGAGGGGAAGGAGCCAGGCTGTGCCAAGCCCCTCCCCTCCCCCAGCTTCAGCACTCCCAGCAGCTGCTCCAGCCTTGAGGAGGGCAGGGCCAAGCCAGCCTTGTGCTAGCTATGCCACCACTGGCTTGGCCCTGCCCTCCTCAAGGCTGGAGCAGCTGCTGCTAGAGCTGAAGCCAGAGGGGGCGGAGCCAGGCCACACCAAGCCCCACCCCAGCTCCTCCCTGAGGAGGGCTTGTGCTAGCTATGCCACCACTGGCTTCTCTCCTCGGCTCCTGGCTAAGCAAGCATGGGGGCGGAGCCAGGCCGCACCAAGCCCCGCCCCTCCCCCTGCTCCTCCCTGCTCCGCCCTGCTTCTCTCTCGTCCGGAAGCAAGCGTGGACGGTGTGCAGCACGGGAGGCGCGCACACAGGGAAGGTAGATCTTTCTGACTTGGTTTTATTATAAGTAGCTCGCATGATGAAAAAGTGTGGGCACCCCTGCTTTATAACTTGTGTAAGTCTCTCTTTCTCATACTTAGCAGTAAGTAAGAGCAAATTCCCCCTGGTCAAATCTTTCCAAGAAAACTCTATGACAGGTTTGCCTCAAGGCACACCACAAAATGTGTTCTACTACTGAGGGCATCTTCAACAAACATTTAAGCTGTCCCTTGCCATAACATTTTCCCAGCAGTCCCTTGAGCTGGTTTTGAGGTTGCGACTGAATATGATAAATCCCCTTAATTTATTTTATTTTGTATATGTAGGTGCACCAGATCCTGTCTTATTTTTGGAAGCTAAGCAGGGTCTTGGATGGGAGACTGACAAATACTAGCGAGTACAGTAGGCTATACTGTATTTCATGTGTTCTCCCCCTACTCCAGTAGTCCTTGTGCTCCTATAAAGCTTCATATCATTCATCCTTATTCTCCGTCTTTCCTTAGGATTTATCTATGTGTCCTGAAAATGCACCAGGTACTGTTGTCCTGAGATTGTGTCGATTTTGAATGCATTCCAGTTTTTTCAATTCCACACTTTTATATGTGGAGAAAAACATAGCCATGCTAGTTTTCTTGCTGCGAGAAGGTCTTGATGAGGGGAAAGGATTCAGACCTGTGATCTCCCAAATGCATTCTGCCATGTACTTGCCTCAGGAAGTTCTTTGCGAAATGAGAAAGCCACTGATCTTTTGTGCAGTCATGACATAACACCAGCAGAATTCTGGCATGCAGTGCTTGGATTAGGATATGTGATTATACGATTATAATTTCTACTTAAGTATAAAATCAAATGTAAAGCCAAGCCAGGTGCTAGATCAATTTTCTTTATAACAGCAGGATTGTTTCTGCAGGTAATTCCCACTGTACTCATATTTCTTTGTCATTAAAAAGTTATTGTGGGCCCTCCTCCAAGCTTTATGTGACAGTAATAGCGTGCCTGTTTGGCAAAGAAATCATATTGTTAAGGACATCAATCTGGTGTCTGTTTTTCTTTCTATTTTGTCATTCAATCCTTCTGACAGGAGTCCATGCTTCAAAAATCTGCATGTAACCAATCATATGTGTACTCCTGGCCTCGTATAAGCCCCAGACAGGTGGCTAAAGGATGCCTACTCATCTTGGATGTGTCAACATTTCACACTGTTGATGATGATTGGCCACCCCCTTTAATTTTCAACATGGCACATTGCGCAGTAGGAATTGATCTAGCAGGTCAGCAATTGGGGAATATGTGCGCTTGAGCTGTAGTCAAGGATACCTGAAAAATACACCTCCCACTGTGCAAGCTACAATGAAGACAGTTTTAAAAAAGAGAGACAGATCATCACGCGGAGGAGAGAAAAGTGGAGGCACCTCGCCAGCTTCTTATCTAAGTGACAGCATGATGCTGACTGAGATCATAATCTGGCCCGAAGAGTGCTGAGGAGGGGAGAAAAGAGACGGGAAAGAGACAGGCCAAAAGAGAAGGTGAAAACAACTTTAAGCAAAAATGTCAGGGATGAGAGAAGAGAAATAATTAATCATGTTCCAACTACAATCCTGATGAGTATTTGGAGACAAATGTGAAATTAATAGACCTCTGGGCTTATAATACCTATGGGCAGTTCAAGATTCAGACACACGTGGAGCATTAGGTTTTCTGAAGATCATATACAAGTTGTTTCATGCACAAAATTAATACAAATATTTGTATACAATATTACTTTAGTCTATATTTGTAAGGCATATATGAAGCATAAATAAATTTCATGTTTAGAATTGGGTCCCATCTCCAAGATATCTCATTATGTTTGTATATGCAAATACATATATTCCAAAGTCAAAAATAGTATGTAATCCAAAAAAATTCTGGTCACAAGGATTTTCAATAAGGATACTCGGACTGTACAGTTGTTAACTTTGCAAAGACAAGGACTTTGCACTTGATGTCTGGAAGAATCCTCACATGCAGCTCGAACCTCGAACTCCAGGTTGAAAGCTACTCATGCTGCCATTCCAAATGTGTTAAGAGCAGGAATTGTTAATATGGGGATGAGATAGAAGAACCCTGCATACACCAGGAGCTCTTCCTTGTACTATCAGTTAAAATTTCCTCATTCTTCTGCCATGTGCAAGGGAGAAGTATCAGTTGGCTCAGCATAACAACAAGCTTTGAGGGGTGATGAAAATGTTAAGAAGGTTAAAAGAGATGATCCCTTCATCCTTGTCCCATGCATTCATACATGCACACACACCCAAAAAAACCCCCAAGACAATAAACAAAAAAGTTGTTAATCCAGTGGCAAAAAAATGTCAACAGATGGCGTGAGTGTCTGTGGAAGCATAACAATAAAGTGGGAAGAGAAATGATTGATGTTAACTGTTGTCAAGTGGTCTCCAACCTATGTATGGTGATCAAATGAATGACAGACCTCCAAGTCACACTGTCCTTAACAGGTCTTACAGACACAGGGGCATGGTTTCTTTGACGGAGGACCTCATCATATGGACATCCCTAAAGCAGGCGATAGCAGGAGGATTCGCCTGCAGTGTGGGGCATGAGATGATAGTTTCCCCAGATGCCCCACGATTCACCACACTGCAGGCGAATCCTCCTGCTATCGCCTGCTTTAGGGACGTCCATGTGATGAGGTCCTCTCTCAAAGAAACCATGCCCCTGTGTCTGTAAGACCTGTTAAGGCCTTCCCCATCAAGCAGGGAAATGTGTCATCAACTGGCTTCCCCCTGCACTGCCCCCTTCTTTGCAATGAAAGCACTATCCTAGGGCACTTCCAGAACAAAGCCAGGACGGAGTCCCACCAGAAGTAGCCCTGTGTCATGTGATGGGCTCTGTTGGGCTCCATCCTAGCTTTCTCCTAGCAGCAGAGCTCTGTCCTAGGTTGGAGCTGAAGCCCAATGTGATGAGGTTCTATGCCTATCCAGCTGAAATGCGATCTTCCCCTTTTCTTGCTGCCTTCTACTTTACCAAGTAGTATTGCCCTTTCTGATGAGTCCATAATGCCTGGCACGGTAGTGGATAGGAAAAGAGGAGGACCACATTACAGATGGATAGATTCAATGACATGGACCTGAGTCTGCAAGAGCCAAGTACAGCAATTAATGATAGGATGACTTGAATCATTCATAGGGTCACCAGAGTCAGCTTGAACACAAAGAAGTGGAGTAGATAGTTAATAATGACATAAATGCAGATGTTTTAAAGGGGGAGAAGC
The DNA here is from genome assembly GCA_030556195.1 of Anolis apletophallus. Taxonomy (NCBI): domain Eukaryota; kingdom Metazoa; phylum Chordata; class Lepidosauria; order Squamata; family Anolidae; genus Anolis; species Anolis apletophallus. The sequence goes on along the minus strand of JARBWK010000006.1, from coordinate 97,778,735 downwards.
AGCAAAACATCTCACTTCTTTCTTCATGCTGAGAAGCTATTTGAAAAAGCTTCATGGATGGAAGTATTTTTTTCCTATAGCAAACAGTAGAAAATCCAATATATATAAATATAAAATTGTTCTGTACCCTTAGAAATTCATTCACCAACATGCTTTTTAAAAACTCAAAGAAAATAAACAGTTAAATGTATGGTTTTAACCCTGAACCGAGGCCTTTGTCTCACTGCAACAGTTGTTTATTTTACTCATTTTTCAGATTACATTTTGAGCCCTGGTATTCAAAATTAACCTGTGCAAATATGCACTGATGTATTTAGATAGCAAACTCACCATGACCCAGATGTCTCTGAGCAGGGAGTCACATTTAAACATTCATTAAGAGGCATGCAGCAAGATGCACTACTTTAAAGTTGTGCTGGTACTGACATCTGAAAGAAAGAAGTGAATCCTGGGGTTATGGATAGTCTTCATCTCTTTGAAAGGATTGGGATGGTATTTGCATGGGAAGGCCAGGCTAAGTTATTTTGGGGAATGGCTCATGGATTTGGGAGTTGTAGATGAGAAAACTGAAAAAGCTTTGGAAATACAATTTCCAGATATCAGGGTCTGATCTTGAGGGTCCGGTTTTTGTGAGTCTTTTCCACGTGGGAAATAAAGATGGCTCAGGTCCAGTTTACTTGAGGGACAAATAACACCTCAACACAGGGTTTTGCCCCAAATGTAACCTCAAAATGTGGCACAAACTGGCATTTTTATTTTTAATGCCAGTTTGTGTCATATTTTGGCCAGTGTGGAAAAAGTGGATGGCTAGCCCACATTTACCGTGTTTCCCCGAAAGTAAGACAGCGTCTTACTTTCTTTTGACCCCCAAAATCCCCACTACGGCTTACTTTCGGGGTACGGCTTACATTAGCCGACGGTACCCCAAAAGTAAGGCGACAGTAAGACTTACCGCGGGTGGCATGGCGTGGCTGGCTTGGCTGGGCCCGGAATCCTCCTCCTCTTCTTTCCAGTGGCGCCTTCCATCCTCCTCCTCTTCCTCCCAGCAGCGCCTTCTCCCTCTCGCCGGATCCGCCCCCTCCCTTCACTGAAGCCTGCAGGGAAACCGATCGATCAGTGAAGGGAGGGGGCGGATCCGGCGAGAGGGAGAAGGCGCCGGCGGAAGTCCCGCCCGCACGGCGGCCAGGCGCTTTTCGCCGCCGCCCGGCTCGCCCCTCTCGCGGTTCCAGCCCCTCCCTCAGCCGCCCCTTTTCCCTTCCCCCAACGGAGGCTGCAGGGCGACCGATCGGTTTCCCTGCAGGCTCCGTTGCGGGGAAGGTAAGACCGGCGCAAAAGGGCTCCCCATTGCGCCTGTCTTCCCTTCCCCGCAACGGAGCCTGCAGGGAGATTGATCGGTTTCTCTACAGGCTCCGTTGCGGGAAGGGAAGACAGGCGCAAAGGGCTTCCCATTGCGCCTGTCTTCCCTTCCCCCGCAACGGAGGCTGCAGGAGATCGATCGGTTTCCCTGCAGGCTCCGTTGCGGGAAGGGAAGACAGGTGCAAAAGGGCTCCCCTTTGCGCCTGTCTTCCCTTCCCTGCAACGGAGCCTGCAGGGAGATCGATCGGTTTCCCTGCAGGCTCCGTTGCGGGGAAGGGAAAACAGGCGCAAAAAAGGGCTCCCCATTGCGCCTGTCTTCCCTTCCCATAACGGAGGCTGCAGGGAGATCGATCGGTTTCCCTGCAGGCTCCGTTGCGGGAAGGGAAGACAGGCGCAATGAGAAGCCCTTTTGCCTGTCTTCCCTTCCCAACGGAGGCTGCAGGAGATCGATCGGTTTCCCTGCAGGCTCCGTTGCGGGGGAAGGGAAGAGGGGCCCAAGAGGGCTCCCATTGCGCCTGTCTTCCCTTCCCCGCAACGGAGCCTGCAGGGAAACCGATCGGTCACCCTGCAGCCTCCGTTGCGGGGAAGGGAAGAGGGGCGGCTGAGGGAGGGGGCTGGAACCGGCGAGAGGGGCAAGCCGGGCGGCGCGCGCCTTGCGCCGTGCCGGGCGGGACTTCCGCCGGCGCCTTCTCCCTCTCGCCAGATCTGCCCCCTCCCTTCACTGATCGATCGGTTTCCCTGCAGGCTTCAGTGAAGGGTGGGGGCGGATCCGGCGAGAGGGAGAAGGCGCCGGCGGAAGTCCTGCCCCCAGGATGACTCAGGGGCAAGACGCCTGAGCCGCCGTGCGGGCGGGACTTCCGCGGCGCTTTCTTCCCTCTCGCCGGCGGCGGCTCCGCCCCTCCTCCCTTCACTAAAGGGAGGGGGCGGAACCGGCGAGAGGGAGAAGGCGTTGCTGGGAGGACGAGGAGGAGGATGGAAGGCGCCGCTGGAAAGAAGAGGAGGAAGAGGAGGCCCAGCCAAGCCAGCCACGCCATGCCGCCCGAGGTACGTCTTACTTTCGGGGTACGGCTTATATAAGCCGACCCCTCTGACACCCCCGATACGTCTTACAATCGGGGTGTCATACTTTCGGGAAACACGGTACTCACTGACAGCTACCCATTCATAATACAGTGGTGGTGACTAAATCAGCCAAATAGCTGGAAAAGAAATTAACAGAAATCAAAAGCCTATAGAAGAGATGAAATTTGAAATGCAAAATTGGTAATGGACTTGCCTCAATAACCTAATAAGCACTGTCATTGCTAAGTGGGTTATTTATTTATTTACTGTATTTACTGCATACGGACAGCAGCCAGGTTGATAACAGGAGCGGCACTCAGGGAGCGTACAACTCCCTTGTTGTGCCAGCTCCACTGGCTACCAGTTTGCTACCGGGCACAATTCAAAGTGCTGGTTTTGGCCTTTAAAGCTCTAAACGGTTCTGGTCCAACTTACCTGTCCGAACGCATCTCTCCCTATGAACCATAAAGATGCTTCAGATCATCCAGAGAGGCCCTGCTCTCGGTCCCGCCTGCTTCGCAGGCGCGCCTGGCGGGGACAAGAGACAGGGCCTTCTCAGTGGTGGTTCCTCGGCTTTGGAACTCCCTTCCTAGTGACATCAGATTGGCCCTCTCCCTCCTGACATTTCGTAAGAAAGTCAAGACTTGGCTTTTCAAGCAAGCATTCGCAGATGAACTTTAATCAAGATCAAGGATTACTATGACGATGAAACGGAAACCGATTTTAAGATTGTGGAGTTGAGATTTGTATTTTGTAGTTTTTAACTGTTAATTTTATATGTTTTTATATGACTCTTTTTATCTTGTGATGTATTGTATATGGGCACTTGTTGCCACTTGTTCACCGCCTCGAGTCGCCTTTGGGCTGAGAGAGGCGGTATAGAAGCATGGCAAATAAATAAATAAATGGCATATCTCAGAGACTGCCCCTCCCCTCTTCGCCGCCAGTGGTTGCCTCGAATTTTCCAACTAAACTTACTGTATGTTCCAGGCCCCAGGGAAGTATGCCTCGAGAGCACAAGACATAGGGCCTTCTCTATCTCTGCCCCTGTCTTGTGGAACTCCTTGCCTCCCCACTTGAGGGCCATGCGTGGCTTGCGACCCTTTGCTCAAGCACTCAAGACCTGGCTTTTTAGCAGAGCTTTTAATGTTTAATGCAATCTATTTGGTATTGAGTATTTTTTTAAATGCAATTGTTTTATGTAAATCGCCTGGAGCATTTTAATGGAGGGCTATTAACAAGTGAGAATCTGATGATGATGATGATTTCTCACCTGCCCTTCTCAACCTACGGGGGGACGGGACAACTCAGGGCGGCTTACAAGGCACAAATTAGATGCCAGCAGCAATTTATTTATTTATTATTCGGTTTTATATTCCGCTCCTCCCTGCAGGCTCGGGGCGGATTACAACATAGGCATACAATAAAACATACAGTAAAACATACAATAAAAACAAGCAATAAAACCATGATACATGACCATAATGATGACAGGATTACGGTTCTTTGGCTCAGACGAAGCACACCGATATCACTCGGATTTAGCCAAACCCCAGCCTAAAAGAGCAGTCTTACATGCCCTTCGAAAAGGGACAAGTTCGGGATTGCTCAAATGTGGTCAGGGAGCGAGTTCCGAATACAGGAGCCACAGCGGAGAAAGCTCGCTGTCTCGTACTGGACAAATGACAGGAGCGGGACGATGGAACAACCAACAAATTCTGCCCTTCCGAGTGCAGTGATCTCGGGGGAATATACGGGGTAAGGCGGTCCCTTAGGTACACAGGCCCCAGACCGTATAAGGCCCTAAAGGTTAGAACCAGCACCTTGAAGGCAATTCGGTTCTCAATAGGAAGCCAGCCAGTTGCACTGGCTTCCTATTTACAACAGAATTAAAAACATCAACATTAAAACATTAGTTATCCAGTTAATTTAAAAATCTATCTATAAAATCCACAAATGTTGTGTTCCAGAAAATGAAACATTCATGTCATTCAAAAAATTTGGAGTTGAGCTGGATTTCTACGGGGTTAACATTCTTCATTGTTTCAACATTTGGTGTAACCTAACCAACTCAGAAGCCCAGCAGGTGAGTGAGGCATCAGAAATGAACAGGTAAGAAGAGGACTAGCACGACAAGATCTCTTAGCTGTCTGGTATCTCTTTTCGAACAATGAGAAGAACATATTATATTTTAATGTTTTGCCTAAGGTGACAACATGCCTAAAGCAGCAGCTTGATTTCTGTTACAGAGCAAAGGCACTTTAGAGTAACTACAGAAATGTGTGAAAACAAAGAAAACCAGGACAAAACTCATGTCACAAGAGAACTGATGGGCTTCCCACTGTTCTTGGTGGGAATTTGTATTAATCCACTCCATTAATGGATATTTACTTAAGTGAAATATTAGGTACATGAAGCGAGTAATTGTTGCAGTTTTCCCTTTAAGCATATTCTATAAGGCAGTGGGCTTTGTTCCAGCTAGGAAATACAAATTAGCTCCCCAGTTAATTTGTTGTCTGAAATTATAAAGTTCATTCTTCTAACTTGCAGCAGTTGTATGTCTCTGCTAAAGATCCGAGTCTCTGAGGAGCACTTCGAAATAAAATATTTGCCATTTTTTTAGTGTTTAAAAAGCTTTCTTTAAAAGAAAACCAAATGGCTATTTTGAGCTAACTGTTAGTAAAATAGATTTATTTCATTTCTGAAGCAAAATTATTATTTTTAGGGCAAAAGCCAAGGCATATCTTTTCCTTTTCTTGAAGTGCAGAGCCCAGAGGCAGACTTTTGTCATATCTTACAGATATGCCTTTACATTGTAAAAGGTAAAGGGTTCCCCTGACATTAAGTCTAGTTGTGTCCGATTCTGGGGGTTGGTGCTCATCTCCATTTCTAAGCCAAAGAGTTGGCATTGTCCGTAGACACCTCCAAGATCATGTGGTTAGCATGACAGCATGGAGCGCCATTACCTTCCCGCCAGAGCGGTACCAACTGCGACCATACCTCGTGAAGTCTGACTTGACTATGGTGATCCACGCCTTGGTTACCTCTAGATTGGATTACTGCAATGCGCTCTATGTGGGGCTTCCCTTGAAGACGACCCGGAAACCTCAACTGGTCCAACGCTCGGCTGCCAGATTAATAATCAGGGCAGGTTACAGGGAGCGGTCGACCCCGCTGTTTAAAGAGCTCCACTGGCTGCCGTTCATTTTCCAAGCCCAATTCAAGGTGCAGGTGATTACCTATAAAGCCCTAAACGGTTTGGGACCCGCCTACCTTTGTGACCGGCTCTCCCACCATGAACCAGCTCGAGCCCTTCGTTCCTCAGGGAAGGCCCTCCTTTCACCTTTGTCAGTCTCACAAGCTCGGCTTGTGAGCACTAGGGAGAAAGCCTTCTCCTTTGTAGCCCCCCATCTTTGGAACTCCCTCCCGGGAGAGATTAGGAATGCCCCTTCACTAGAATCCTTTAGAAAACAACTAAAAACTTGGTTCTTCCACCTGGCCTTCGGAGATTAGGCCCCTTAAATGCCCCCGTATCTGCGAGACCTTTTCCCCCCTTTGTGATTTTTATGATTCGACCCTACTCCATTTATCTCCCCCGAGTTTTAAACATTTTATATGTTCATGTGGCCCACCCTGTCGCTTTATTTTATATTCACCTGTGCTGTTGTGTTCTTTTCAGATGTATTTTATTGTGGTTGTTGCTTTTATTGTGTTTATTGTTTTTTTGATGTGGTTGATTTTGTGATGTGTTGTTTGGGCACGGCCCCATGTAAGCTGCTCCGAGTCCCCTCCAGGGAGGTGGATGCGGGTTAGAAATAAAGTTTTATTATTATATATTATTATATTGATTTCCATTGTAAACAGTTGTAAAGAAAGGACATTCTGCAAAATATTCCTTTTTCTTTCATGTGTTCCAGAGCGAAGCTGCCATGATGAGAACAGATCCTTCACTCGAGTTTCAGAAGTTCTGGCGACCATTGATCCTTTAACAGTACTAGTCTGCTAGGGGTGCATTTACATTGTAGAATTAGTGCAATTTGATAACACTTTAATTGCTATGGCTCAATGCTATAGATTCTTGGGGTTTTAGTTTGGTGAGACAACCGTGATCTTTGTTAGGGTAGGCTAAAGACCTTGTCAATTTCGTAGTATTGAGCCATGATAATTAAAATGTTGTTAAACTGCATTATTCCTACTGTGTAGATTCACCCTTAGTCAGCTATCCCAAGCTGGCATTCTCCATTTGTTGGAACACAACTCTCATCAGCCGCAGCCAGCAGAGCTGTCAATGTAAGTATTTAAAACAAGAGAAGCACTATAACATTTGCAATATGTGTGATTCTCCAACACAGGATTTTTCAATTTACTCATGGCTTTTGCTACATCTCTCCTCAATGTTGATTGTATCCTCTTTCATCTTAAGATTTTCATGTCCTGAGTAAAACACTACGTAATTATCAAGTTGAAAGTGTTATGTTCCTGCCCAGTTTAGCTCAACCACCCCAAGCACTGCAATGTTTCTACCTTCCAATTCTTGGTTCACGATTTCTAACTTCTTCTGATTCATGCTTCTCACATCCCGTGTTCCTATTATATGTGTTATGGAGCTTGGAACCTTCCTTTCATCTCTGAGAACCTCAACAGCTGAACAGCTTTTTGGCTTGAGTCCAATTGCATCATTAGCCACAGTGCTATTAATACATGTCCCCTTCTCTAGCAGTTAACTGAATGCCTTCTGACCTGAGAATCTGAACTTTTGGTACTATTTCTTGTTTCATTTTGGATTGTCTCATCATAGAGTTTTTGTGGTAAAACACATTTTGTGGTAAAACACTACTATGTGAAATATTTAGTCTGGCTTTCTCAGCAAAAGCTTGTATGACTGTGGTGTTTCAGCCTGGTGCTCATGTGCATGCTAGGAATGATAGGAATGTTCCTGCAAATGCTGATGATGGTATGCCTAGTGAGAACTCTGAGATGCAAAGTGACCTTTCAGATGAGGCTTGCTTTCCTGGGAACAGTTCCCTTCCCAGGATCTCATTAGATGAGAATTCTTGTGTTCAGGACTCTGAAAGTTTTGATGTTGATAACAGAACACCTGGGAATTTTAACGAGCTTACATTTGACCAGCGAGATAACATTCGGCAATCTAGGCAGGCTGCCAGTCTGCGACGTAGTAGTCGGTTGCAAAACGAAACTGATTTGTCTTTATTTTAGTTGGCTAGAGAAATTGTCTTCAGATTCCAGGCTTCATTTAGAATACCATGCCAGATCTTGTCTTGTCTTCAAACTCCTGATTTTGCCTAGGCCTTTGTGCACATTATGCTCCTATAGCTGCCTTGTATTATTCATGGGATTTTCATCAAGCATTTTACCTTTGCCTTTGGATTTTGGGACTATTTGAACTGTGTGTTTTACCTTGGATATATTCTGCTATTGATCTTCTTTAACCATTTTGTTGGACACTATATTTGATTCAATAAAAGCCTATTTATTCAGAGACTGTCTGTTGTGTGTGTGACTAGGTGGGGTGCTTCTTGTCTGAAGTGCAACAGCGATATGAGCAAAACTACCAGCAACACTGCTACCATCAGCATAGCCTCTTGCCTTGCAGGAGCATGCAATCTCACCACCATGAAAAGGTGCCATGGTGCATTATATTGCATTATATTCCTACTTATAGTAATTAAATTATAGTAATCACATTTAATTATGGCTATATTTGCATATTTTATATTAGCATATGCAAATGTTATGCAGAATTTGTCCTCTTCTGTCCTCTCTTTTGATGACTTACTTACCTAAATAGAGTAGACCTATACAAATGATTAGGACTTCCTAGTCACAATGAATATAAATCATATTGATTTCATTACTTATTGTAGATAAGACCAACATTAGATTTAGCTTTGAATATTTGTCAATAGCAAAGTTTGGTTCCAATCTTGTTGACTCAGAAAAAGATAATATTAACGTAACATATAACTCATATAGCCAGAATGCTTTGCTAGTTACCTTAACACTGAAAACTATTGAGAATGGGATTATATGAAATTCAAGATGCAAGACGTAATCTTTAATTCTCTCATTATCCATTTTTTCAAGTAATAGCCAGTAGGAAAAAAATACTTGTAAAAACTTTATGAAACCATATAAACTAGAGCACAATAATTTCAAATAAATCCAAATAGATGCAATCTATAGTGACATTGCACTGGGAAGGAATACTAATAAACAGATAGAGTGCTAAATAATATCAGGATATAGGTATGGCAGTGAAAGTATTTCAGCAAACAAATTAAGAAACAGAACATTTGAAATAAATCCAACAGCAATAAGAATCATGATATTTTCAACTAACAGAATAATACTCTTCCACTCAACTTCCTTGGCTCAATAGAAGGTAAGATTCTTACTAATAAAATACAAAAGATCTTTAGCTAATCAAATTCAGAAATTTCCCTCATAGTTCCAGCACAAAAGTAGTCTAATATGACATTCAGATTAAATCAGCAGTGCAGAAAGAATTGGGCAAAATTACCTCTGAATATTCCTTCCCTAAGAAAACTCAAAGAAATTCAGTGGATTGCCGTAAGTCAACAGGTGACTTGAAGGTACATGCATACACATTTAGCTAGTATTTGGAAATTGATTGGAAAGAGCTTTTTATGAAGCACTGTTGTTTTAAAACTTTTTTCTTTAAAAAAGTAAGATTTTGGTTTTAATTAATTCTTAGTTTACTACTCTTTTAATATCAACTTTTGTATATTTTAATGTATTTTTCTGTTGTGAGTCCCATATTGATTGAAAGGTGAGATATAGATAAAGCGATGGCTAAATGGTTATATTGTCCACATCGATATTCCTTGTCTCCCCTCATATTGAGAGGGCAGCAGCGGATCAGCTGCAGCAGTTCTTAGAAGACACAGCTGGACTTGATCCCTTCCAGTCCGGCTTCCGTATTGGGCATGGGACGGAGACCGTGCTCGTCGCCATTACAGACCAACTTCGCCGCCAGCTGGACCAGGGCGGGTCAGCCCTGCTTGTTTTGTTAGATCTAACAACAGCGTTTAATACCGTAGACCATGCATTGTTGGCCCACCGTTTAGCCATGACTGGGGTTAGGGGAATTGCCCTTAAATGGGTAACCTCCTTCCTCCAGGATCAGGGACAACGTGTGGAGAGGGGGGAGGAGGTCTCCGGGAGGCTCCCATTAAGTTGCGGGGTCCCCAGGGGGCCATCCTCTCACCCTTATTATTTAACATTTACATGAGCCCCCTGGCCCAGCTGGTTCGCGACTTTGGTCTGGAGTGTTATCAGTATGCGGATGACACCCAGCTTCTGCTGAGAATGGACGGCAGGCAGGATACCGTACCCGATTGTTTCCATCTATGCCTTGACTGGTTGGCTGCGTGCCAGCCGGCTGAAGGTGAATCCGTCGAAGATGGAGATCTTGTGGCCCGGTCGCCCTGGGCTGGATGAGTGCCGGTTGCCTACCCTGGATGGTGAGCAACTTAGCCCGTCATTCCTCGTAAAGAGTTTAGGTATCCAATTGGACCCTTTGCTGTCCATGGAGGCCCAGGTCTCCATGGTCAGCAAATCATCGTTTTTCCATCTGCGTCAGGCTAGACAACTGGCACCCTACCTGTCCAGGGACGACCTGGCCACGGTGATCCAGGTGACGGTCATCTCGAGGCTGGACTACTGTAACGCCCTCTACGTTGGCCTTCCCTTGTCGACAGTCCGGAAACTCAAGCTGGTGCAGAATGCCGCTGCTCGCTTGCTGGTGGGAGCACCGGTGAGAGAGCATATCACTCCCATCCTCCGGCAACTGCACTGGCTGCCTATTGAGTACTGGATTGCCTTCAAGGTGTTGGTGTTAACCTTTAGGGCCTTGCACGGTCTAGAGCCTGAGTACCTAAGGGACCGCCTTACCCGTATATTCCCCCGAGATCACTGCGCTCGGAAGAGCAGAATTTGTTGGTTATTCCATCACCCCGCTCCTGTCACTTGTCCAGCACAAGACAGCTGGCCTTTTCAGTTGTGGCTCCCATGACTTGGAACTCACTGCCTAGTCACGTTCGGGCGATCCAAGAACTCGGCCCTTTTCAAAGGGCCTGTAAGACTGCCCTCTTCAGACTAGCGTTTGGCTAGCCTGAATGTAGATGCATATCATTCACCCGAGTTAAGATCTGTATTCCGCTGGCTTACTGGCTATGTATTGTGTGTTTTATTGAATTTTACTGTATGTTTTATTGTGTAATTTATTGTTATTGTAATCCGCCCCGAGCCTGCAGGGAGGAGCGGAATATAAAACCGAATAATAAATAAATAAATAAATAAATAAATAAATATTGGATCAAGGGAGTCTCTTCCCCTACTCACTAACTTTTCCTTCCATACGTCTAAGTCATCTTGTTCACTCTCTTTACCTATTTTTTCTTCCTTCTTTCAACTTAATCATCCTGCTTCCCAACTTTCATGCACCTTCTCGTTCTGTTCTTCGTTCATCATTCCACTGTTCGTTCTTTTTCACTGAGCTCTCTCCTTCACTGCATTGAGTTTTCCCTTCCTTTTCTTACTCTCTTCCTTGGCAGAAAAAAGGGCATTCCTCTTCCAGTTGTGGAGATTACAGAAAGAAGAAGCAGTTGTGTTGCATCTCTCTGCTGGCATCTAGTGGCTGGAGATGGAACTACAATATATTTAAAGATATATGTAAATCAGTGGTCCCCAACTTTTTTTTTAACCAGGGACTACTTTGACCAGGGACCAGTCTCCAACATTAGTACCAAAAGGGTAATGAATCTGTTTTCGGTTTGGAGTGCTGATTTAGAAAATTGCATTGGATGGACCACATCAGCTCTAGTTTCTGATACAGAACATATGCCATGGTCAGCGACAGGGAAAGAGTGGCAGGAAGCACAAAAGAAGCAGAAATTTAAAAATTAAAAAAAGAGGAAGGAGGCTTGAGACCCAGATTGTCGTCCTCACAACCCTACTGGTGGTCCACGGACCACAAGTTAAGAAGCACGGACTTAAAGTAACTAAAAGTAATCAATACATTTAAAAATGAAATTAACACAAGGTGTACAGTAATGGCCTCCATGTAGCATCTAGCATGACTGCATGGTATTTTTGAGCCAGAAATCCTTCATTTTTGTAAGCAGTTAGAAGCATACCATATAAATATTTGGAGGACCTAGAAAGTTCCTAGACAGGACATATTTTGTTTTATGCAGGTAGGTGAAACCATCAGTAAGAACATAAGAACATAAGAAGAGCCATGCTGAATCGGGCCTCAGCCCATCTAGTCCAGCATTCTGTGTCACACAGTGGCCCACTAGTTGTACACAGGGATCTCTAGCAGAAAGGAGGGCAAAACCCTCACCTGCTCCCGACCCCCACAACCAGTACCCGGGGAAATCCTGCCTGCCTCCATCAACACAGAGGTGGCACTTGGATGTCCATTTCAGTAGCTACTGATTCCCTTGGTATCCATGAATCTGTCTAATCCTGCCTTGAAGCTGTCCAGGCTGACAGCTGTCACAACCTCCTCTGGAAGTGAGTTCCATAACCCAATGACTCTCTGGGTGAAGAAATATTTCCCTTTATTAGTCCTAACTTTCCTACCTTGGAGCTTTAGGAGTGCCCCCTAGTCCTAGTGTTGTGTGACAGAGAACATATTTTTCTTTATTCACCTTTTTCTATCCCATGCATGATTTTATACACTTCGATCAAGTCACCTCTTAAACGCCGTCTTTCAAGGCTGAAAAGACCAAGGCGTTGCAACCTGATTTCATAAGGGAGCTGCTCCATCCCTTGGATCATTTTTGTTGCCCTTCTTTGTACCTTTTCCAGTTCCGTTATATCCTTCTTGAGGTGCGGTGACCAGAATTGTACACAGTACTCCAGATGTGGCCTCACCATAGATTTGTAGAGAGGCAATACAACATTTGCCAACCTATTTTCGATTCCCTTCCTGATCATGCCAAGCATAGAATTTGCTTTTTTCACTGCTGCTGCGCACTGGGTTGACATCTTCATTGAGCTGTCCACCAAAACCCCAAGATCCCTTTCCTGGTTTGTCTCGGAAAGCTTTGATCCCATCAATTGGTAGGTGTAGTTGGGGTTCTTTGCCCCGATGTGCATGACTTTACACTTGTTTAGGTTAAAATGCATTTGCCACTTTGTTGCCCATTCACTCAATTTCGAGAGATCTTTCTGGAGCTCTTTACAATCAGTTTCATTTTTAACTACCCTGAACAATTTAGTGTCGTCTGCAAACTTTGCTACCTCAGAATTCACTCCTACATCCAGATCATTAATGAATAAATTAAAAAGTAACGGACCCAAAACTGAACCTTGGGGTACGCCACTTCTCACCTCTTTCCACCCAGAGAAATGTCCGTTTATTACCACCCTTTGTTTCCTACAGTTTAGCCAGGTTCCAATCCAGGACAAGACCTGTCCTCTGATTCCATGGCTGAAGAGCTTATTTAGGAGCCTTTGGTGAGGGACTTTGTCAAAAGCCTTTTGAAAGTCAAGGTAAACAATATCGACTGGATCCCCTTTGTCTATGTGTTTATTTACACCCTCAAAGAATTCTATCAAGTTAGTAAGACATGATTTGCCTTTGCAGAAACCATGTTGATTTTCCTTCACCAATGCCTGTTCTTCTATGTGCTTAGTAATTTTTTTCTTTAATAATGGTTTCCATCACTTTGCCTGGAACTGAGGTTAGACTAACTGGCCTATAATTTCCTGGATCACCCCTGGATCCTTTCTTGAAGATCGGAGTTACATTTGCCTCCCTCCAGTCCTCGGGTACAGTGCCTGATCTTAGAGAAAGGTTATATATTTTGGCTAGAATTTCAGCAATTTCACACTTGAGTTCCTTAAGAACTCTGGGGTGGATGCCATCTGGCCCTGGTGATTTGTTGACATTTAGTTTAGTAAGGCATGTGAGAACATCTTCCTTGTTTATCTCTATCTGGTTTAATTCATTTAATTCCCTCCCTGAAAAAACTGACTCAGCTGCAGGCATATGTTGTCTGTCCTCCTGTGTGAAAATGGAGGCAAAGAAGTCGTTTAGCCGCTCAGCAATCTCCTTGTCTTCACTTATTGTCCCTTTCTTACCATTTTCGTCAAGTGGCCCAACTGCTTTTCTAGTTGGGTTTCTGCTTCTGATGTACTTAAAGAAGTTTTTGCTATTTTTTTTAAATATTCTTAGCTTAGTGCCTCAAAATCTCTCTTGGCTTTCCTGATGGTTGCTTTGCATTTAGTTTGCCAGAGCTTGTGTTCCTTTCTGTTCTCCTCAGTAGGAAGAGCCTTCCATTTCTTAAATGAGTTTTTCTTCTTTCCAATCACATCTTTTACTTCATTTCTAAGTCATACCGATGTCCTCTTGGACTTTCCCAGCCTCTTTCTTATTTTAGGAATGCATTTTAGTTCGGCTTGTTTTAAAGTATTTTTAAACAGTTTCCAAGCATTCTGGAGGGATTTGATTTTTTTTACTGTTCCTTTTAGTTTGTTCTTTACTATTTTTCTCATTTTGGTGAAATTCCCTTTGTGAAAATTTAATGTCTCTGTGTTAGTTTTCACTGACAGTTTGCTATCCAAACTTAAGTTGAAGGTTATTGTGTTGTGGTCACTGGTACCTATGGGCTCAGTTACAAGGACATCTTGAACGAGATCTTGTTCATTAGTTAGCACCAAGTCCAGGATACCCTTTCCTCTGGTTGGTTCCATGACCAACTGCTCAAGGGAATAATCGATGCTGGAATTGGGACAGGTTTACAATTAAAGAAATAGTTTTAAAAACCCACACTATGCTAATGTGGCTACCCTCATCTAATTGTATAGAGGAAGAGAAACTGTGTTTAATTTTAAAGGAAATCAATGGATATCCAGTATGTTATCTAGATGGTCTCCAATTCATAATTAGATTAATAGATGCATAGAACTTTTCTCCCAGAAGGGATAAACTCAAAATTGACAAAGATATATGTAAATTGTTTAAGGCAATTGGGGTGTGATTACAACTGAAGTGAAAGCCTATAGCATGACCTTTCCAAAACGGAGCTTCAAAAAGATGGTCTGGTGGGAAGTGGCTAAAGTAATAGCCTACTCCAAGATTCAAGAGTCATAGTCTATTGCTGGGGTGCTCATTAGGTAGCTCGGGAGCTACTAGTAGATCTTCGGCCCTCTTCCAGGTGATCTTCAGGCCTCACCAGCCGGATGGGGCACTCCTGCCATGCGTGCGCATACCCTGCGTGCACACGCGCTCCTGCTGCTGGCTTCCGCTCTCGCGGTGCTTCTTTCGCCTGCAGGGCATTGCAGGAAGAAGGAAGCATGAGGCGGGATCTCTGGAGGGAGGGAAGCAGCTGTGCAGCCTCCGTTGCTGGCGAGACAGGCAGGGCGGAGCGCTCCCTCTGGATGCCCTGCCTCGTGCTTTCTCCTTCCTGCAATGCCTCGCAGGCAGAAGAAGCACTGTGCGAGCGGAAAACAGCAGCAGGAGCACGCGCGGTGGCAAGAGCGTGCGGTGGCGGGAGTGCGTGGGAGCACGCAGCGGCGGGGGCAGGTAGATCTTTTGGACTTGGTTGCTTTAAGTGTAGCTCGCATGCTGAAAAGGTGTGAGCACCCCTGGTCTATTGTATCATCCAGTTTTACCAATATAATAACTATACCTGTATCGATTTCAAAATGGCAGTTGATGGAACTTGATTCTCTATGGTTAGTAAAATTCACAAAGTTAGTTCTGCTTGCACTTACAAAGCAATTTCCTTGATCTCATCTAGTTGTTTTGGACTGCACATATGAAGTTGCTCTTTCTCCTTGAATGTCTCGGAAAGAGACGTTCTTGCTGTAGCAGACATAAATACTTTCTCAGTGGAATTCAGCCATGACAGAAGGTCATAAAAAGTTTGAGACATGTTTGATGTGTAGTATATATTGATACAAATCCTGACTCTCTCAATACATTAGATTTATGAGTTAATTTTTACAACCAAACTGACCAAGAGTTTCTGCTGGTAATTTGTAGCTTTTTTTTTCTCCTTTCTCTTGTCTACTTTGCCAAGTTTTGTAGATAGTTAATGCAAAATTATTTTGCCAGAACATGATAATAAGAGCAATTTTCTGTTTAAATCTGCCAATTCCATTAGCAGAGGTGGAGGGGATAAAACTATTCTTTTTTTCTTTGTAAAATAAGACATATATAGCTTTAGGAATAAATCATTTTTATTTATTCCCAAGAAGGAAAATAGCTAAGCAGCACCAAGGTCATATTTTGTATGATAATAGCAGCTTGACAATTCCCCTATTATAACTGTAGCATAAGTATTTCTATAATGTGAATCCCAATTTATTTTGATTAGAGCATTGAGACCTGTAGCACGCTTCACGTCTAAGACAATAATTATCTTTTTGACATCTGCAATCAACATTTGAGCAAATACATAGACAAGTTGGTCTTATTTTACATAGTGTTATTCCCCCCCCCCGCCCAAGGGGGGGGGGCAAAAACCCCAAAAACCAGCAATGGCTTGGATGTGGATTTAGAAGCCAGCAGAAGCCACACCAGGCCAAACACAATAAGGTCCCTTCCATACTGCCATGTATGCCAGGATCTGATTCCAGATTATCTGGCAGTGGAGACTCTTATATTACAGTTTAAATAAGGTAATCTGGGATTAGATCCTAGGATATATGGACAGTGTGGAAAGGGCCTGAGAGCCAGAAGCTCCTGAAGCTGGAAGACTAGAAAACCTTAATCCTGAAAGACCAGAGACCTCTGTGCCTAAGGTCCTTGTCTTCAAGTCCTCCATACTTGAGATCCATGAGTGCAAACCAATATTGGTTGCCCTGGCTATAACATCCTAATTAGGAGGGGTTGCCAAAAGACAGGATCAGGATTAAACCTTAACAAATTGGAGAACTGGGCCAAAACTCACAAAATGCATTTGTGAACAGGTACCATGCTCAGGGAATGCAGAGATATAGAATGGTTTGTCAGCAGAATGTGTGAAAGGGATCTAGGAGTCTTATTAGAAAACAAACCGAAGATGAGTTAATGTGATGTGGATTCTAAAAAAAACAATTAGATCCAAGATTCCATCAAAAGGAGTATAGTGTTGAGATCAAGGGAAGTCATAGTCCCACTATACTGTGTTCAGACCTCATCTGAAGTACTATGTCCAGTTCTTGTCATCACAATTCAAAAGGATAACAAGCTGGAAAATGTCCAACGGAGTGCAACCAAGATAGCCATAGGTCTGAAAGCCATGTCCTATGAGAAGTGGCTTGGTGTCATGCCCCAGCCTGACTCCATAGCCGAGCCAGACAGAAGCCATGTTAAATCCAAGTTACCAGCCAGGTCTGGGAGAGAACCTTTGCAGAGGCCTCTGCGTCAACCAGCGGTCAAGGCCAGACGCAGCCTTCTTTCTTCCCAAACTGATAAGAGGTGCTGGGAAAGCAAGGCCTCGGTATCCCCACTTCCTCCAGGTGCAGCTGTTAATGAGCTGACATATTTGCCTTCCTCGGGAGGCTTGGGAAAGTCAGGCCCACAAATTGTTCCTGGGAAAGAGTTGCGCTGAAGTCAACGCCTCAGAGGCAAAAACAAGGAGAGACCTATTTAAGTTGGTTCCCGTTGGCGCTTGGGATCTCACGCCAACGTTCAGCTTTCATTGCCAAGCTCCACGGAACTCTAGATCAGGATCAGGCTGCCGAGCCTCCACGCCACCGTACTCAAGTACCAAGCCAAGCCATCGTTTGCCAAGGACTTATCCTGGATTTTACCCCATTGGGGTTTCAAGACTATTTCTTCATTTATTGGATCTTTGAACTCTTTAAAGACTATTGCCTTGCAATACTTGGATGCTGGGAGCATCAGTGGACTATCTATTATTCCTTTCCCTTTTTATTATCTATTCTAAATAAAGCATTTAATCACAGCTGCTTCATGGTGGTTTACTGAGGGATCCTCCAGGTCTAGGTTGCATCACTTAGGGAGTGTATGGAGAAAAGAAGATAAAGAGGTGACATGATAGCCATGCTGAAATATTTGAAAGAATATCATATTGTAGATAAAGCAGGTTTGTTTTTTGTTTCTCTAGAAACTAGAGATGTTATCATATACATCTGCTAAAACGGGTTATCCTGTGGTAAACCCATCAAGACTGAGACAGGAGCATGCCTGCCTAACTTTTCTTCTTACTGCACAAATTCTTTATACACGTGTTTTGAGTGTGTTGACCTTACCGCACATGCAGGGACATGACTCCTCCCCATCCGTTCTTCCTGCTCATGCACAAATCCCTCCTTTTTACATTGTGTGTGTGTGTCAGGAGGAGCGACTTGAGAAACTGCAAGTCGCTTCTGGTGTGAGAGAATTGGCTGTCTGCAATTACGTTGCCCACTTTGAATTCCTGAAATCTCCTATTTTTACAGTTTTGAAACCCTGGTGATACACATCTCAAAAAGATTAAAGCTAAGCACTTTGCAGTGTCAACACTGTGAGTATTGTATTTATTCCGCAATTGGGAGGTGTACTTTTAAAAACTTTTACCTTTAAAGTATGTACAAGTGGGAAATTCTGCAAAATGTTATTTCCTTGAAAGCAAGGGATCAATTAATAGGGGAAATAGCTTGTTTCAGGCAAAGACCATCCTTTGTTTAAATTAAAGGGAGGAAAAATAAAGGCAGCAATTTGACGATCGAGGGAGAAAGTTTTTCCTTTGCAGCTAGGAAGGGCAGCCCACAATGGATGTCACATCTCCTCAGATAAATGACTTTACTACAACTTGAAGCTTGGTTTGAAATGAGATTAGAATGACATAGTATGTGATATACTATAGGGAGCCTCCAATGTGGATTACTGACTGATGTCATAATGTCCTGGGACACAGAGCAATGGATTCAAACTGCAGGAAAGGGTATTCCACCGAAACATTAGGAAGAACTTGCTCATGATCAACACCATTAGATGGTGGAATATACTGCCTCAGAGTGTGGTGGAGACTCCTTCTTTGGAGGTTTTTAAACAGAGGTTAAAAAATCATCTGTTTGGAAGGCTTAGATTGATTGATTGATTGATTGATTTTATTATTTATGAGTCGCCCTCCACGTCAGTGCTCCGGGCGACTTACACATAAACACATAAAAGTGTTCAATAGTTAAAAGCTAAAAGAATAGGAAAATTAATTAAAATAGTTCCAGTAACTCAGGCTAAGTCTGGAAGGTGTCCTTAGCCGTAAGCCTTTCGGAAGAGCCAGGTCTTCAGTGCGGTCAGGAACTGGGGCATGTCCCGGAGAGCTCTCTGATCCGCCGGCATCAAGTTCCAAAGAACAGGGGCCGCGATGGAAAAGGCTCTCCGTCTCGTGGTGTCGAGGCGGGCCTCACTCACACCTGGCATGCGGAGAAGGTCCCTGTTTCCTGAACGCGACCTTAAATGAGCTGGTTCGGACAAGCGGTCTTTTAAATAAGCTGGGCCGGCACCATGGAGGGCCTTAAAGGTAAGCGACAAGATCTTGTGGATGGCTCTGAGCTCGACTGGCAGCCAGTGCAGGCGCTGTAGAGATGGCGCGATATGGCATCTCAGTGGTGTCCCGGTGAGGAGTCTGGCGGCTGCATTCTGCACTAGCTGGATTTTACGAGTGGTTGACTGCGGCAACCCGACGTACAAGGCATTACAGTAGTCCAGCCGTGATGTCACTGTGGCATGGACCACCGTAGCCAGCGCATCTGATGGAAGGTAAGGTGCCAGTTGACGTGCCGGCGTAGGTGGGAAAAAAGCTCCCTTACTTGTCGCAGCAACCTGGGCCTCCAGTGAGAGTCTCGAGTCTAGTATCACACCGAGACTCTTCACCGACGGGGCCAGGATCAGCAGCTCTCCCTCAAAGAGAGGCAGCGGAATGGGTGGCTCTGGGCGTCCGGCCATAGAATCTCAGTCTTTGATGGATTGATCTTGAGTTTGTATGAGCGGAGCCATCTGGTCACTGCCTCTAGTCCTTGTCTGAAATTCTCAGGCACCGATGTTACACCTGGCTCAAGCTTCAGCAGAAGCTGGGTGTCATCTGCATATTGGTAGCACCCAAATCCAAAACTTCTGGCTATGCTTGCCAAGGGTTGGACGTAGATGTTAAAAAGCGTGGGTGACAAAATGGCGCCTTGGGGGACTCCACAGTCCAGGGTGGATTTCTTGGACACTTGGCCTCGCCACTCAACACGCTGCGAACGGCCCCGCAGGAAGGAATCGAACCAGGCCAAAGCTGTGCCTTGAATCCCAATGGCTGATAGTCGCCGCAACAGCAAGTCATGGTCCACCGTGAGGTCAAGCAGCACCAGGATAGCCGAACCTCCCTTCTCCAATTGGCGGCGGATGTCGTCCGTAGGCCACCAGGACGGTCTCGGTCCCGTGTCCGGCGCGGAAACCCGATTGGCAGGGGTCCAGGCTTCCTGAGGTTTCCAGGAACTCCTTGCATGGCGGGGGGAGGAGGGGTTGGACCTGATGGCCCTTGTGGTTTTCCAGCTCTATGATCATCTTCTAAGAGTCCCATGATCTGAGGAGACAGTGCATCAGCACCCAAACCATGCTCAATATGAGTTCTTATATATAAAAATTTTATATATATATATATATATATATATGCAAGATTTTTTTTATACATACAGACATTAAAAACATTCTATCTAAGGGTGATGGGGAAGGCAAAACTAGGAATTGTTCGGGAATGGGAATAGGGGATATGAGTCAGGTAGGTTAGATTAAGGATCTCAGGAAAAGGGAACTCAATATGAGTTCTTGAACTGATGAAGAAATGCTGATCTTCAAGGCAAAAAACCCAACACAAGTCATCTGCTCATCTGGAAGGGAAAAAAATCTCTCCTCTCTCTCTCTCTCTTTGTGTGTGTGTGTGTGTGTGTGTTAGAAACTGTAGCTCATTATCTTTGTAGTGCCCTCTTGACTTCGACAAAGATTTAGTAAATTGTTTCAAATACATAAAATGCTTAATCTAAGGGATACATTTATATACTGCCCTTCTCAACCCTGAAACAGACTTAGCGCAATCTCACTGATAGGCAGCAATTCGGTGCCATAAAAACATACACATACAGTAAAATAACATATACATTAAAACTAGAATTAAAAACATATCAACATGAAAACACATTACTAAAACCACACAATCCAGAATCATAATCAAATAGCCCTTCCACTCGTTATTGCACAATTTTCCCATCTTCACTTATTGCACTGCATCATTGGCCAAAGGCTTGGTCGCAGAGCCATGTTTTTACTTGCTTTCTGAAGGTCAGGAGAGAAGGGGCTGACCCGATTTTGCTGGAGTGGGAGTTCCACAACCGAGGGGCAACCACTGAGAAGGCCTTGTCTCTTGTCCCCACCTTTGCACCTGCAAAGGGCATGGGACCGAGAGCAGGGCCTCCACAGAAGATCTTAATTTCCTAGATGGTTCATAGGGGAAGATGCATTCAAACAGGTAGGATAAATATCTGACTTACATTTTGGCAGTGTCAGTTTTTTTAAAAATCAGAAATTTGGTTAAATTTCAATTGATGGTTAGGTGTACTGGAAGACATCTTGTCTTTGGAGTGTGACTAAAGTTGGTTGTTTTAGCACTGTTTGCTAATCTTTATGGGATGGTTGTGATCAGCTTTTACTTTGAGTTCAAAATAAAGTTGGTTGTTTTATTTTTTGGACAAAAACAAAGTTTGACACCTGGCCTTCTGCTTATGTTTGCTACATTGTAATTTGTTGCCACCAGCTAGGACATTATGGAAGATAACGGGCAGATGGCGCTGAACCTGCGAGGAGCTGACCGGAGGAGTAGTATTGTGGCTACTCAGAAAGATTGGAAGCGGAGCCTGGCTGGGAGTCAGCTCAGTTTGGCATACAGATGCTCTGGTCTGCTGCTGCCTGGACTGACCAAGAACTACCTTGGACCTCCTTCCATGAACCTTGTTGCCTTGTTTGCCTAGGCCTTTGCCCTTGTTTTATGGACCTTGCAGGGTTTGAGCTAATTACCTTGGACCTCATTACTTTTGGACATTTTACCCTTTTCACCTGCAAATAATTCTGCTTAATAAATAGTTAATTGACTTTGTCTGTGTGTGTGTGATTAAGGGGCAGGGTCAGGTCCCGCGTTGTGACATTGTCTGTCTATATATGTTGTATGTCTATGGCATTGAATGTTTGCCTGTATATGTGCATTGTTATCCGCCCTGAGTCCCCTGTGTGGTGAAAAAGGCGGAATATAATTGATGTAAAAAAATATTAAATAAATTTGTTTCCTTACTTTTGCAATGACTAATGATTACAGAAAGAGAACAGGATACTGACTAATAATAATTGGAAGCCAAATGGCTGTGACACAGCAGTTTCTTAGTTTATCCAGAGTTATGTTTTGTATTTATATTTAAAAATATCTGTAGGGGAAGAAAATATGACAGCAGATTTCTTACAGATGCATATATGTCTCTACCTGCCAAATTAAGTGTAGATTACATTACCCTCCCCTATGTATGTTCTCTTATCAGTGTTTCTCGGAGAATCCCATTGACATCTGAAGGAATCTAGTGAATAAGAACCTTATTAGATTGCTTTTATCTTTTAAATGCACCATTTCCTGTTTCATAACCGTTTTAATAGCTTCCACACAGACAACTGAAATGCGGTTTCTTCAACATATTACCCTCCTCCAGGTATTTATTTATACATTCATGCTCATATCTTCTCAGATGTTACGCACGTGAGCACAAGGTTCAGTTTGCTCTTACAGAGGCACATATGGGAAGCATTTGTAAGGAGTAACGTTTCCTTGTCAGTTGGCCTTGCAAGGTGTGATGACTTGGCTATAAAACTTTGAAGGATCTTTAAACTCTTTGATCGCTACCACCAACCTAAAATATTAATCTTAGAATTTCTAATAAAAATAACAGTTCAGCTAGGCTCTAATTCTAATCACCAAAATAAACTGAGAGGATTCGGAGGTAAAATCTTCTTCCAGACTTGGGAATGTGAGATTGCTGGAACTGGCACACACTGATAGAAATGAGGCACCCTGAAACTGTCTCGAAAAGTTAATAACGATGAATATTTATTAAACTAACAAGCAGCTTTGAGAGGCACAAATGCGTTACGGTTATCAAGTGAGGCACAATAGGGTAATGGTTATCAATGAATGTTCATTAGTGTGTTGGTTACAGAAGATGAATTCTTAGATCTTAAAACAGACAGTGTAGAAACTTGTCTAACTAAAACTCCCTCACACTAATATTTAAACTAGTGGTGAGCAGTCTACAAACTAACTATCCTAGTTAGTACCCTGAGCTAACTCTCAGTCTACCAGAAGCCCACCTAGCTATAACTCTATCTCTTAGAGTGTTCCTATAGCTGGCTTCTTCAGAGAGATGAGCTAATCCCTAAACCCTAGAGATTTCTGAAAGCCTGTGACTGATTACCTGCCAGCTATCACACAGAGCTTTCACTATCAGCTCACACACAGCTGTGTCAAGAGACTGCTTTTAACTCACAGCTCTGACCACAAACTGCTCTCTCCCTCTCTCAGAGCTCTGACAAGAAGCTTTTCACTCTTTGAGTCCTGGCAAGAGACTGACTAATAAGCTACACTCTTTCCCACTCAAGTAGCTCTGCTCCTCCCCTCAGCTCTGGGCTCCTCCCAGGCAGCTCTCTCTCTAACTCCCTCCCAGAGAAGGCTCCAAGCCACTCCCCCTTTTCCTGGCTTTCCCATTTCCTGGATGCCAAACTGCTATGCTGGTCTCGGCCCAGCATTACAATGGGTGAGTCCTCATACAAGGCAACAAAGACAACTAGTTTAAGACATTTATCATTGTATTGTTGAAGGCTTTCATGGCCAGAATCACTGAGTTGTTGTAAGTTTTTCAGGCTTTATTGCCATGTTCAAGAAGCATTCTCTCCTGACATTTCACCTGCACCTAGGGCAAGCATCCTCTGAACCTCACAACCTCTGAGGATGCCTGCCATAGCTGCAGGTGAAATGTCAGGAGAGAATGCTTCTGGAACATGGCCACACAGCCTGAAAAACTTACAATAACCTACATCAGGGCTGTCCAACTGGCAGCCCGGGGGCCGTATACGGCCCCAGCCCCTTCCCTATGGCCCCCTACCCTTAAAAAAAAGAAATCGGCTGTTTAAAGTAAAACAATTTTTTTAAAATTATTATTATTTAATATATTTTTTCGCGGCAGGGAGGGGCGGGGCAGGGAGAAGGAGCAGGCTCCCTCCTACTCCTACTCCCTCCCTCCCCCGCCAATCAGTGCGCTCCGTCTTTGTGAGGCGGAGATGGCGCAGCCGCGGCGGAGAGGGGCAGGAAGAGAGGCGCCCATGCCCGGGCTCTGCGCCTCCCTTCTTGCTTCTCTCCGTGATCAGGGAGAAAAGCAGGAAGAGAGGAAGAGAGGCGCCCATGCCCGGGCTCTGCGCCTCCCTTCTTGCTTCTCTCCGTGATCAGGGAGAAGCAGGAAGAGAGGCGCCGCCCATGCCCAGGCTCTGCGCCTCCCTTCTTGCTTCTCTCCGTGATCAGGAGAAAAGCAGGAAGAGAGGCGCCCATGCCCGGGCTCTGCGCCTCCTTCTTGCTTCTCTCCGTGATCAGGGAGAAAAGCAGGAGGAGAGGCACCCATGGCCGGGCTCTGCGCCTCCCTTCTTGCTTCTCTCCGTGATCAGGGAGAAAAGCAGGAGGAGAGGCACCCATGGCCGGGCTCTGCGCCTCCCTTCTTGCTTCTTTCCCTGATCAGGGAGAGAAGCAGGAAGAGAGGCGCCCCTGCCCGGGCTCTGCACCTCCCTTCTTCCTTCTCTCCGTGATCACGGAGAGAAGCAGGAAGAGAGGCGCCCAGGCTCTGCGCCTCCCTTCTTGCTTCTCTCCGTGATCACGGAGAGAAGCAGGAAGAGAGGTGCCCATGCCCCCTTGCTCCCCGCGGCATCTCCCTCTCTCCCAAAGCATCAGAACAACTGTTCTGATGCTTTGGGAGAGGGGGCGGAGCCGCGTGGCTGGGGGCGTGGCCGGGGCGTGCCCCCCCCCCCAGGTGATCACTCACCAGAAGTCCGGCCCCTGAGCTGGCAGAAGTTGGACTGCCCTGACCTACATGTCTCATTGTAGCTAACTTTGATATCTATCTACTGCAGACAAGCTTGCTTTACTGCAATGGTGAATGGACTGATGGCTCCTTAGTAAAAAAAATTAACGTGTTTTGGGCTCTAACACCTATTCTCTGTGCATCATTCATGTTATCTTGGACTTTTGGGAGCTGGATTCCAAAAACCTGTGAAGGAGTAAAGTTTGTTCACTATTGCTACAGAGAATGATGATTTTCAACTAACATTTTCAGTAGAACCTCATACTTTCAACTGTCTCTGTTTGCCAGGTACAGAGTACATGTACACTGTAGAATGAATGCAGTTTGACATCACTTTAAAGTTGTTGACTGAAAGGTCTCAGGTTCGAGTCCAGGGAGCGACGTGATCTTCCACTGTCAGCCCCAGCTACTGCCAACCTAGCAGTTTAAAAACATGCAAATGTGAGTACATCAATAGGCACTGCTCCAGCAGGAAGGCAACGGCCACATGACCTTGGAGATGTCTACGGACAACGCTGGCTCTTCGGCTTAGAAATGGAGTCATGCCAGCCACATGACCCTGGAGGTGTCTACGGACAATGCTGGCTCTTCGGCTTAGAAATGGAGATGAGCACCAACCCGTAGAGTCGGATACGACTGGACTTAATGATAAGGGAAAACCTTTACCTTTGCCTTATGCCTATGTGCCTTCAAATTACCTGTGGACTTATAACAACCCCATTAATTCCATAAGGTTTTGTTAAGGAATCTGCAGAGATTATTTTACCAGTTCCTTCCTTTGAAATGTAGCCAACTGCACCTGTATTTGTGGGGGTTTACAGCAGTGCCTGTAGGGTATAGAAACACTGCTCTTGAACTTTAAAATATGGTGCTGGACTTTTTAAAAACTTTGCTGTTCTCTCTGTATAAACATTGCAAACGCTGTGCCTTGTTTCATAAATGTGACCCACTAGTGTTTACATGATCACTCCCCTTGTTAAGAGACTGTCTTTTAAAGCTCTCTCCTTTTATTGTTATTTTTCCCCTACACTTTGCATTTGGAAAAGTTCAGAATACAGATGTAATTGAAGATCTCAAGTTCATGACAGCATAAAGATGCTGACAAAAGGCAAGGCTTTTTTATTGTACTCATAACACAATGATAAAGTGGCATTTATAAAACACACTTCTTATGTTGCAGAACCGTGAAGGTCAGAGCACTTAAATCCAGACATGCTGAAAGAAAACAACAACATTATACAGGGAATTAACAGAGTCCATTCCATGTCAGATGAGTGAATAACCAATTGCAGAACAATAGGAAGAAAATGGGGACTTCAGAAGAACAATTTTTGCAATCAGCTTTCTCCTTTTTCTACCTGGTAAAAGCAAATTTTATTTTGCTCAATCTCTGATAATGAAAATCACCTGACTTTACAATGCATTCTCCATCATCGAAAAGAGTCACAAAATCCTGAAAAAAATGTATAAATGTGCTTACGTTTCACTGAAATCAATTTTATTTCAGTGAAACTGGCATAAAAAGGACTGGCAGCTACCTACAGTCTCATTTCCATCCAGAGCCATTCATTAAAGAAACAAGTGCAGCACACTGAACTCTCTGAACGAATGCCACCATCCATACAATATGTCACACACCCAGGGAGGGACACTATGCCAAAATGGTGGAACAATAAGGCATTGAAGCCTTAAATCAGGGGTTCCCAAACTTAGGCCCTCTTCCTTAATTTTAGACTTAGAGTTGCCATGCGTCTGAAAGACATTGAAGGCACACAACAACAACAATCCTCATTAACTTGACTCTTTCATCAGTCAAGTCCACACTTCCCATTGAAACACTGGTACGTTTATGTTGGTTAAAATGGTTCTTCATTTTAAATATTGCATTGTTCTTTCATGTCTTTTGAAGTACAAATAAGAGATGTGCAGTGTGCATAGGAGTTTATTCATTTTTGTTTACAAAATACGCAGGCAATAGGAGTAGATGAAAGAAGGAAGAACTTTGTGGATTCACGGTGCTTAGTAAAAACCAGGAATAATAATAAATAAATAATAATACACTTTATTTATATTCCGCACTTCTCACCCCGAAGGGGACTCAGTGCGGATCACAGAACACATACAGCAGACAATCCCTGCCGTTTTACGTACAAGACATAACAACATATAGCAGTTAGGGTTTCACACACACACAAATGTCTTCTGAAGGGTTCCATTATTGAAAAAGTTTGGGAACCACTGCCATAGGATGTTGCCATGGCAGTTAAAGTGAAATCACAATATAAGCTATATAGTGTGAAGAGGCCCTGGATACTGCTCAAAGGGGTGCAAAAGGAAAGCACAGGCAGTTGATTTTATTATAAGAGAAGGAGGAGGAGATTTTTAAAAATTTCTTCCTCACCTCTTCCCAGGACTTGAGGCAGAGTACAACATACTTAAAATAAAATAGTTAAGAACATAGAACC
This sequence comes from Anolis apletophallus, assembly GCA_030556195.1. Taxonomy (NCBI): domain Eukaryota; kingdom Metazoa; phylum Chordata; class Lepidosauria; order Squamata; family Anolidae; genus Anolis; species Anolis apletophallus. The sequence goes on along the minus strand of JARBWK010000006.1, from coordinate 97,751,724 downwards.
TTTAAAAACCTGTTGTTCATTTGTTCAGTCACTTCCGACTCTTCGTGACCTCATGGACCAGCCCACGCCCGAACTCCCTGTCGGCCGTGGCCACCCCCAGCTCCTTCAAGGTCAAGCCAGTCACTTCAAGGATACCATCCATCCACCTTGCCCTTGGTCGGCCCCTCTTCTTTTCCCTCCTATTTTCCCCAGTGTCATCTTCTCCAAGCTTTCCTGTCTTCTCATTATGTGACCAAAGTACTTCATTAAAAACCTATGTAGACTAAAACACATAGACATAAATTTAAACACACATTGAAATCTTTCATACCAATAAAATATTTTAAAATTCATAGTTTAAACCTGATTGGTTTTTTAAAAAAAATTAAATGTTGACAGATTTTATGAACTATTCATGCTTAAGAAGTGCTGGATTATTAATACAAGATCAAGAGAACATATGATCTCGCATTTCCTTTTAATATGTTTTTTAAAACTTAAAATGTACTTTGAGGATCAAAACTAATATTTTGGGGATTTTTTTGTGTTCAAGGTATCTGTTACTGGCAAAAAGCTGAAATTGTTTCTGTTACTCATTAGCAGCGGTGAGTTGCATGCTGAAAATCACTTCTAGTGTGAGAAGCTACTTCCGCTGAGAAGTAGCAGCCAATAATAAAAAAAACCAAGGTAGTGACATCTCCAGCCCATCCTCTGAACATAAGAACATAAGAAGAGCCATGCTGAATCGGACCTCAGCCCATCTAGTCCAGCATTCTGTATCACACAGTGGCCCCCAGTTGTACACTCTGTTTGGATATCATCCAGCAAGCCAATGCTAAATCAATAAACAGCTTTCTAAGATCTATAGAGCAGTGTTTCCCAACCTTTTTTGAGCTGCAGTACACTTTTAACATTAAAAAAATCCGGGGGCACACCACCAACCAAAATGACACAAAATGACACTCTAACACAGTAATACATATAGTTAATTGACCTTGAGTTTTGGAATTATAGTTCACCTACATCCAGAGAGCACTGCGGACTCAAGCAATGATGGATCTGGACCAAACTTGGCAAGCGGGCCCCTCAGGCAGTAGAGCAGGTCGAGGGCCCCCACCAACCCCAGACTCCGGCCCAGGGTCCCGCCACCTGCCTCAGCTGCTCCCATTGCCATGGGTAGTGGCTCACGGGCGAAAGGGGCAGTGGGGGAAAGGGAGAACGCGGCAATTCCCCATCCCCGGCGCCGCTCTCCACCATGACTCCGGCCCCTCGCTCGCTGAGGCCATGCAGAGGAGGAGGAGCATGAGCGGTGGACGGGCTTCAGCACCGCCCACTGAAGCCCGTCCACCACTCATGCTCCTCCTTCTCTGCGCGGTCTCAGCGAGCGAGGGACCGGAGTCATGGCGGAGAGCGGAGACGGGGGCCGCTCTCCACCATGTCTCCAGCCATGACTCAATCAGGCACGAGCAAGCTTTCGCCACTGGGAAGGGGGCAGGGCCCGAGTGACGCCACCCTTCCCTCCTCCCTCCCTCGATTGGAGGCTGGCTGGGGAAATGGCTGAAGGAGGCGGCTCCCCGGCCCTTTCTTCTTTTTCTTCACCGCCACCCGGCCCTTCCTCCTCCTTCTCCTCTTCCTCCCCCAAGCAGCAGGAGTTTGGCAGGAGGGGGAGAAGTGGGGGGAGACATTTTTTGCAGCACACCAGATGATCCGTCATGGAACAGTAGTGTGCCGCGGCACAGTAGTTGGGAAACACTGCTATAGAGGTATTCGCAGGAACACCTCAGCAAGCAAGAGTCCAAAAGTGAACCTCAACCAGTGGCTGAGACAGGATGAGAAATTCCCCCCTGGCCACACAGAAAGCTGGGCGACTTGGAAGATGCTGAACAGACTCTGCTCTGGCACCACGAGATACAGAGCTAATCTTAAGAAATGGGGCCCACAACATAGGAGTGTGGAGAAGAGCAAACCACAGACCACTTACTACAATGCAGTCTGAGCCCTGCCACTTGCACAGTGGGGGACCTTCTCACAGCAACACCAGAAGCATTCCAAGTGTTCAGCTTCTGGTCAAAGAAAATCTAGTATAATGCCAAGTTTTTAACTGGTTGTGTTCTTTTAAAAATAAATTATAGCTGAATCCTCATCTTGCTTCTGACATGATAAATAAATAAATAGTAGTGAGTTGTAAGCTTGTGTCAAGTTGGCAAATAACTCTCCAAAAGGGAAGGGAGGACTCCCTTGGCCTAAAAAGCTGAAACATCTGTTAGAGTTATTAGCAGCCTTTTGGCTGAGTTCAGCAGCAGGACACCTTGCGGTTGATAGATTCTTCCCTCCGCAATTCAAAACAATGCCATTAAAGCAAATTTCTCGTTTGCAGAGACTGAGGCAGCCTAATGAGGCACAAACCATTTCTAAAATAGTTTTGCTTTTGAAAAAATGGCTAAGCATGCTAAGGGCAATCAGTGGACACCTTTTTGATATGTGCCGTATATTATCATTTTATGTTAACTAACTCTACCACAGTTAATCTGCTGATGGCATGTGCATTGCACACCGAGTGATAGCAGATTCAAGTCTGCACACCTTTGAGATATGTACTCCTCCCTCTCTATTCTGCACTTTTGACGGGCTCTTTTCCTCTATTGTTAGCACTAGAGGATTCTCTTCCTAACATACCACAGGAATCGATCTCGAAAATGTATGAAAATCCCAATTTGCCATCTGCAGTTCTTTCAGCTAGCTTCCAATCTTCATGGCAGTTTGAAGAGTTCATTCAAAAAGCAAGCTGTTGAGGAGAATATTGTTAAAGAAAGTTGCAGGAAAAGATTGTAATGAATGCCTATGGATGGAGTCTGTTGCAATTGCATATGCGGAATACCAACAAAAGCTTAAAAAACAAAACACCCAGCCAGATTTAAACTTTCTGGGTTTCTGATAGGGAATTTGTGCTATATTGTGTTGGATTCTTGATTGTTTTTGATGCAACAGCTTAAGATGCCTTCTTCTACAGACAGTGGTTTAGGGCAGTGATTTTCAACCAGTGTGCCGCGGAACACTAGTGTGCCATGAGATATCATCAGGTGTGCCGTGTTGTGTCATTTTGGTTGGTGGTATGCCCCAGGATTTTGTAAATGCAAAAAATGTGCTGTGGCTCAAAAAAGGTTGAAAATCACTGGTTTAGGGGATCCCAGAGAGAAATGTTTTGCTTTAAGGAATGGCTAATGATGAGATACAAGGACAACCAGACCTAAGGAAGATGTTTTCCAGATGACTTTGCAAAACTCCCAGTCTACAAAGCTGAGACCTATTTATCATGCTGGGAGATATTCAAAATCATTAATCATCAAAATGACCGGTGGTGCTTAAACCCTTGTGCTGGCAGGACTGCTGACCAATAGGTCAGCGGTTCAAATCTGGGGAGAGTGGCTTGAGCTCCATCTGTTAGCTCCAGCTACCCATGCGGGGACATGAGAGAAGCCTCCCACAGGATGGCAAAATGTCAAAACATCTGGGCATCCACTGGGCAACATCCTTGCAGACAGTCAATTCTCTCACATTCCAGATAGTCAATTTTCTCAAGTCACTCCTGACATGGAAAAAAAAATCAAAAACAAAAATGTTGCCCAAAGTATCACATAAGTGCAATTGTGTATTCCTTGGTTAAGACCACAAGGCTTCTCACATGCCAGCATTTTGGTATAGCTTTTTAAACAGGTATATAACCTCATTCAAATACAGCGACCTGCAAGCTTGTAGCTGGCTCATTTTATTTTTACAAGTCTAGAGGCTTTTATGTACAAAAATGTTGTAGATGCACAGGTAGCACCTTGGGGAAATTTTGAGGAGTACAGATATCTGAATGTGAGTAGGGTTACAGAGGATAACTGCTGTACTTATAGTGCAACTACACAACCTGGATTACTGTTCTCCTGCAGCTGGCAGCGGTAGAAATAACAGTTTTAGTGAAGACAATTGGAGGGGGTGGAGATTTCTGTTTCTTGAATCACTTTGTCCTTGCCACCAGAGATTATAGTCAATACAAGTTCCTGCCATGTGGTTTGGAGTATTAACTTTCCAGTGACAGTAACTGTGCATATATGTGTGCACATGCATTTCTGTATGGGCATTTCTGTTTGCATGGGACCATGTGTGCATTTCCTGGACAGTCAAGTCAGACTAGCTATAGTCCTCAAAAGATTATGTTTACAACATCTGCACTGAATTTAGTGAATTCTACAGTTCCTGCTTTCTATCTCCCACAAATGATGTCCTTTTCCCTACTCCCTTCTGGGCTGCTTGTGTATCCAGTATTTATTATTTCAGATACATATGGTCCTTTTCAGCCTTCTCTACAGCTGAGTGAGGAAAGACAAAACTAAGTCACTTTTGTGTACATCACAGGGTGCAGCTACAGTTTTTTTCATGTCTGAAGTGACTTGAGAAACTGCAAGTTGCTCCTTCTGTGAGAGAATTGTCCGTCTGCAAGGACGTTGCCGAGGGGATGCCAGATGTTTTCCCATCCTATGGGAGGCTTCTCTCATGTCCCCACAAGTGAAGCTGGCGCTAACAGATGGGAGCTCTCCCTGCTCCCCAGATTTGAACCACTGACGTTTTGGTCAGCAGTACTGCTGGCACGAGGGTTTAACCCATTGCGCAACTGGGGGCTCCTTGCATCTACAACAGGGGTGGGCAATTACCCGCCCTCCAGGTGTTTTGGACTTCAACTCCCAGAAATCCTAACAACTGGTAAACTGGCTGGGATTTCTGGGAGTTGAAGTCCAAAACACCTGGAGGGCCGGTAATTGCCCACCCCTGATCTACAATGTAGAAGTGATACGCTTTGACACCACTTTAAGTGACAATATTCAATGTTATGGAATAATGGAAGTGGTAGTTTTACAAACTTTGTAACCATTTCTACCAAAGCATATTGGTGCCTTGTCAAACTCCCAGTCCTAACATTCCATAGTACTGAGCTTGGCAGTTAAAGTAGTGTCAAACTGCATTAATTGTACAGTGTGTATCACTGATTCTCAAAGTGGGCAGTACCGCCCCCTGGTGCGCAGTGAGGCAATCCAAGGGGGCGGTGGGAGGCTCAGGGGAATTGGGGGGGTGAGCCCCTTTAAGGGGGCAGTGAATGATTGGCCTTTTAGGAGGGGTCATGCAGCCCTCTTCTTTGGCCTTGCCCCCTTCACTTTGACCCCCACATGCAGTGCAGTGCGAAGGCTGCAGTGCAAAGGCCTCTGCGTCCTCCGGCGGAGCCTCCCCACCACAGCAGAAGAAAGCGCAGCCTTCCCCGGCGGAGGCGACGGAGGGAGCAGGGGAGCCTGGGGCTTCCACAGGGAGAGCAGGCCTTGCTTCTTCGTCCCCTCAGGCCACGGCTGCCCATCCCCTCAGATCCCTTTCTGGCGGCGGCACAGCAAGCAGCTGAATCAATTGAAGGTACTGCAAATCCCATCATCCGTTGTCCATACTCCCCCAAACATATTGTTTTTGTGATTAATCACTATGCTTTAATTATGTTCAATTTGTAACAATTTGTAACAACGAAAATACATCCTGCATATTAGATATTTGCATTAGAATTCGTAAGAGTAGCAAAATTATTTATGAAGTAGCAAAAAAAAGTATGGTTGGGGGTCAACACAACATGAGGAACCTTATTTAGGGGTCACGGCATTAGAAAGGTTGAGAACCACTGCATTAATACATATATCTTTCTGTTTAATTGCTATTAAATGAAAAAAATATTTCTAGGGGGGCGGTGAGTAATTTTTTTTCTGGAAAGGGGGTGGTAGGCCAAAAACGTTTGGGAGCCACTGGTGTGGATGCACCCACAGTGGCTTCTAGTGGCCACTAGGCCTGGATACAGGGAAGCCCAGAAATGCAGCTCATTACATTAAAGCTCCTTTCCCCCATTTCCACATTAATTCATCCAGAATAACTGTTATGCTCTGTTCTATACTGTCAATCACATATGCCCTTCTAGCAGGGTTGTAACAAGTCCAGACTGACAAAAGTTTCAATTCTGCAAATTGTGGAGCATAGCTTGTAAAAAAAATGGCTACAACTTCCAGAAACCCCTAGGCAGTTTAGACATTCCCCATGGCAGTTGTGGCTTTCAGGAAGTTGTAGTCACAAAACAAACTTTTCCAAGTTTGGCACTGAAATAGGACCCACATATTATAATAAGTAGTTTAGCAGGCATGCAGTTTTAATAATGTTGGTTCTTTGATATTGCTGGACTCTCTGACTTTCAAGTCACTCATATGACATTTTCCCAAGACAACAGAATAATTGGGGCTGGAAGGGATTGCTATCGGCTGAATATGCAACTGGATAAAGAGAAAATTGTACAGAAAGAAAGATAATGATCGATGGAGCTATTTCAGTTTCATGGATTTCCGACCCTGCTTTTATGTTTGAAGACAAATTGGTCCCGATCACAGAAAAGCTCCAAGACATTGAAACATCCATGGATACCCATACATTTTCTTATGACCTATGTAGGGTTAAGACATTTTAAGAGTGCAGCCTAATGCTAATTTTTCCACATAACAATTGCAAGTAATTATGAAATAACTCCGGTTGGGCCAAAGATCTGTCACTAACCAGTTAGTAAACGTCGATTTTAACTGAGATAGGTCCCTCACACAAGCATAAAATGTGGTTGGAACGGACATAAAAATGCCGGTTCTGAGCTGCATTGTGTGTCTACATTATGCTGCCCCAAACCAGTGACTAGACAGTTTGGTGGGAACTATCCCAAATGGCATGAACTGGTGCCCCATCAACCCTACACCCCAGAATCAAACCAGTTTAACTGCCTTAACCCAGATTAAATCACATTCACCTGAGTGAACATACTAAGTTACTGTGATTCCTACACTTCAGTAAATGATGCAACCTTAGTCTTGCAGCATTTAAGGATTAATACAGCCTATTGGATATTTGTGCCACACAAATACCCACTAGACTTCCAAAATATCCAACACAACCTGTCAAGTTTTAAGGTGCCCCCAAATTTTGAGGCTTTGTTCAGTTTTAAAGGAGGCTTCAGAGACCCAGATAATAGGAACTATCTATAGAAAGCCTTAAACTCAGGTCATTTCTTTCTGAAAGATACATACACAGAGAGAAGAGGAGTGAAGATGTGCATTCACTGTAGCATTAAGTCTACATCTGTCCTCCCCTTCTTTCCTGGAAAAGGACATGGGAAGTTAAGGATGTGAAAAACGATATGGTGCTAAGCATGAATTCATTCCAGAATCTTTGTAATCAACAATGTATTGAAGTCTTGCACTATAATATCAACTACCATTTGTATTCCATAACCCCTTGAGATGTTGTGTTCTGACATTTAGAAATAGCACAGCATGACAGAGAATGCAGCCGAACACCTCAAGTGGCTATCAAGTAATATACAAATAGTGGGTTGTTTCCGTGTGCCTTCAGGTATGGATTTATTGCGACTTAAAGGCAAAACTATCATTGTTGATTTTGCCAAAATTTCTTCAGAGCGGAGTTTGCATCCTTGACTTCCTTTGAGGCAGAGAGAATGCAACTTACCTAAGGTCACTCTTTGGGTTTCCAAGGCTGAATGGAGGTTCAAGCCCTCGAGGTTGTATTCTAATGCTCAAATTGCTACACCATGGATCTAAACAGTGGCTTACATGGTTCTGTTCATAATTTGTTGCCCAGTTCAGCTCCCACCTTTAGAGAAAAACCCTAAGAGTTTTTACTCAGATCTTCTGACATTCCTCTTGCAAGGACAGGAAAGATCCACTATAATCAGAAAAAAGTCCTTTTATTCTGAAAGCTATCAAGAAAAGGGCACATTTCCTGAAAGAAGAACCAGGAAAATAAGATTCTGACTAAATAGAAGGTCAGCTTCTGTCCTCTCCTTTTTGCCTTGTCGTGTTGTATTTTGAAATTGTCATATGACTAGTCAAATAAATACATTATTATTATTATTCAGACTTATATGATCAGGGATTATGTGCAATTGATATTTTATATTTGGAACAGCCTTGGACCATGATTTTTGGATTATGTGATTTTAACATTTATATTAATATGTTTTTAACTCCATGTTTTACAGCAGGGGCGCTCACACTTTTTCAGCATGCGAGCTACTTATAAAACAACCAAGTCAAAATGATCTAGTTACCCACTATAAAAATTTAAAACAAATTTAACTATTTTCAAATTTATTAAGGATTCTTTGTATGTACAATGTATGTTGATGTATCTTGCATAACTGAATAAGCCAATATTGCACAACGCACATAATAAATTATTTTAATTTTTTGCAATTACCTGTGCCCTCAGTAGGGTGCCTGTAAATATCTTTGGGGCACAGCGTTATTAGTTTTGCTATCAGTTATCATGGAAGGGAAGAGAAGGAGGAGGTTACCAGTTGCTTCATTGTAGTAGACGTTGATCCTCTTCAACTGCAGGAACAGAACCGTCATTGCTGCTCATGGCAAAGCTCAACTGTGGAAAGAGCCTGCCTTTGTCCTCATCTGATTGAGGATCAGGTTGCTTGCTCTTCCAGTTCCAAAAAACCTCCAGACGGCAAAATCAGGGAGCGCAGCTCTGCAGGACTACGGCTCCCAGAACCACAAGTAAACACATGAGAAATCTCGCGAGAGTTGCTTCTGTGACTTGAAATCTCTTCCGTTGCGATCGACCAGTACTGCCTCCATGATCGACCAGTAGATCGCGATCGACGTAATGAGCACCCCTGTTTTACAGTGTTATCTCGCTACTTCGTGGTTCAAGTTTAACAGACTCGCTGTTTTGCGGATTTAAAAAAATATTAATTTTAAATATATATCATGGTATTTTCACTGTTTTGTGGGTTTTTGCTGCTGCTGCTCTCCGAGCCGCTTTCACTCCTCAGTCATCCTTCCCTGCCTGCAGCCTTGAAGGGCCTTTCCTTCCTTTCCTTCACTTTATCTTAAGTGTATAAAGATGTAAAAAGTGTACACCTACTAAAATAATGTATAAATATTGAAATAAATAGAGCATTCCTACTTCACTGTAGTGTTTAAATGTTCTTACGTTTTTATGATCTATTGATAGTTATATGCTACTGTTGTTGCCATATGTATGTCAGGCATTAAATTTTGCCATAAATATGTTGGAAACTGGCCGCTTTGAGTCTGTTCCCCAGACTTTGTGAGAAAAGCGGTATACAATAGAAGTAAATAAATAAATAATGTCAATTCTGAATTCAGTGGAATTTGCATCACTATAAGCATGCTCAGTATTAAAGGCCTTTGTAAACAAAACCCAAATTTATTTTAGATATATTTTATTGTTGGATACAAGTTCTCATTGAGCAGTTTCTGACGTTCAGTCACATTTTTCCATTCCTGGAGGTAAGCCAAGGGTATTTACAGAGAGTGCAATCTTATTATAATAAACTACTGTATAACAACATTTCCCAGTAACTGCTTACATTAGTGGCACAAAGTCGTTAGCTATTAATGCACTACCTGGGGTGCACTATATCAGAGAGAACACTAAAATGTAACTATTTCTTTCTATGGGGACTAAAGCACTAAGATTGTGGCACCTTTACATTGGATGGATTAACTTTCTGATGTCAAATTGTCACTTGAATGAACATAGCATTAGGAAATAAGTACACTTGTATTTCAGTATCTGTGAGGAGAAAGGTGTATGTGTATGTTAATAGACAACTATTGCCTGAAAAGTATTAACTTTTGGGGGGGGGGAAGGGAGCAGGCATTGCCTTGTTAATGTTTGTGATTACTTTCATATGATGAACAACAATTGTTGGGGGATGACAATTATTTAAACACTAAGTCGGGAGTTGCTCTAAACCAGTGTTTCTCAACCTGGGGATTGGGACCCCTGGGGGGGTCGCAAGAGGGTGTCAGAGGGGTCACAAAAGACCATCAGAAAACACAGTATTTTCTATTGCTCACAGGGGTTCTGTGTGAGAAGTTTGGCCCAATTCTTTCATTAGTGAGGTCCAGAATGCTCTTTGATTGTAGGTAAACTATAAATCACAGCAACTACAACTCCCAAATGTCAAGGTCTATTTTCCCCAAACCCCACCAGTGTTCACATTTAGGCATGTTGAGTATTCATGCCAAGTTTGGCCCAGATCCATCATTGCTTGAGTCCACAGTGCTCTCTGGATGTAGATGAACTACAGCTCCCAAATTCAAGGTCATTGCCCATCAAACCCCTCCAGCATTTTCTGTTGGTCATGGGAGTTCTGTGAGCCAAGTTTGGTTCAATTCCATCATTGGTGGAGTTCAGAATTCTCTTTGTTGGTAGGCGAACTATAAATCCCACAACGACAACTCCCAAATGACAAAAATCACATACCTCCAACCCCACCAGTATTCAAATTTGGGTGTATTAAGTATTTGTGCCAAATTGGGTCCAGTGAATGAAAATGCATCCTGCATATCAGATATTTACATGATGATTCCTAACAGTAGCAAATTTACAGTTATGAAGTAGCAACAAAAACAATTTTATGGTTGGGGGTCACCACAACATGAGGAACTGTATTAAGGGATCGCGGCATTAGGGAGGTTGAGAACCACTGCTCTAAACTGTCAACAACCTATAGGCAAAAAGCCAAAATGATACAATCATACAATGGGGGGGGGGGATATGTACTAAACTTCTGTATTGTCATTCGCAAAATATATTAAATTAAAGCGTCGGCCACGTTCGACAACATTATTTACTTCAAGCATGTTTACATACACGCATCGACAGAAACGCATACTTTAAGTTTGGAGGATTAGCCCGATTGTGTGGCGAAGATTGGTATTGCAAAGGACCTGAGTTTGGTATATTACGATTGGATTAGCTACATTGTGTAGTGAAGATTATTTTGTTTCAAGTGTTTCAAGAGCATCAAGAACTATCATACGACAAGCGTGAGTCACTTATAAGACAGACAATTATATTACACTGGACATCTATCGCTTTAAAGGACTTTTAATATATATTTTGCAAATGACAATACAGAAGTTCAGTACATATTTTCCCCCCATTGTACAGTATGATTGTATAATTTTGGCTTTTTGCCTATTGGATGACAATTCTTTCCCAGCAGAAAGTTCAAGAAATACCCCCAGAAACTTCAAAATGGTATAACATTGGCCGAGATTTGAATTGCAATATAGCATGAAAGAGGCTGTGTGGCTTTCATTATACAATTTGAAACCAATGTATGGTGCAAAATAGATCAGGAAAAGAAGTATTAATGATTTAATAGCCGCAAGGGGCTCATTTACTAGAAAGCCACAATCCTTCAGTCATCCATCCTCTTTACAGTGACAAACCCAAAGCTGGCAAGTTATAAAAAGGTAATGATTGAAAATGAAATATAATGTGGGAAATGAATGGCAGGAGGCTACCATTTTATGTGCATGTCTCCGAGAATGACGATTTCATGAATCTTCCAGTTGCAGAACACAAAAATGCCATTGAATTGAACCTATGTATAAAGCACGTTGTACTATTTAAAGATCCCTGTCCTGAAAGGAGTGTGTATACTCTCACCCTACCATTCAACTTGTATGCAGAACACATTCAATGTGTGGCGCTTGATGAATCTAAGGCTAGGGTTAAAATTTCCGGAGGAAACATTAACAACCTTATATATGGAGATGATACCACTTTGATAGCTGAAAGTGAGGAGGAGCCTTCCAACCAAGGTGAAAGAAGATAGTGCAAAAGCTGGGTTGCAGTTAAACAATAAAAAACCCAAGATTATGGCAATCAGACTGATTGATAACTGGCAAACAGAGGGAGAAAACATGGAGGCAGTGACAGACTTCGTATTTCTAGGCACAAAGATTACTGCAGCCAGGAAATCAGAAGACATTTACCTCTTGGGAGGAGAGCAATGGCCAAGATGGCTTGACCTTGAAGGAGCTGGGGGTGGCAACGGCTGACAGGAAGCTCTGGCGTGGGCTGGTCCATAATTTATTTATTTAAAACTTTTGTACCCCGACCTTCACACCTCTATCGAGGGACTCAGACCAGCATAACAACAAAAATTCCATGCTATACAATTTAAAAACAACTACAACAACACATTAAAATACATAAAAACCCAGCATAAAACCACATCACCATTAAAACAATTCCACTCAATCTGTAAACGTGGTCATACATTCAGACAATAGCCCAGCTCAGCCTATTCTGGGAAGGCTTGGTTCCACATCCAGGTCTTCACCAGCCTCTAAAGGACAACAGAGAGGGGCAGATCTGGCATCACTTGGTAGAGAGTTCCACAGCCGAGGGGCGACTACAGAGAAGGCCCTGTCTCTCGTCCCCACCAGTCGCGCTTGCGAAGCTGGCGGGACCGAGAGCAGGGCCTCTCAAAGGTCCTTAATGTTCTTGATGGTTCGTAGGGGAGAATCCGTTCTGACTGGTAAACTGGGCCAGAACTGTATAGGGTTTTGTAGGTTAAAACCAGCACTTTGAATTGTTCCCAGAAGCTAATTGGCAGCCAGTGGAGCTGGCGCAGCAAGGAAGTTGTATGCTCCCTGTACCCCACTCCTGTTAGTAACCTGGCTGCCGAACGTTGGACTAACTGAAGCAGTCTTCAGAGGATACCCCACGCAGAGAGCATTGCAGTAGTCTATTCGGGATGTAACCAGAGCGTGGACCACCATGGCCAAGTCAGACTTCCCAAGGTATGGGCGCAGCTGGCGCACAAGCTTTAACTGTGCAAAAGCTCTCCCGGCCACCGCTGAGACCTGAGGCTCCAGGCTCAGCGATGAGTCCAGGATCACTCCCAGACTGCGAACCTGCGCCTTCAGGGGGAGTGTAACCTCGTCAAGCACAAGCTGTAACCCTATGCCCTGTTTGGCCTTACGACTGACCAGGAGTACCTCTGTCTTGTCTGGATTTAGTTTCAATTTGTTAGCCCTCATCCAGTCCGTTACAGCAGCCAAGCACCGGTTCAGGACTTGAACAGCCTCCTTAGTAGCAGGTGGGAAGGAGTGGTCACGAACAATTGGAAGCAACTGAACAAATAAACAAAAGATCTGAAGAATCATAGAAGTGGAAAATATCTGCTGCAGAATTAATAAAAATTAATAACACTTTAGCTGCCATGGCTCAATAAAATCATACTGTGAGACAATGGTTCCCAAACTGTGGTTCTAGGTGTTTTGGATTTCAGCTCCCAGAAGCTTCAATCAAGCATGGTTAGCAGTTACAATTTCTGAAATCCAAAACACATGGAGGAACAATGTTTGGGAATCACTGACTGAACAGAAAAATTCCAAGGAAGCCATTTCAAAATCGTTATAATGTAGCTTGGTAATCTCCATAGCAATCCATGGAAGAATTTGGGATTTTAACATAGCTGTGAAATAAACCTTCAAATAGCCTTCAAAACCTTCTAAGCTAACAGCAAAGAGTCTTTTTATCTCAAATTGTATTTTGTGTTATTTCTGTGGTTGTTTAAAAAAGCTACTCCTGCTGGCATAAATTCCAATGTAAATAACAGTCCATTAGCTTTAGAAGGGTTGGGGAAAAACTGGGGATGATGCAAAATGTAATTTAACACACCAGGAGACCATTAGGTTGGGATAAGGTGCTGTAGAGACATAGCTCTGCATAGTTTATCCATTTGATGGCATAGCCAGGCCTTTCTTATGTATGATGGAACAGTACTGTTCTTTCTTCCCAGAAGCATGTGAAGGACTTGAATATTATGAGCAGGTACTTCAGAATAAGTGGGCACATGCAGTGTTATAAAGAGAATTGCACAGTTTCCTCCTTCCTCGTGGTCAGACCCTTCTCCAGGGAGAAAAGAGGATGAAACACATTAAGAGGTCTTTAAACAAAAAGAACACTTCGTGCAAAAGTTCCTGGAGTCCATTTGGGCAGAATTCGCTCCTTATGCCTGCTTTTGTTCTTCATAACCTCATACTATCCACTGAATGCCTTACTTCCTCTCAAGTCACTTGTGATAACTTCAGATGCAGCTGCTATACTAGTGTGAGATGTTCAACAGCATTTTTTCCCAGGGTTTTACGTCTTTTGCTTTTAAAAAAACAACTAAATTTGTCCCTCAAAAGTGCCCAGAACTCCTGCAAAAGTGGGGAAACCACTCAGAACGGGAGATGGAGGGCTGCCACTGCAGTCACTGGGGCAAGGCTAGCCACCATAATTCTATGGGGCTCTCTTGCATCCTGCATTTTTCTCCAACCAACCCCTCACTTTCTCTACTTTTCCCCCACATGCTCACAGCCCTTCCTCTTTGTCTGTGACCAAAGCGGAAAAATAAAGGGCTGTTTGATACCTACTCTTCCGCTTTCAGGGCCGAAAAATAGGTTTTAAAGGATGGACATGCAAGCTATAGCCCTGAAAGTGGAGAAAAGGCCTTCCCACATGCAGGGGGACCTGGAATAACTATAGGAATGAGTGTTAGACTCAAAAATAGTGAACCAAAACCAAGATTTATTTGTTTACAATCAGTAAAAACTGATGGTCCAAAAGCTTGAAGTGGGTTGCAAAAAGAGTCCTTTAAACAAAGGGTTTCATCCACTTGCCTATGCAAAGCGAAGGTTCCTCTCTTAAATGTTCCAGGTGTCCTGTTGCTCCCAGGCTTGTAGGCTCGCGAGGTCCTGTATTAAGCCCCAAAATCCACAGTCTATATTGAGAACAGATTCTTCTCTGTACTGCAGATCTGGTTGGAAGCGAAGGTAGACCAGTAGGTGAACTTAAGTTGCTTTGTCCTCAGCAAGCTTAAGAGTCCAGCTTTGCTTTGTCCATGAAATCTCTGGAATGAGGCCGGAGAGGAAATGCTGCCTCTCATGTGACCTCTGGAAGAGGAGGAGTTAGAGGTGATGACCTCAGGTATGGAGCCAAAACATAATTCCACCCCTGAGTGACTGCATGGCCACAACAATAGAACAAAGACCTTAAAAGTAAGGACCATTTTCCTAAATGTCAGGAGGGATGGAATTGATTGTACGCTAAGCATTCCACAGACGAAATCAGCCCCTTGTGGCCGCACCTGGGAAGCTGGCGGGAAGCTGGCGGGGCGACACAGGGCCTCCCTTATGATCTTAAAGCCTGGGTGAAACAGATGATTTTAGCAAGTAAGCTGGGATGAACCGGAGCTTGGATGTATGGATTGGGACATTGTTTTAATTGTTATTTTAATTGATTGTTGCATTTTGTTTTTAATTAATTGTTGTTTTAATTTCAAATTTGCATATTTTATGGCGATTTTGAGTATTAGGCATCAAATTGCTGCCTTGTGAGCTGCTCTGAGTCTCCCCCAAGTGGTTGAGAAGAGCAGGGTAAAAATACTGAAAATAATAAATTAATAAATAAACAGACACACGCGGCATGCAGGTGATGGAGTAGGAGCAGGCCATACAAACCACCAGTACTTTACATGCCTTGTGGATCCAGGTATCCTTCTTCTTTGTACATGGTACACACATCTGTTTCACCTGCCTGGATGAAACAGACACATATTGCACACAGAAAGAAGATAAGGAGCAGCTCCTGCATGCTGCTGCCATTTCAGGGAGGATCCAGACAGCCTTTTATCCCAGAAGCATCTGTGTTTAAAAAATGCAGATGTTTCTTGGAGGCTGTCTACACCCACCACAGAAAGCACGTGTTTTCTGGGGTGGGTGTCCAGATGCTGTACTGGGACTTCCCAGTACAACATCGGAAAACTAAGCCCCCTCCCCAGAAGCCCTCCTAAACTGAGTGAAAAAAGAAAAGAACTCACCCGGTCTCAGAAGGACAGCTGCCGGAGCTCTCCTGGCATGTACAAATGACACTCTAGGAGAAAGGGGGGGACCGATTCCCCCCCCTTCTCCTGGTGTATCATTTATACGTGCCAGAAGAACTCTGGCAGCCATCCCTGGGAGGCTGGGTGAGTTCTTTTCTTTTTTCACTCAGTTTAGAGGGGCTTTAGGGGAGGGTGTTGGGATTTTCACAGTTTTCAGGGCTAATTTAGCCCGGAAAACTGTGGGAATATTGTCTGGACAGCAGTGTTTTGCAGCCCTAAACCAGAAATAGTGGGTTTATCCCACGCCTTTCAAGAAGGTGCGGAATAAACCCACTATGTAATTAATTCGCTACAAGAAAGGGTTTTCCTAGTGAATTAATTTGGGACTGTCCAGAATGTTGTCTGCACAGCCCCTCATTATTGTGGTAGATCTCTCTGGACAGGCCCTGACTTGTCCCATGGATCTCAGTTCCACTTCCTGCATGCTGGAGGGCCCATCCACACAGTACCTTTATCCCAGGAGCTCCTGGTTCAAAATGGTGAGTGGCCAAATGACATCTCCTGAAAACATGAGTGGAATCACTAAAAACGCAAGATTTTCAGTTGTGGGAATATCCCAATTCTGGCCGGAAAATGCGGATATTTGAATCTTTCTATGTCTTTACATAGAAAATATGGGATTTTTAAAATGGTGGTTTATTCCCGGGTTATACACATCGGTCTTAATTGGCTGTATCCTAAAAACAAGGCAACACTTGACTAGAGGGCAAAAACCTTTATCCTGGTGTTGTCCTCCACATGAATATAATGAAGTTTCTGACACATAAACAAAGGTTTTGGCATGTAATCAATTTTTCACATGATTTTATGAAAAAAGCAATGAGGAACAGATATGTATGACCCAGGAACAAAACTCATATGAGCTGTGGCCATTTTGCGGGCTTTGAAATCTTGTAACAAAGCAGCAAGTCTGGACATCGCAGGCACAAATTCCGGGGCCAACAGGTCTGTGTGCAGACCTGCTCTCTGGTCCCGGGTTTTGTTTTTTTTAAACTTATCCATTAAACTCACAATTTGGTGCTGTCTGGAAGCATCCTGAGTCTCTTTTGCCTAGGCAAAGGGAGTAAGGGACGGAGTCAGAAAAAAGAAAATTACCTATTTTTATACAACTTTTTGTCTTAAAGAGAATTCAATAGTGGTAAAAACAATACAATCCCGAAGACAGGATTTTCATACATTACCGAATGCTTCTCAGCAGTGTACTGTCTAAGGCTTTCATGGCTGGAATCATTGGGGAGTTGTGTGGTTTTTGATCAGTCACTTACTTACTTACTTACTTAGACTTACTCTCATTGTCCGAGTAGGATTGTCTTCCAAGATCGGTGTACTGACGGTAAGTCCGTAGGTGACTGTGGAGCCCTATTCTTGATCTGCATCTTCTCCCGCAATGAGGGCATTGGTTTCCAGGTGGAAGTTGGTCCCGGTCAGGGTTTGCTTGATGTGCCTTCCTCTTGGCGCGTTTCTCTCTTTTGCCCTCCATTCGTGCCTCTTCAAATTCTACAACACTGCTGGTCACAGCTGACCTCCAGCTGGAGCGCTCAAGGGGCAGGGCTTCCCAGTTCTCAGTGTCTATGCCAGAGTTTTTAAGGTTGGCTTTGAGCCCATCTTTAAATCTCTTTTCCTGCAACTACAACTCTCAAATGACAAAATCAATTCCCCACCCAACCCCACCAGTATTCAAATGTGGGTGTATTGGGTATTTATGCCAAATTTGGTCCAGTGAATGGAAATAGGTACTGCATATCAGATATTTACATTACAATTCATAACAGTAGCAAAATTTCGGTTATGAAGCACCAACAACATGAGGAACTCTATTAAGGGGTTACGGCATTAGGAAGGTTGAGAAACACTGCTTTAGAAGATGAAGTGGACCAGAGCAGCAGGCAGCATGATAGCTGAGGTTGTATGTTGTTTTATTGCTTGTAAATGAAACAGAAAGTTAATAAAAATAAATTAAAAAATTGAAAGGATACAGGCAAGGAGACGTAGAGACAATTAGATTCAAAGCAGTGGTTCATTGCAGTTCATCACTGCAGTTTACTGGCACAGTGTTCATATGGCGTTTGTAAAATATAAGCAATAGGCTGTCTGGTGAGGGTTTTTCAAAGATTGATTTTAGCATCCTCTTCTTCATTACACATTTCACAGGATTTCTCAGTTTATAGTAGTGTTTTGTGCTTTCTTTACACTGTGAAACTTTTTAGATTTTACATTGCTAAACTTTCAAAGGCATTTCTATTATATCCTTCCTTCCATCCATCCATCCATCTTTCCCTTCTCCCTCCCTCCCTCCCTCTGTCATGTGTGAGAAAACGTGAAGTTATATTCCTCTTCAAATGAACTCTGCAACATTGGATTTCCCATCAGAATATTTTTTTTCTTCAGAATATGCTGCTTTGTGTGTTGTCGTTGTTGCCATTACTACAGATAGTACTGAATTAACTCCACTCTACCGATTGTGAATACACATTTGCCCAGAATATTATGATAAATGATGGAGTTATGTACAGTATATCTCCCTCATGTTTTATCTAATGAAATAAATTTTAAGCAATAGCAACCCAAATTGTCTGTAGGTATTGTTAACAAGTCTGGATGATACTAGTTGAACTAATAGCTTAAAGCTAGAGTCTACAGGTGATATGAAGGCACATACAGATCCAGGGCACTTCCAGACAGCACTAAATCACAGGTTTTAAATGAGCAAAAAAAATCCTGGGACTTCAGAAGAGGTCCACATACAGACTTTTTCCAATTTTTTTTGTCCTGTGCCCTCTAGACCAGGGGTACTCATTAGGTAGCTCGGGAGCTACTAGTAGATCTTCGGCCCTCTTCCAGGTGATCTTCGGGCCTCACGAGCCAGATAGGGTGCTCCTGCCATGCGCGCGCACACCCTGCACGCATGCGCACTCCTGCTGCTGGCTTCCGCTCTTGCGGTGCTTCTTTCGCCTGCAGGGCATTGCAGGAAGAAGGAAGCATGAGGCGGGGCCTCTGGAGGGAGCGCCCTGCCTCTCTCTCGTCCAGAAGCAGCTGTGCAGCCTCCGTTGTCGGCGAGACAGGCAGGGCGGAGCGCTCCCTCTGGATGCCCCGCATCGTGCTTTCTCCTTCCTGCAATGCCCCGCAGGCGGAAGAAGCACCGCGCAGGCGGAAAACAGCAGCAGGAGCATGCGCGGTGGCAAGAGCGTGTGGCGGCGGGAGCGCACGGTGGCGGGGGCAGGTAGATCTTTTGGACTTGGTTGCTTTAAGAGTAGTTTGCATGCTGAAAAAGTGTGAGCACCGCTGCTCTAGACGTTTCATTAAGTATCTGCTACACAAACAAAGTTTACGAGATAGGACCACTTCTGTCCAAGTCAGTACTGCACAATCAACCAGAAACACACACTTTCAAGCCAG
This sequence comes from Anolis apletophallus, assembly GCA_030556195.1. Classification (NCBI taxonomy): domain Eukaryota; kingdom Metazoa; phylum Chordata; class Lepidosauria; order Squamata; family Anolidae; genus Anolis; species Anolis apletophallus. Next base: position 97,732,514 of record JARBWK010000006.1, on the reverse strand, counting down.
GAACAGAACATTGTCATTATTGACACTTTTGAGAGCCTGGCTGCCTAGCCATCTGTCCAGACAAATTTGGTTGTGTACTTGTGGCATCAGGGGCGGTCTCACCTCTCCTGGGGGGGTATGCGAGCCTCATTTCTGCCCCCCCCCATGGCTGCTGGACACGGCAGCCAGCGATCATCACGCGCATGCGCAGGCGATGACGCGCGCCTGCGCAGTGCTGTCACGCAGCAGCGCGGGCGACGCCACGCACACCTGCACATGAGTGGTGACATCACGCGAAGCTGCGCGAGTGCGTCACGCAGGCCGGCGCATGCGCAGTGACGTCCGGCACGGCTCCATCGCCGCCTGTGCCGCCTGCCCCGCCCGGCTGCATCACCCGGCTGCGCCGCCGGCGGGAGCACTGGCTCCCGGGCAGGAGGCGCGGCGGAGAGGGGCCCAGCGTGGTGGCGCCCCCTCGCAGGCGGCGACGCCCCTCCCAGGACCCGTCGCCCCACGCGGTCGCTTACATGGCGCAATGCCCAAGGCTGGCACTGTGTGGCATCAAACAACAGGGTGCTGATCCTGGGTTACCTGATTGATCTTCTCATGAAAAGATGTACAATATTGACTAGGGAGCCACAACTTTGTCCTGGCCAGAGAAAATGTGCCCTCCACACATTTCATGAAGTTTCTGGCACACAAACAAAGTTTTTGCCTTCTACTCAAGTGCCAGCTTTTTAGAAACCAACCCATCAGGAACAAACATCTAAAACCGGGGAACAAACCTAGATTTTAAAAATCCTGTAATTTCCAATTGTAAGGACATATAGACATTTGAAGATGTGGATATTCAGCTCAAAACCAATATTCCTACACCTGTAAATCTCACATTTTTTACGTTTTGTAGCAATTGCTTCCATGTTTACAGGGAACGGCATCTGTTTGCTGCAGAAGCTCCTGGGATAAAGGCACTGTCTAGACCAGGGCTGTCCAACTTCTACCGGACCTTGGGCCGGAATTCCGGTTACTGATCACCTGGGGGGCCAAGCCCTGGCTCCGCCCCTCCCCTCCCCCGGCTCCGCCCCTCCCCGGCTCCGCCCCCTCCCCACCACCAGCATTGCATAAATATACAATTAAATATTATATTATTTAAATAAGGGGAGAGGAAGGGATGGATGGAACACATGAGGGGCATTAATATACAATTACATATTATATTATTTAAATAAGGGGAGGGGAAGGGATGGATGGAACACATGAGGGGCATTAATATACAATTACATATTATGTTATTTAAATAAGGGGAGAGGGAGGGAGGGAGGGAGGGAGGGATGGAACACATGAGGGGCATTAATATACAGAATATCAAGGCAGAAAATCCCACAATCTCTGCTTTGAACTGGAATATATGACTGGCCACATTGATCAGCATTGAATGGCCTTGCAGTTGAAAGGTCTGTGTGCTTTCATTCTGCCAGTTTACCCCTGGCTGATTCCATTCAGTGCAAGTCATCAAAGTAAACTTAGGTAATTGCAAAGAATGTAAATAATTCTGGGGAGGAAAAGGAGGAGGAAGGGGGGGGAGGCCTTTCCTTGAGCTCCCTCTCATTCAATTCCCCCCTCCCTCCTTTTCTCCTCCTCCCCTCTCCTATGGCTGGCTGGTTCTCTCCTTCTCATTAAAGAGACAGTTCATGAAACGCAAATGAAGGGGTCAGAAAGGAAGGGGCTTGTGTGTGTGTGTGTCTGAGAGAGCCAGAGAGATCTTCCCTTTGCGCTGGGGAGAGGTGTGCCCAGGGCAGGTCCCCCTCCTCTCTCTCTCTCTCTCTCTCTCTCTCACTCACTCACTCACTCACTCACTCACTCACTCATGCTCTCAGACACACTCCCTCCCTCCCAAACCCCTTTTGCTTCCCTGGCAGCAATCCTGAGGAGGAGGAAGTGGCGCTGCCGAGGGGGAAAGCCATGTGGCCGGGTCGCTCTTCCTGTTTGCTGCCAAGGGGGCGGGGCCCGAGAGACATCACTCCCTCCCATTGGCCCCCTCCCTCAGGAGAAGAGGAGGCGGCCAATAGAAAGCCAAGGGGCGGGACCAAATAATAATAATAATTTTTTAAAAAATATATTATTTATTGCAGGAGGGTAAGGGGCCGTAGCCAAGGGGCTAGGGGGCCGTGTACAGCCCCCGGGCCGCCTGTTGGACAGGCCTGGTCTAGACCAGTGGATTCCAAAGTGCGCGGTACTGCCCCCTGGTGGGCGGTGAGGCGATCCAAGGGGGCGGTGGGGGGCTCAGCAGAATTTAGAAGGCACTGAACCCCTCTAATAAGCCAGGCTTGCCACTTGCAGGGTCGCACGCTTGCAAGAATGTCCCTGTTGGAAGAAAGAGGCCGATACACAGGACTGCGCCATGGGCGGGGTTGACGAGAAGAAGGAGGAGCGTACTGTGGTTTCCATGGTAATGCCTGCCAGGGGATTCCAACTCGCAGGGACGCGCGCGATCCCCAGGTAGACGTTGTCATTTGATCCAGATCTGTCATTCATGGGGATCTTAGTGGTCTGTGGAAGTCAGAGCTGAATTGGCTGAAGTATTGCAAATCTCTTCATCCGTTGCTCATACTCCCTCAAACATATTGTTTTTGTGATTATTTCTGGAATTCAATGTTTGTAATTTACACCTTTACTATATTTTATGAAAGAGGTATAAACATTAATACATATATCTTTCTGTTTAATTGCTATTCACATTTTAAAAATAATTTCTAGGGGGGCGCTGAGTAAATTTTTTTCTGGAAAGGGGGCTGTAGGCCAAAACAGTTTGGGAACCACTGGTCTAGACGGTCCCACAGTGATGGTTCTATATTCAAGTGTGCCCCTGGAAGTAAGTTCAATTAAAGCTTACTTTTGAATAGATTTATATAGGATTGCACTGCATTTTTTCTTTGAGTTAAGCAGTTGTTTTTCTATTGAAATTATTACAGCATTATTTGTTCTATTCTATCTGATATTTTTCTGTTTCTGATTAAACTTCATGTTGCTCCAGAGCTTGACATCATCATTTTTCTCTGTAATGCCTTTTTCTACCTAATATTGTGCTCTTGGTTTGATTAAGCTATCATTTTATTTGGACCAGCTTTTCAAATGCTAGGTATATGAGCAATGGTATTTGCTTGGCTTTCAAAACAGAAAGGTTCCACAGATTTCCTTACAATATGTCATGTGTGGGTTTGCCTAACTTTTCAAGAGGAGGTTGGCAGAAGCACATTCTATGTAGTTTCATTTTCCCAAGGAGGTCCCCCTCGGCCCATGACTATCTCCAAGAAATATATTGGGCGCTGTCTAATTATTTCTGTCTTTGTGGAGCCTTGAAATATTGGAGTGTATAATGAAAAATGATCTATTAACATTAAACACAAACATGGACTAAATCAGGATGGTCATTGCTTGGGCAGAACGTGTAAATGACAGTTTTTGTCAGTTGGGTTACACGAATGAAATCTGGAGAAAGGTAATGGAAAAATAAACCCTGGCTCATGGAAGCAAAACAGGGTCAGCCCAAGTTAGTACTTGGAGACCACTAATAAGAACATAAGAACATAAGAAGAGCCATGCTGAATCGGGCCTCAGCCCATCTAGTCCAGCATTCTGTGTCACACAGTGGCCCACTAGTTGTACACGGGGATCTCTAGCAGAAAGGAGGGCAAAACCCTCACCTGCTCCCGACCCCCCACAACCAGTACCCGGGGATTGCTAGGTACTGAAGGTTACATTTCAGAGGAACTGGCAAAACCACCTCTAGGTATTGATGACAAACTATGGAATAATGAGACTAAACAGAAAGTTGGGTTAAAGAAGGGTTATTATATTTGGCATATATTTTATTCAACCTGAAAAGAGCACGAGGGGGAGGGGGTTAATCTGAAAAAATATCATGCAAAATAAGATTAGAGAAAGAAGAATTTTTTGAGGTTACATGAAAGCCATTTATAAGATAAACATGCTGCAGTAATAGCAAATTTATACCACACTCAGATCAAGTGAATTTTTTTTGTTAAATAACTAAACAAATATGGGGTTTTTTTTATTAAGAAAGACAGTAGAGTAAAGGCCAATTTATCAGTAAGAGGAATATGGGAAAATTTTAGCTTGTAAATGTTTGTGATTTGGGGATAAGTGGGAAAGTGAGGGGGATAATAAATTGTAGATTATGATTTGTTACTGTATTGTGATATTATTCATAATGTGGAAATCTAATAAAAAATAATTTTTAAAAAACAGATCAGACATCATGGACTACTTTTTCAGCCTTCCCTTGTGCAATATATTTTATCACCAAGAGCAATCCAATAATTGGATTCTTCCCAGCCAGCCACTTTTGAAAAGGTGGGAAGGGCACCTTCACTCAAGTCTCCAGGTCAGTCTCAAGAGTAGACTGCTTCCTTGTCCCCACCCCCTCCTCAGATCCCAAGATCAATAGAGGCCACTCCAGAGCCTTATACTTCTCCAAAAGTGTGCCAAGATGTATTCTGAATTCTTAATTTTTCCCCTGCTATCAATTTTCTTAATCTGACTTTTTTTTCATGTCAGGAGCAACTTAAGAAACTGCAAGTCACTTCTGGTGTGAAATAATTGGCTGTCTGCAAGGACGTTGCCCATGGGATGCCCGGATGTTTTGATGTTTTACCATCCTTGTGGGAGGCTTCTCTCATGTCTCTGAATGGGGAGCAGGAGTTTACTCTAGAGCAGGCATTGGCAAACTTCAGGCCGCCAGGAGTTTTGGACTTCAACTCCCACAATTCATTACAGCCTCTGGCCCCAGCAGCTTAAGCGGCTGAGGGGATAAAGGAAAAGGTCTGAGGCAGTTAGGAATTGTGGGAGTTGACATCCAAAACACCTGGCGGCCCGAAGTTTGCCCATGCCTGCTGTAGAGTAAGAGATGCTTGGCTGTGGGCACTGGCAGGCGCTTGCGCTTTCCGGGCCTGTCTGCACACTCTGCCACACTCTCTCCTTGGAAAGAGTGTGTGTGTGGTAGGGCATGCAGGTGAGCCCAGAGCGTGCCTGCAGCACACCCTACCACACACACACACACTTTCCAAGGCAAGGAGGCAAGTTCGTATGCACATGAAAGCAGGCTTTTCGTGTCGAGAAGATGTCTGTGTGTGGAGAGAGCTTCCCGTTTTGTGCTTCCAAAGAAACAAAACACGAAAGAAATGGTAGAAACGGCAGGAAAGAATTCCGCACACAACTCTAATATGTTGTGTTGTAGAAGAGGAATAAATTTGAAAAGGATTCAAGAGATTTCATTTGAAGTGTATTTTTATTTGCACGCATGACAATGGTTCCTATTGGAAAAAAAATTATAGAGTAGTGGAGAAAGGGGAGGGCCGAAGGAGATCAAATGTGGTGAAATGGTTGGTCAGGGAAATTCAGCATCCATCAGCATATCTATTCATCAGCATAGCTGATGTTGAGAGAGTTTGGGAATTACAGTCTAAGATCTAGTGGGCTAAAATAGGCCCTTAATCTTTGATTTAGAAATGAAGACTTTTGAGTGCAGACATTCATTCTGAGTACCAAAAGTAGAACCATCCTTTCACACAACGCCCACTTCTGATTATCCCAAGATTTCTTCATTTCAGTAGTGTAATTTAGTGTGGTGGTGGTAAATCATGCTAGTAATAAACCACTGAAGCCAGAAATCCTTGTTCATCTATTGCAAATCTCTCAGTAGCTCCTGATCTACCTTGTGTCTAGCCTTGCCATTGCTAAAACATAGATAAGTGTTTCCTTCTGCTAAATGGTCCAACATGCATTGTATTGTTAAAAAACCCTAATCAAGTACTTGTAATTACAGCATCTAACTCTCAAGATTAAATGATGTTTGTATTGCTCACTGCAAGGTCAGGAGTGGAAATAATTGCGCAGCCTGATTTACAGCGCTGAGAATTTATAATGCAAGTATGCAGTGTTCTACGGCTGCCAAGGAGAAGTGGAATGAAGGCAGTATAAACAAGTAATTTTCATGAGGCAGAAGGATCAGCATATTCTACTGGGTGAAGTTGCCAATGAGACACTGAGGAGAGAAAGGAGCTCGTATCAGAGCAAGGCAGCTAAAGCCACCAATCAAAATATAATGATAGACCTAGGGAACAAGCTGAAGTCTGGGACCAAGTCCATATTGGAAACTAGTATCTGAAACCAACTGTAGCCTCATAAATGAACTAACAACATTTTGGGTAGAGTAGACAGGAAAATAAAATACAGGCTGATGAAATATTCATAGTCAGGTGTGTTTCCCCCCCCAAACTCTCAAACTATTTCGAAGATTTACACTATCCTCCCCCCTCCCCCATGATGTATAGTGGGGGCATGTGCAGTAAAATAATGAAGGTTGCATTAGAATGCCATCGTTTTGGTAAGACATGATTGAGAAGTGAGGATCAATCAGAGCTGTACAAGAGTTATTAACCGCCCCAAACACCAGTAAACATTGGCATCTAGCAACACATTGGGCATTTCATAAGAGACAGCATGGAATGATTAAGCTGAGGAATGATTTCAAAAAGGACACTGACCACCATCCACGTTTCAGCAAAGCAGCAATTATTCAATCGGCTCTTTTCTGTCGGTGATATCTGTCAGAATGAAATGAGGGGGAGAGAGAAAGAGAGAAGTCTTTGTGGGCTGCTATACACAAATCAGTGACAGATAGAGAAGAGTCTCGAGTATAACATGTTTGGAATAACAGCTGTGTAGTTTTAATGACCTTTACAGCAATTCTCAATCAGCCTCTCCTACACTATACATGTTTGCTGTGGTCATTCTGTGGATGCATTTGAGCAAAATTCCCACCAGAAGAAATGTGACAGTGTAAGAGAAAATAGTGTGCACTCATCTTGCCATTTATTTCTCAGAGAAGCAATAAATAGAATGTATTGTGTGTGTGTGTGTGTGTGTGTATACATACAGTATATGTCCATGTGTTTCTGCTTTTGGATGTAATGTTGTTGCTTAAAATTGAACTTTCTAGGACAAGGCTGCCCAGAAAGTCGATCGCGATCAACTGGTCGATCCCAGGACCGAAGGAGGTTGATCATAGCCAGATGGGGCACTGCTAGAGGGGGCAGAGACATGCCGTGCCAAGCCCCACCCCCTCCCCTGGCTTCAGCGCTACCACAGCTTCTCCAGGCTTGAGGAGGGTAGTGTCAAGCCAGTAGTGGCTAGTTATGCCACCACTGGCTTGGCACTACCCTCCTCTAGCCTGGAGAAGCTGTGGTAGCGCTAAAGCCAGAGGGGGAGGGGATGGGGCTTTGCACGTCATGTCTCCGCCCCCTCTAGCAGTGCCCCATCCGGCTAGGATCAACCTCCTTCAGTCCTGGGATCGACCAGTTGATCGCGATCGACTTCCTGGGCAGCCTTGTCCTAGAAAGTTCAATTTCAAAGCAACAGAGCTGAATTATGTGTCTCCTTCACCAAGCAACAACATTACATCCAAAAGCAGAAACACATTGACATATACTGTATGTATGCCACACCAAGTCCCGCCCCCTCCCCCAGCTTCAGCACTACCACAGCTTCTTCAGCCTTGAGGAGGGTAGTGCCATGCCAGTAGTGGCTAGCTATGCCACCGCTGGCTTGGCACTACCCTCCTCAAGCCTGGAGAAGCGGTGGTAGAGCTAAAGCCAGGCTGCACCAAGCCCCCTCCCCCTGCTCCGCCCTGCTTCTCTCTCGGTAGATCATTCTAACTTGGTTTTATTATAAGTGGCTCGCATGCTGAAAAAGTGTGGGCACCCCTGTTCTAGGAGAATATTTAGAAACTTCTTCCATCAATTTGCTATGCTACATCCATGTAGCATAGCATTAGTAAAGGTAAAGCTTTCCCCTTGACATTAAGTCTAGTTGTGTCTGACTCTGGGAGGTGGTGCTTATCTCCACTTCTGATCAGAAGAGCCGGCATTGTCCGTAGACGCCTCCAAGGTCATGTGGCTGGCATGTCTGCATGGGGCGCTGTTACCATCCCACTGGAGTGGTTCCTATTGATCTACTCACATTTGAATGTTTATGAACTGTTAGGTTGGCAGAAGCTGGGGCTAACAGCAGAAGCTTACCCTGCTCCCCGGATGTTGTCCTAGTGCAAAAGATTGTGTAAGAACCAGAAATAGATCTCTTCTACTTCTGTGATTGTGTTCCTTCTTGGTTTTTAAATTAATTATATTTTATGCTGCCTTATGCTTACCTTCAAGAGCATTTACTTTTCCATCAATGTTGTCAGTTGGTGAATTGACACTCCCCATAATGCCCTTGAAGTAACTGAAATCATTAGTCATCACTAGGCACCAGGAGGCATCTGTCATGTACAATAACATGCTTTAACAATGCTTTAGTTTGTATGGTGCTTTCTGACTGAGGATGCCAATGTTCCTTTAAAAAGCAGCAAACACATTAAGTGTGTGGGTGGTGTTCGAAGAAAAGGGGAAAAGGAGGAATATGATTTATGAGACATCAGCTAAGAAGGTGGCATGGAATTTCTTATACTTTCTTGGATTATTGTACTATTCTTATATAGATTCAAGTAGATGAATATCCACTTGCTAGCATATTTTTTCCTATTGCTAAACTGCAGGACTTTGGGTTGGACATATAAGTAAATAGGTTTGCCTCTCAGTTTCAAAGGAGTAGCATTTATATCATTTCAAGATGTAATAGCTACAGTTCAAAGATATTTTATGTAGTGGGTATAACGTTCGATTTAGAGCAGTAGATGTGTATTAACAGTACAAAAAGCACCCTGGCAGATGAGTCCAGAGGTCTGTCTTATCCTGCTCCCTGTTTCCCATGGTGGTCAACACAAGTTGCCTCGTAGGAAGCCCAGAAACAGAACATGAGCAGGGCCTCGAAGATAAATTTTGCAAGATGAAACAAGACTGCTTTTGGGCCCTGGGCAGGGAGGCTTCTCTCAAAATTGAGGCTATAAGATCCGAATGGGTTTTGCATCTTCAGGTTAGTCTTTTCAATAAATATAATGGCATAACAGGAAATTTAAAGTTGTGACTTTTCTTCCTTTCTAGAAAAATATGGTATGATAATGATAAAATAGGGATAAAGCGGATAGCTTTTGGTGTATGATTGAGAAAGCATAATTATGATAGCTCAACGTAGGCTATGAGTATGGCCACTAGTAAACTTTCTTAAATACCTTATTCTCTCTGTACCAGAATAACCAGAGAATTATACAATTTATTTTTATAGAAAGCAACACTAAGCTTAATCAGCTATTGAAATGACTTTTTTATTTGCAAAATTTCTAATAACACTATCAAAATCAACTTCATTACCTGGTCTTGCTAAATCTGATTTTGAGACATTAATTTGAGTTTGCTAACAGACTGCCATTGAACATAGCTGTAATATTTTCGCTTGGGTGTTATTGTACTTTCCTGCCATGTTGGCACCATTGCCATATGCTTGCATCTTGCAGGCATTTATAGCAGTGTTTCCCAACCAGTGTGCTGCGGCACACTAGTGTGTCGTGAGCGATCATCAGGTGTGCTGTGGGAAATTGGCACTCTCCCCCTTCCTAGCAGCTCTTTCTCCCTCTTTCCCTCCCCAAAGATCCTCCCCGAGGCAAAGGAAGGGCTCCATCGAATGCCAGGGCAGACCCACCTTGAGGAAGCCTTCAGGAGCCTCGACTCATCATGGCTTCAGCTCCCAGCTCCCGCTCAGGGCTGCTTCAGCCTCCCAATGCTCCCAGGTTCGCTCACTGCCCAATTCACCAACGTGGAGCTTCTGGCTTTGGCTGTTCTCATGAGAAATCCAAGCCAACGCAAAAACTCTATAAGTTTCATAGATCTATGTGGCCTCTTTCGCTGCCTCCCTTCGCAAAAGCAGAGCACTGGGCGGAAGTGATTGAGTCGGTGTTTTCATGTTGGCTTGGATTTCTTGCGAGAACAGCCAAAGCCGGAAGCTCTACGTCGGTGAATTGGGCAGTGAGCGAACCTGGGAGCATCGGAAGGCTTAAGCATTCACAGGTTTCCAAGAAACAAATTGAGCCTCTCCGCTTGGAAAAGTTTATTTTTTTACTATTTTACTGGATTTTTCGAGAGTTGCCCCCCCCCCTCAAAGGAACTGTTTATAACAGCTTCATGACATCCATAGTTAACTGGAAGCAAGTTTCACTCAAGGTGAAATTTCACAAAAGTCTGGAGAACAAACCCTATGAGGAGCAGCTTGAAGAGCTGGGCATGTTTAGCCTGAAGAAGAGAAGGCTGAGAGAAGACATGATAGCCATGTATAAGTATGTGAGAGAAAGTCATATATATGTTGTGTTCATCGAAACAGGCCCAGGTTTCACACTGAGTGTATAAATACATTTAAAAACATATTAACTATATGTATTACTGTGTTAGAGTGTCATTTTGTGTCATTTTGGTTGGTGGTGTGCCCCAGGATTTTGTAAATGTAAAAAATGTGCCACGGCTCAAAAAAGGTTGAAAAACACTGATTTAGAGGAACGTGTTTTTTTTTTTCTAAAGTGTCCATGATTAACTTCACAATCTCCCTCCCATTTGATTGCTGCAGTTTACAAATTTAAGACATCTTTCTTTTATTTCATATCTACCATCCTTTAAATTAATATACTTAACAGAAATGTTATCTGTTCAACATGGGATAATAGATTTGCATCCGTAATAACTACGAAACATTTTGAAAACCTTACTGGAAAATGTGTTGCTTTACAGAAGTTAGAATATTCAGACATAAACTCATTTCCTGGTTCTGGAGATAGGGAATTACCTTGAAGGCATTCACACCTTTTTGTATTCTTCTATGGGTAGCATGAGCATGTGCTGTTGAAGAATATGTTCTCATCTTCACAGAGCTAAGAAATTTCCATTGTCATCCGGCTGGCCGCAAGTGTCTGATGATATTGTGGAGTAGATCTGTCATAGTTTCCAGCACAACCTGCAAAAGTCACCTTATTGGATTGGTCATGAAACACAGAATGATAGAAATCTTCTCAGCTGGCCCCCTCATTCTCCTGAGCTAACCTCTTGTGACTTCTTCTTTTGGTGATATGTTAAAGATGTAGTGCATGTGCCACCTCTATGGGCAACCATTGATGAGCAAGAGACGAATCACTGGAATTGTGAGTGCCATCAACTATGTCATGTTGCAACATGAGTGGCAGCAGCTGGACTATTGTGACTGTGTGACTGGTAGCAGCCATATTGAACATCTTTGAGTGTGGAGGAAAACTTGAAGACTACCCCGTCACATTGATGTTCATTTCATACATGTGCTTACACTAAAACATTTACCATGAATTTTTGAAATCGGGGCATTCTTTTGTAAATGGCTTGGCCCGACTTACTGGGCCAAGCAGGTTGCGGCGCTGGGTGTCCTCACCGCCATTATGGCTCGGGAGGGGTCTTCTTCATTCCAGAAGCCCCTTGGGTGGTGGGAAATTTTCCTGCCACCAGAGCCAGCTGGCCAATGGTGGGGCTGGTTCTGCCCTGGCCTGGCTCATGGTTGGGGCCAGCCCTCTCTTCTGCCTGGGCAGCCTACTTAAGGCTGCCCGAGGCCTACCAGCAGGCACTGGGCCTGCATCAGCTTTTCCACTCATCTTCCCTGCCTGTATTATTGCTCCATTTGTTAGCTTATCTTGCTGTTGTTTGGTGTTTATCTTGCTCTGTATTTTGTTAGTTGATCTTGCTGTTGTTGGGTGTTTATCTTGTCGCAACTCTGTGTTGGGCGTGTGGCATGGCCCCTGGATCAGGGTGGTGTATGGCCCCTTATTGGAAGGGAGGCTAACACCCTGGGCCCTGGGGTGCCGAGCTTATGGGAACCGGTAGCATGCCGGTGGCACCCAGGGATGTAAGCATCTTCGGACAGCAGCAGGCTGTCCGACCCCTGATCCAGGATCCATGCATGGCTGCCAACCCTTGTTCCTGTTATCAATAAATGAGTTGTGGCCAAATTTTACTCCAGCTACTTGTGTCGGTATCTTCTTGGTAATATGGTGGGAGGTGTATCACCCATACACACGAATGAGCCTGTATATGGCATTTTTGTGGCTTTTATTCCTTTCCTGTTATGAGATTCTAACCCCTTTACACTACCTATCCAACTTTCAGATGATTCTAGTGGCAGACTTTCAAGCGAAGTGCTAGTGGTGTGGCAGAAAAGTTGACATGGCAAACAATATGATTCTCTTTCTCTTTTTGGCTCCAAACCAGCCAGTCTCTCATGTGTAGTTCTCCATTAGTGGCCTGAAATTTCAAGGCGCTTTCTGGAAACACTTTATGTCCTTCAGGAATTGTTTAGGTTGTGGGATGTGGCCACTGGTAACAGAAGGAAATGCATTTGTAATAAACCCAATGCCAAGGCTGACACTTGACTTAACATTCTTCTTTCAGAACAATCAGAATATAGCTGTCCTTCAGCCTTGCTTATATTAGAGAAAGGAATTTCATTTGCTTTTACATCAACGGATTAGGCATTTCTTACATTTCTCATCATGTCTTGATAAATTCAGTTGTGATCACATTCATTCCATCTTCTTAGAAAGTCACAAACTGGGTTTTCAACAGATTCTCCTAATTCTTCCAAAATAAATGAGGTTTTTCCCCCCCAGGAAGCCTAATTGGTGATTTTATCCTATCTCAAAAAGTGTTTGTTGTTCTTTTCTTCTTCTTCGTTTTCCCTTTTCGTCCTTTCCTGTTGTTTCTGCTATCATGATTTGTGGGGCTACATTCTAAATGGATGGGGTTTTTTTTAAAAAAAAAAAGACTTGTCAAATTTAGACCTGAAAGACATAGTAAATATATGTTGTGTAATGAAATTGTGGCCTTCCTGGTTACAATGTCAGTGTAAGCTATGATCAACAACCAGGATTCAGAATTCTAAGTGAACACACCCCATTTCGCAGCGTGAAATGATCCATTCATTTCACAGGAAAAAAATAGAAAGGTCCCAGTTAAACGCCAAGAAAATACCTGAAGGACATTGTGATTCTCTTCTCATAGGAACACTGGAAATTGATTAATACCAAACCAGACATTGGTATTGCCTGTGTTGACTGTAAAAATAACTCTCTAGGGTTTTAGATGGGGATCTTCCTCTGCTCTAACTGGAGGTGCCATGAATTGAACTTCAGTGGACTCTATTTAAGAAAAGAACTATTAGATTTTCACAGGACAGGGACAGTTTGGATCACAAGATTGACATTTCGTTACCTATATTTTATTGCTCTTTGTCCCTGGTTCCTACATGGACAAAAAGGGGAATGATATTTGCCTTTATTATGATCCCTCCAGAACAGCAGAACCACAACGGAAACAACATCTGATACAAAATCTAGGCCTGTGACTCGACCATTTTCATTTTTCTTTTACTAAATAATGAAAAAAAATATTTTCCCTGATGAAGACGTCCCTGAAGCTTGCATGATTTATTTTACGCATTTCAATTGGCCAATAAAAGTATAGCTTTTTGGGAATGTGGATTTTGTTGTAGAATGAATCAAACTTTATACTTTTTGCAAGCACATTTTTTTTCTGATCTACTATTAGTTACAGTTTTCTTATCATAAGAGAGTTCCGGAAGAGAAGTTACTTGGAGACAGGATTGATAAACAGAGATGCAAAACTCTCTTGGGTTCAAGCACTTGCATTCCTTGGATATTAGATCCAGCTCTAAGTTCTCCAGAATGGTGGACCACAGTATTGCATTTTTGGCATGAGTTTATACTTTAGTTTTTGAAAATGTTTAATGGATTTTATAGCAGTGTGGCATGAGTTTATGTTTTAGTTTTTGAAAGTCATTTTCTGGATTGTATAGCAGTATTATTCTAGTGTTTCAACTGAAATAATAGTTATTTTAAAACTGCATATACGTTGTTTCCTCTTCTGTGGTTGCATTCTGATCCTGTAATCTGTACTTCAGGTCAGTCCATCCTACATTCAAGAATACCTTTACAATGTGAGTATGTTATACAGATAGCGGTTAAGGTGCAAACCATCATGTAGGAGTATGGTAAATTACCTTACAGTGAGACAGATCAGTAGTGCATCTGGCCTACTATTGTCAACTCTGACAGCGTGGATTCAGGCACAATTTTTTCCTAGCCTGATATTAAGATACCTGGTACTCCTTGGTGTTCTATCATCAAGTTATTAACCAGGCCTGACCAGACTTGGCAAAGTCAGATGAGACTAAAGTTTGTTCAGCGTGGTATAGTGATTCCATCCAAATACACTCTGAATAACTCTGGCAAATAGAGACTATTATTGGGAATTAGCTAGCCATATTATAGTCCCTCAAAACCTGGTTGCTAATTTGCATATTCATAATATGTATTCTGATTATGCAAATTCAGTACATTAATTTTTGCTTGTTTTTGGTAGCTCTGTATTTCATCCTCACTATCATTTCTTATAGTAACTACTCTTCTGAGAGAACCAGGAGAATAATGATTATAGTGTAGGGCATGAAATAGTAATGTAAGTTCAAATTCTTGTTTGTTCATGGATTTGATGGGAGCAAATTTAAAGGTTGGGTGGGTTTTCCTGAGAGTAAAGGAGTGACAATTTTGGCAAGCCCAAAGACAAAGGGTCACTCTGGGGCCAGAGTAAAGAAGGGAGCAGAGAAGACAGTTTCATCTTGTCTTTTGCAACATCAGAGGTCTTCCCCCAGCAACAATATAATATTATATGATACTAGTATTATGAATGATGTATTAGTATTATCCTAATAATATAGTATGTTTTTATGTAGATATGACATGTAAGGTGCTCTGAGTCCCCTTCGGGGTGAAAAGAGCAGTATATAAATACCGTAAATAAATAAATAAATTAATAGTCTGTTGGAGCAAGGTGTGAATGTTTCTATTGGCCACCTTGATTAGCATTTGATGGCCTGACAGTTTGTAGGTGTGGATTGTTACTGCCTGGGAAATTCCTTTGTTGAGAGTTGATTAGGTGTTCCTGATTGTTTCTTATCTGGAGGGAATTTTGGGAGGGATGAGGTGAAGGGAATATAAGGAAGGCTCCAATGCCAGCCCAAGCCTCAAGCTATATCACCAATGTAACTGTTTATAGTAAAGCATACTGTTGAGACTAGGGTTCAGTACTTTGGGTAACTGATTTAAATTTTGGACTAATACCTGGAGTAGATTCACCATTCACTGGCACAAAGCTGCTAGCTGCACTCCTTCTAGCCCTGTGATTTAATACCATACACAGAGGAAATTTGAATCTGAATATGGATTTGAGTCCAGGAAGCTCAAAACAAAAGAAGCAAAAAAATCTTACTATTCCACTGTAGCAGACATCGTTTTGTCATAGAGCCTCCAACTAGGAGATGGCTTAAGATGAAGTAAAGATAGAACCTGGTTAAGATGATTGAGGAGTACTGATCTAAATGAAACTTTAAGCAATATTCCCTTCCTGGAGGAAAATATAAGATTGCATTTCATGTGTTAAATTTGCTGGCATCGCACAAGTAATAAATAAACTAATTCTTACAAGTGAATCTTCTTTAGCATTCATTGCTCTGCCTAGAAAATTGCTCACTTCAAAAAAAACCCACAACCCAACAAACCATTGGTATGTGGGTGTGGGCATGTGCTATAGCATGTGCTGCAAGCAAGCACCTTGCTGGATTGTGCTCTATACGCTTCCATCATTTGGCATCTTAACTTGTCAGAATATAGCATTTTCATTTCTCTGGATTTGCTTGTTATAAATCAGAGCTGCCTTATAATGAGTGAGGAAAAAATACCCAAAGTGTACATGTTGGAGGAATAAGGAATGTGTGGCCCTCCAGATGTTGGATTGCAGCTCCCATTAGACCTCATCCTTCACTGTACTAAATAAGGCTGATGGAATATGTAGTGTTTCCTCTGTATTTTGAAGGCTGAGGTCAGCTAGACCAGATTGAGGATGGTTAGACTTCTGGGCTGCCAGGAAATAAGGGTGCCAGATGTTCCCCATCAGCATCCCAGCCCTAGTCTATGTTTTGGAAAGGGGAGAATAATGAATGTGACACTAGCAGCTCACATGCAGAAAGAGAAGGGCTTCGAATTGTTGCCGATGTAAGCCACCCTGAGTCCCCCTTCGGGGGTTGAGAAAGAAAGGTACAAATGTTGGAAATAATAAATAAATAATGCTTTCTTCCTTAGAGTTACTACTGTTACAGCAGGTCTTCCTCTTCCTGTGGGTGCAGAGGTAGGGTGTGTGTGCATGTTTGCAGGGTGTGTGTTAAACCTGGTAGCATCTTTGTGATGTTATAATGGGGGTGGGAGTCATTGATAGGTCTAGAATCTATGTCCCATGAGGAGTGGCTTAAGGACCTGAGGATATTTAGCCTGGAGGAGAGATGGTTAAGAGATGACATGATAGCTATATTTGGATATATGAAATAACGTCATGTTGAGGAAGGAGCAAGCTTATTTTCTGCTGCTCCCAAGACTAAGACACAGAGCAACAGATTTAATCTATAAGAAAAATGTTCCACCTAAGCATTAGGAAGAACTTCCTGAAAGATCACCAATCGATCATGCTGTTTCAGACTGTAGTGGTGTCTCATTCTCTAGAACAGTGGCCTATAACTCCCAGAAATCCCAGCCAGTTTACCAGCTGTTAGGATTTCTGGGAGTTGAAAGCCAAAACATCTGGGGACCCACAGGTTGAGAACTACTGCTCTAGAGGTTTGTAACAGAAGCTGGATGGTCATCTGTCCAGAGTGCTTGGATTGTGTATTCCTTCATGGTAGAGATTGGACTGGATGACCTGTGGGTCTCTTCCAACTCTGTTGTTGTTACATAGAGCAGTGGTTCTCAACCTGTGGGTCCCCAGATGTTTTGGCCTACAGCTCCCAGAAATCCTAGTTTACCATACAGTATGTTAGGATTTCTGGAAGTTGAAGGCAAAAACATCTGGGGACCCACAGGTTGAGAGCACTGACATAGAGTATCTCCCCCCCCCCCCTTGGAGTATGTCATTCAATTTTTGTTTTGTTATTTAAGCCTAAAGTAGAAGTGGCACATGTAAACATCTTTTAAGTTAGAGCTCTTGTTCTGAGATTCTTCCTTATTGCCCTAACACTAGAGAAGGAGCATGCTTGTGCAATGGAAGGAGTTAGATCTTGTCAGTGTCAGGAATGTGGGGAAGGGGATATTGGGGAAGAGGCCATTTCTATTTCAACTCCTAAACTACACTAGTGATCCAAAGTATATACATCTGGAGTCAACCCCTAATGAACTGAGTGATAATGTCATGTTCCAGGCTCTCCTAGTGTCAGAGCTTAGGTTTAATTAAACAAACACAAGGTATGCCAAGATCATATTTCCTTCCAAATAAATTGAATTAAACATAATTAAAAGACATAGACAGAGTAAAGATGAACACTGCCAAGGTCAAGAGTCCAATTAATGCAGACAAGTCAAGTACTACAGAACAAGAACAAACAACAGCCAAGGTTACAGTTCAATAGTCAGATGCCAGGAGTTAAATTATCAGGGTGCATAAATCAAAGACCAAGAAGGCAGGGTACAAACCGAAGTCAGAGTTCCAAAGTCAAGCCAGATAGTCAGAAATACAAACTGAAGTCAAAATCCATGAATCAACGTCCAAAAAGGGTCAAGGATTCAGGATATAACAGTCGGAAACAGGATTACAGGAACCTAGGCCAGAGTCCAGAATTCTAACTCAGGAACAGCAGAGCCAATGGCGTTATTTGCTACAAAGAGCTATTCTTTGTAGCAGAATAAAATACAAAAAGCAAAATGCCATCAAAATAAATACATAACATAACAGTTCCAAAATGACATGATAGAGACAAAATGGGCCTTTGTTCTGTATTGTTGCCCTGGCATTGTGGCATGTGGACTGTGATGGGAGGAGTCGTGCTTGGCCCCAAACCTGGCAGCACCACCCTGAACTCCTCCCCTTCCTGAGTTTACTTGGGAGGCTGGACTTCCTTTCTGCCTCCATTCCAAGGATAGCACATGGGCGAAGCACGCGGAAATCTAAAGCTCGCTTAGACAACGCATCTTTATCCACGTATAGCTTTCTCCCAACGCTCTCAAGCCAGGATTGCAGTGATAGGAAGGCCAGCCCTTCACTCAAAGACTGTAATCTCTGGGGACCTCAGAACTTCGTGTGTCGGAGGACCATTTGGAGCAACAAAGGACACCTGGAATCGAAGAAAGGTACCTTCACTCTGCAACAAAGGCAAGTGAACGCAATCCCTTTGTTTAAAGGACCCTTTTTTGCAACCTATTTCAAGCTTTTTGGACCATCCTTTTTTTTTATAACTGATTGTAAACAAATAAACCATTGTTTTGAGTTCATCTTTTCTGGGTCCTGAACTCATTGCTCAAAACTCTCCAGGTTTTCTTTTTTATGGGAAAGCTAGAACGCGACCACCAGGGCCTATAGAAGCTTCTCCATTTCTCAAAGCCCTCTTTTCAGGCCCTGGGCGGGACGCCACAAAAGTGATAGTGTTGGTTGGAATTTTTGTGAAAGACATTTGCAAAGGTCCCACTATTCATTGCCCTATTTGCCAACCCTGATATCCAGACCTATAATTCTAAATCAGGGGTGTCAAACTTGTGGCCCTCCAAATGTCTGGTCTTCCAACTCTCAGAAGCCCTAGACAGCTTGTCCAATGGCCAGGAATTCTGGGAGCTGAAGACCAAAACACCCGGAGGGCCACAAGTTTGACACCACTCCTCTAAATTAAAGATGACAGGAGGAGGCGCAACAAACATAGTCCTCTTTCATAGTACACACTCATAGCATTTTGATAGTATTTCAATTGCCATGGTTTCATCTTGTGCACTCTTGGGATTTATAATTTCATAAGGCATTTGCAATTCTCTGCCGGAGAGTGCTAGTATCCCACTAATCCACAAATGAGATTTGAGACACAACCAGCCTGGTAGCTCCTGGCTATAAAGTAGGGATTCCCTCCCTGTGATTTTTTTCTTTACTTTGTTATTACTTTTCCTGGACCTGCTAGCATCCCAATGAAACCGAAGCTGTGATGGAAAGTGGAAGAGGCTGGGAGAGAAGAATATGTATTGCTTAAAAAAAAAGTAATATTGAAAAAGGCAGATTCTTGACAAATCCTCATTCTTGCATGTTCAGTATGTATGTACCACAAGTTTCATACAAGCATCAGGCTAATAATTACTCAGAAAGTCTTACCCAAAAGATAGCTTTTGTGGTTTGCCTTTCCAATGTTTTTATTTACATCTCATATGTTCCCGTCTTCTACTTCCTTACCAAGCAGTGAAGAAAAGCTTATTTAAATATTGTATATTCTGACTAAATAATCTAACAGTCATTTGCAAAGATCCAATTCCCAGTATTTGTTTTTTCTCACCTTAACCTGACAAGTGTAGGTATTTACTAGGCATGAGAAAAAAGTTATGAAAATGAAATGATTCGTAAGAAATTCGTAAGAAATGCTACTTTGGAGTATTTCATCTGGAACGCCAACCAGGAAGTGGACTTTCTTTATAGAACTTCGGGGCCAGGATTTTCTTAAGTGTCGTTATTAGGTCGTGACCCTCCTTCTCTCTCACCACCCTCCCGCCTCCTTGCCAATAAGTATTATGGCAAGGCGAGCCCTAAACTCGCTCCTTCTTTCGGCTGGAAGCCTGGAAAAATGTAAACAGAGGTTTACTCAGAGTAAATCTGCAAAGGAGGGCACTTTGGATGAAGTGCCCTCCTTTGTGGATTTACTTGAGTAAACCTCTCTGTTTACATTTTTCCAGGCTTCCCTGCCTCCTGCCTGCCAGGATCTAAAGCATCAAAGAGTATTGGGGTGAGAAACCAACCTAATGCCGGGATTCTGCAGCAAATCCTCCCCCAAGAATATGTATGTGTGTGCACCCAGGCAGCAAACGCTGTGCCCGGGTTTTGGCTTTTCCGGGCTCATAGAGAAGAGCCTTTTGCAGTTTGAGGAGGGACCACAGTCAGAATACTTCGGTTTGAATTTTACCTCTTCTTATACCCATTGTTATTACTGCTGTATTATTGCATGTGCATGGAATGTAGGTATATGACCAGTTGGATTACTTATAATATTAGGCACTTACAGTAGCATTCATTCTATTATACATTAGGTTGGTTTCTCACCCCAATACTCTTTGATGCTTTAGATCCTGGCAGGGCAGGAGGAGTGGACGGTTCTCCCTGCCCCTTCTGCCTGCCAGGATCTAAAGCCTTGAAGAGGCTTCATGACGGGCCAACTTCAGCCCTCCAGGTGTTTTGGACTTCAACTCCCACCATTCCTCACAGCCTCAGGCCTCTTCCTTTTCCTCTCAGCCTGGGCAAACTTGGGCCCTCGCTCCCTCAGGATCGGGGTGAGAGGCAGCGAGGAGCGAGGGGGGGGCTCCTCCTCCTTTTTTTTTTGCTGCTTCCAAGAATAGAATACCCCCCTCCCTCCTTCCTATTTGGAGAGTCCCATCTAGAATTCAGTGTGATTTATTCAAGTTTTGGCCTACAACTCCCAGAAATCCCAGCCAATTTACCAGCTGTTAGGATTTCTGGGAGTTGTAGGCCAAAACTACTGGAATGGGCGCTGGCATACGAACTACTAACGAATTTCGTTAGTAATTAAGTTACATTTTAGAATTTTTGGAAATTTTTTTGTAAGTCTTTCTATTACTAATCAAAAAAATCCCCCCCCCCCCCAATTTGATTTTAGAATCACGATTTTTGGGTTCGAAACCATGCCTAGTATTTACACACACATTGTAATGTGTAGATATGTGCAGACTACAAGTGTGGACTTTGGTACTGGATATAGTTGCAATATTGTAGCTTCTGATCTTATTCCACAAATAAGAAGATCCATCCTCTTATGATGACGGCACATCTTTGCTTATTGTCTAATTCAGGAGGAAGGTCACAAATACTATGGGAAATGGAGGGAGGAAGCTATAGTTCTTTCAGTACTTGGGCCTTGGTAGTTCTATACAGACAATATATGCAGTTCAAAGCTGTTTCGAAGGTGGGGTGGTCAATAAAATGTCAAAGTGCGCTGCAACACACATCAAACCAGAAACAGTGTGTTTAAAAAACTCACCAGAAAGTCCAGAATGAGCCCAAAATGGGTCCGGCTAATCAAAATATATCCCATTCAGGGCTTGAAACCAGTACCGGAAAATGAGGAGTGCTTTTCAGGACACAGCTAGCACTGAAATAACTCAAAAACTCCGAAACACAGTTGACTAGAAGGTAAACAATTACTCCCCTGGGTGAGGAAACCATATCATTTCCATGGGAACTCTCTCTTTCCACCCCTTTGTTCTCATTTCATGTGACCTGCCATGGTTCAGTGCTGATCCTGAACAGACATGGATATATGCATCAGTGCACCTTAACATCCCAATTAAGGGAAAAATAACTCCAGAGTATCTGTCCAGCTACAGATACTGCAGTTCGTGGATTCAGTTTGATCCACAGTTAGCCAATATTGTGGTCTTGAACTTGTTTCTGGGATGTTTGTGTAGGCACTGTAAAGCAAAACCAATAACTTTTAATCCACTTCTGTGTAGAACTGCCCTCAGCTATCAGACACAGCTAGAACTGTTCTCCCCGTAGCTAGAACTGAACTGAGGCCCCATCAACACTGACTATTTAATGCTATTTCAAACTGGCTTTGAAGAAAGTGGCTTCACTGTGCAGATAATTACAGAGGAAATCCTGAAACCAGTTTGAGATGGGATAGTGATTACACAAATCACAACGCCCTGATACATATTAAGGGCTTTCTTTCACAAGTTTTTGTGGGAATTTGTTGTCTGGTCACTGCAGTTTGAAGATGCCTCCAAACTGCATTAAATGGTCAGCGTAGATGGAGCCTGAGAAAAATCTGACACACATTACCAAAGATACTTCAGAAGCAGGCTAATAGGAGACTTCAACACCCTGATATTTCTTAGAAATCAAACTGCCAAGAATTTCAGGTGTGCCAAATTCTTCATTGGCCTTGCAGACAATTCCATTTTCCAGAAGGTGGAAGAGGCAACAAAGAGATTGACTATTTTGGATTTCATCCTAAACAATAGGGAAGAAATGGTCAAGGGAATAGAAGTAATTGGGATACTTGGGTGGGAGTGAACACACTTCTTATACAGAGGGAAAAGGAAGCCAAACCTAGTCAGACATGGAATTTTAAAAAGTCAAGTTTAGTAAACTTAAAGAAATCCTGAGTAAGATCCCTTGGTTAAAAATGATCAAATAGTTTGGAGATCCTGGTGAGTAGGATGTCTTAACAGTTGCAAAAAATTCCAGTGAGTGTGGGGACTGTCTTAAAAATCAAGGTTTGTCTATACAGAACCTTTAGATGAGGCTAAAAAAAGACATGTACTAGGAGGTTATCAACAAAGAGGAATACAAACAAATAGCCAGCACGTGTAGGGACAAGGGGGAAATGAAACCCCCAAAGCTCAGAATGAGTTCTGGCCTGCGAAAGAACTGTTCCTGAAGACAGCAGGCTAGCACAAGAGAGGTTATAAGATACACACATCCTCCAACAAAAAGTATTGTATAGAAGACAACAGGAGATATAGTCATTGCCTCTGTCTACTACATGTTGGCTGATGTAAACAACCAGTTTCCTTTATAGAATGACTATACTGACTCTGGCTACACAATAGTATTGGTTTTAAAAGTTTCTACCAAGGAAAACTGTGGATAACAGTTTGTTAAAGATGCTGAGAATAATATTACAATTCTTAGAGTTCCTGTTAGAGTTAGCAACCTTTGTATGCCTATTTGTTGTTGTGTGTCTTCAAATCATGTCAATTAATGGTAACTAATTGGAATTTGCCTGATTGCTGATTTGTTCACAAAGGTAGGCTTGACTGGTTCAGGTGCAGCCTACCTTTGTGACCACATTTCCCCCTATGAACCGGCACGGGCGCCAAGATCTTCTGGGGAGGCCCCTCCTCTTGGTCCCACCTCCGTATGAAGCGTGGTTGGTGGGGACAAGAAAGGCCTTCTCAGTGGTGGTCCCCAGCTTTGGAACACACTTCCCAGGGAACTTGGGCAAGCCCCCTCATTACAGCACTTTTGGAAGGAGTTAAACACTTGGGTTTTTCAGCAGGCCTTTGATAACGTTTAAGATAGTAGCTAGACTGATTACCAACTAGTGTAGTGTTTACATCTATATTTGATGGGTTTACAGCTGGGATGCTAAATTGACTATATGGATCCTTTTAATAAATTATGATAGCCACATTTTACAGATTTTATTTAATAGAGTTTGCTTTGTTAATTATATATGTCTGGTCTTGTGTAAGTATGTTTTTGATTTTATATGATGATATATTGCATTTTATGTGTTGTATGGCACCATTATGTGCTATTTTGTAAGCCACCCCCAGTTTGTATGGGAGATGGTGGCGGGGTATAAAGTTATTATTATTTTACTGACTCCAAAACACAGTATGAGACAGCAAATGAGATATATTTGTTGTATTTCGTATCACAAAATGACAAGTCGAACACTTCTCAAGCATTTAGGACTGTGTGATATATTTCTGAATGATGCGCACAGATCCAAGTAAGGTGGCTTTTTGCAGTAGACAGATCATGATTTTGTCCATGTTTATTGTTTCCAAATGCCTGCTGAGACCTTTTGGCACGGCACCCAGTGTGCCGATTACCACTGGGACCACCTGTACTGGTTTATGGCAGAGCCTTTGTAGTTCGATTTTGAGGTCTTGATAACGGCTGAGTTTTTCCTGTTGTTTTTCATCAATGCGACTGTCACCTGGTATGGCGACATCAATAATCCAAACTTTTTTCTTTTCCACAATCGTGATGTCTGGTGTATTGTGTTCCAAACTTTTGTCAGTTTGGATTTGAAAGTCCTACAGTATTTTTGCATGTCCATCATCATCATCGTCATCATTGTCACCATCGGTTTCTTTTTCCACACTCTTCCTGCATCATTCTAACTTGCAGCCATTGCAATTAGATTACTCAACTTGAGAGATCCAACTCTATCATACATTTCCTAAAGTTCCCAGAACTCCTTGTAGATAGGACATTTTCTAGATTAGATAGATGAGCAGGGATGTTGAGGCAACTTGGAGGTCTCCCATTCATGTCACCATAAATCAAAGTTGACTTGAAGGTGGTTAACAACAACACACGAACGATCCATCTAGTAGAATAAAAAGGGGGGAAATAAAGCTGTCACTCTGGCCAGGATACAACTTATGAGCAGCCATAGTGTGTTTCAGGCGAGGTAAAGACAGAGGGAACAATGTGCATTGTGCTAGATATATTCGCTGGAATACATTCAGTCCTGCCTGTATTCATCCAAACAGGAAGACCTTATGCCCAGCAGTATCCCATTGTTATGCAGGTCAGAAATGAGCAGCATGTTTCCCACAAAACTCCCCTCTTCTTTTTATCATGGGGTTTGCTTAGTGAATCTTTTTCACATTTCTAAATTTTTAAATACACTGAGTGAATAAAGTATTTAGAGCCCAAGAAGTTACTCATTCTCCTTGCTGGCTACAGTTGTGGGAGAGAGAGAGAAAAGACAAGTTGAGCTCCACTCCAGCCTTGAGGGGATATATCAGGAGGAGGCCCCAAAGAATGGGAAAAACAAACACTGAATTCTGCACAGTGTGGCGTGATTAAAATGACCCCCCTCTTGTCTCTCCCTCCCGGAGGAACTGACTTCTTGTTCAGGGGCAAGAGATAATTCACTCCCCTTTGCTGGCTGGCTCCTGAGCCTTTCTGGAGGAGAAGCTGTAAACTGTGTCAACCTGAAGTGAATTATTTACGATGGGTTTTTTCTTCTTCTTCCTGGACTGCCATTCAGCAGGGACTGAGACTGGGAAACTCATTTTCACTTAGGAGGTACCATATTCATAGGAGCATCTGAAGATTGCCTGCTGCAGCTCCAAGTGTTCCCCTCCCCGCTTTACACAGTTCATCCCCACCTGCATTGAGTCACTTGAATACAAACAAAGCACATCCACAATCCCATGTGTGTGTGTGTGTGTGTGTGTATGTGAGATTTTTCATCCCTAGCTACAAAGGACTAGTTCCAATGCAGTGAAAAACCACAACATTTATTACATCCCTGTCTAAAATGAACCTCAAAGCAAGCATTTCATCCTCTCTCATGTAATCATCATAAGGTAGAAAATGAAATTTCCCAAACCTAAAAGCATGCAGGAGAGTGCTTCAGGGCATCACATGTCAGTTTTTCCCTTTGATGTATGCCCCCCGCCCTTTAAGAAAAATAGTGGTGGAGGGGAAAAAAGAGGGGAAAAGATGCAGCCCATCTCTTTTGCAATTTTGGTGTTATCACTTAACTCTTTCGAGGCAGAATGACAGCTGGAAAAGGAAGGAGGGAAAAACACATGAAATGGTTTTAAAGGGACATTATTTAAAATGCCTTTGGTAATATCTTCAGTCTGGAAATGCCACATGGTGCTTGAATGCAGGGATAGGCTTCAAAGTGTCAGAAGGAGGGAGGCATCAGAGGAAGATGGCTTACTAATGTCACTCAGCTAGTTCAGTGTTTCTAGTTCATACAGTGAGTACACAAAAGCACAAGGCGGGGGTGCTTGCACAGTATACAAAAACAAATAGTAAAAGCAATCCACAAGGTTCACAGATAACCTACAATTGGATCCGGGTGAGTGCTGGATTCCAGCCTCACAGGACCTTCTATTTGTGAAGACCTGGTATAATCTATCATGGAACGCTCCGCTGCGTGACATTTGTGCAGTAACTCCATCACAGCCCTGAAGAAGCGAAACCCGCGAAATGGCGAAACGCTTTGGTGCCACGACACTCCAAGCCGTTGGCAAAGCTTCCACCATCGATGTGAAGTCCAGTTGCCCTGTACGCTACGCTATACTGCCTGGCAAAGGTTCCCTGCTACTACGAGGAAACCTCGCGCCATCCGTGCAACGAGATTTTCGTTGCAGCAGCTTGCGACGTTTGTTCCACTTTACGGCTACAAGCCAGTTGAATTCCGGGACCCCGTGGCAGACCGCCCGCCCGTCCCTCACTCTGAGTATTTTACCGAAGTTTGGACCCCCAAGCCAAGATTTAGCCCTTGGACACACCAAAAGATAGACTGTGTCCCACCTCCTGCAGAAAGTAAACAAACTTTCCCGCAACCGGAGCAGGAAAAGCCGCGGCTTTGCCGCTTTACATCTTCAGGCAAACCACTCGGTTTGCAAAAAAACCACACCCAGGGACTGTAACATATGCATTTACAGTGATAGACAGCATTCAACTGCTGACTTAGTGATTCTCCAACAACAAATGTGCATATTCTATGTACCCCATTGTAATGTGTGATGCATATATGTTTATTCAGTGACTTTATATCCATTATTGTGATTGTAATTTATGTGCCCTGCACCTACCTTACTAATCTGTGCCTAAACCCATGTATAATGTACTGTGCCTCTGCTTCGCACCCTGTGTTATAATCTCACTATATGTGTAAGTCAATGTGTGTTTTTGATAAATGATTGGGATAATATCTCATTGGCTTTTCCCTATTCATTCATGCTGTTTATGATACCCATTATCCTCATGCACACTGGGGATTTCTAGCATCCTTGTTCATACAGGAACCACAGCATTGCTCCTATAGAGGTGCACTCACCCAGATCCAATTGTAGGTTATCTGTGAACCTTGTGGATTGCTTTTACTATTTGTTTTTGTCTAGTTCATACAGGTCTGACCTTGCAAAAAAAGGAGAAAGGGCTAAAATAAAATCAAGATTAAAATGGGTCCCTCAGTTTCGTCTACACTCTACAGTGTTCCCTCACTTATCGCGGGTGTTACGTTCCAGGACCACCTGCAAAAAGTGAAAATTCACGAAGTAAGGACGCTATATTATTTATTTTAATATACAGTATATACATTATTTTATTATTCAGGGGAAAAACTTTTCCTTTACCTTATAAACAAAATCCTTCAGTCACTTTAGTTGAGCAGCAACTTTTAGAAAGCACTCCACTTCCATTGGGCATATATAAGAAACTTGCATGCGCAGTCTAGGCTTCATGCTTCCTTACCCGCCTCTGCTGTGTCTCCGCCCAATAAACACTCCTGGAGCCACTTCTGGGGCTGTGGTAGCGCAGTAAGCTGCACTTCATGACCAGCAGGCCTTCCCTGCCACACTTCAGGCTCAGTTCGCACACCACGCTCCCTTCCTGAGGCCCGTTGGCCACCAAGTGGCGCCACTTGCTGTCCACCAATATAATGTTAATATTTTACATTAATATTTATTTTTTAAAATCCGCAAAACAGCGAGTTCATGGGAAAAGCAAATCGTAAAGTAGCAAGGGAACACTGTAATTGCGTCATGTGAGAGGAATTTCCGCCGTGCTGCCATTTTCCCAGGGCAGACTCTAATGGCTTCATACACACAGGATCAGTCTGAGACATTCATTGCTGCAGGTGAAGGAAAGCTGAGAGAGGTGCCAAATGCATCTTAATTTAACCCTGGTAGTGGGATGACATCCTTCATCTCACTTGAAGGCAGAAGGCTAGTTTGAAGCTGGAGGGGACTTCTTGTTTAGAATGTTTGACTATAGTTCTCTTTTATAAGTTTCCATTAAGGGAACAGTCAAAATGCTCAGGTAGGGCAGATAGGGATGGATGTTGTTGCCCTTCCCCCTGTCTGAGTTTAACAGCAGGGCCAGCTCTTTCAACAGTTAACATATTGCCGCTCTTATTTGCTTGAGTCTGTTTAATCTTCTAATGTGAGCTCCACTGAGTTTTCATGGTGCTCATGCTGTCCTCCATCTTCCATCATATTCCGGTATTTCCCAAACAAGCCTTGCTCTGTACTTCTGTAATGGCACTTATCTCTCTGTCTAAACTCCTCCGTTATCCCCACTGTGACTGCCTATTTACACTTACTGCTACTGTCATTGTCAGCTGGGTTTTTCCATCTGCTTCCAGCACTGAGATTAGATCACATTTTGTGATTTATTCAGGCAAGCCAGATTTTTTTTTAACGTCAGTTAGTGCAATCCATGAATTTAGGGCTGGAGTAAAGTAAATTATCACAAAGCGCATTGTTTGTGCAGCTGAGAGCCAGCGCGGTACAGTAGTTTGAGTTGTTTGACCAGGGTTCAAATCCTTACTCAGCTGTGGAAACTCTCCATGTGATCTTGGGTTGAGAGATCTTGTGATTGTCAGAGCTAGTGATGAGGATGAAGATGAAGGGCTGCTTCAGCTAGCATCTGAGTTAGGGGCAAGCAGGGAGCAGCAGCCTGACACTGAGGAATCTACCCCTGCAGAGCAGGACCAAGAGCCTCAGGGAAATAGAGATCAGGAGTTCCAGGAAGCAGACCAAGAGTTAAGCATTCCAGCTAGGCTGCAATTAAGAACTGATGCCATCCAACTGAGGACATCTAAAGTGGCATAAATAGATGGAGGCTGTTTCTAGTAGTTTGCTGGGAGCAATGTTTGTGGAACCTCTACATCTGGAATATGTATTGGTGAGCTCTTGGATGGAACTTTAGATTTGGTGACTGAACTATGTTTTTGGACTATGACTTAGATTGGTGAGATTGCTTGGCTTTAACCCTTGGAAAGAACTCTGGACTCTTTGTATGCTTTGCCCTTGTCAGACTGCTTGTTGTGTTTTGACTACAAGACTGCCTTTTGACTCCAAGATGGTGAGCGGCTGCATTTAACAGAGATTCTGTGTCAGGTCCTTGACTGTGATCTCTCAACCACAAAGAGAGTGATAGGTTTACCTTAAGGTTTCCATAAGTTGAAAATTATTTGGTGGGTGACCGGGGCTAAATCGGTGCATGCTGGCACATTTAGCCTTCTTCACCCTCTAGGGCCTGTAAAAATGGCTTTTGCGAGATGGACGTGAAAGCTTTGGGCCCTGAAGGCAGAGAAAAGCCTTCCCATACACAAAACCTTAAAAGTCTTTGAGAAACAAGTTCCAGACTTAAAATAGTGAACTCAAATAAGGTTTATTGAATAACAACCAGTGAAAAACAACTGGTGGCCCAAAAACGCTTAGTTGGTTGCTAAGAAAGGTCCTTGAAAAACGGAACGATCACTTGCCTCTTTGTTTTGCAGAGTGATGGTGCTTTTTTCGATCAGGATTCCTTTGTGGCCTTCAATGGTACCTTGGCTCGCGAAGTCCGCTGGTACCCCAAAGATTGCAGTCTCTGTGTGAAGGGAGACCTTCTTATTTACTGTAATCTTTGGCTGAAAGCTTCAGGTTGGCTTTGTAGGTGGACAAAGGTGCTTTGTCTCAGCATGGATGGATTTCCATGCACGCCCATGCGGCTTCTTTCTTAGAATGGTCAAAGAGAGGAAGTCCTGCCCCTCAGATGACCTCAGAAAGGGGAGGAGTTAGGGTGGTGACATCACCTTGGCACCCAACACAGTCCCTCCCACCAAGTCCACATGGTTGAGGACAAAGGAATGCAGGTAAAGGTAACCAAGTCCATGATGCAGTACCAAATAAGCCCCGTAGGGGCGTAATAAGCTTCGTGCAAAGAGGGCATTAGAAAATTATTCTATTGGGATTTTGTAT
The DNA here is from genome assembly GCA_030556195.1 of Anolis apletophallus. Taxonomy (NCBI): domain Eukaryota; kingdom Metazoa; phylum Chordata; class Lepidosauria; order Squamata; family Anolidae; genus Anolis; species Anolis apletophallus. The sequence goes on along the minus strand of JARBWK010000006.1, from coordinate 97,702,966 downwards.
GATTGCATATGGCGGACTGAAGTGCGGAACTGACTAAAAATGAAATCAAGCAAAGTGAATTCACACAACCAAGCTTTCTAGTTTTGCAAAGTTTACACGGGGACAAACTAGATGTTCAGGTAAATACCTTACAATTAACCTGTTTTCTTTTCGATTAGAGGGTTATATCAGAAATAGAGTGGTTCTTGATATTGATTGGCATTTGATTCCAGGATAAACACACATGGAAATGTGTGGATTCTAAAACCCATGGGTGCTGAAGTCCTGTTATATACAATGGCTGAGTAAAATGGCATCTCTTATACAAAATGGAAACATCAAGGCTTGCTTTTTGGGTCTTGAGAGGTGGAGGATGGTGAAGTTGGATATTTTCAAGCCATGCATATGGAGGGCTGACTGTATACGTATCTGAGTAATCAAACTTGCAAATTAAATGCAGACTTCCAAATTAATCCCACAACTAATCACAAAACCAAGCATACTAAATGCAAGGTAATATTGCTGGGGGACAAGCATGCGTTATAGGAGCACATCTATTGAATTTATGCTACATTTATTGCCCAATTCCACTGTCAGTCATGTGATTCTTTCAGAATTCACATAGTGTTTATAAACTCATCTCTAAACTGCCAAAAGTGCACTGAGCTGTGGTGTAGGAAAACTGAGTTTTGCGGTGAGGTGGGCACTTGTGGATAGGAATCGTTGTGCAGCGACTTCAGAGTACTGCATTCAGCCCACACATTCCACATGCCAATTTTCTTTTCTTTCTTCCATTTCTTCTGGCCTGGCAGAATAGGTTGGAGGGTAGTAAAAAGGGTCCTGCTTAAGTTTGTACTTGACTTTGGGTTGCGGGTTTGTGTTGATGCCGCAACTCACTCTGTCTGCTTGATGTTGCTTGACCCTGAAAGCTGGGAAGCTTCAAGCACCCTGAAATCTAAGGAGAAGGGAAAGAGGAAAGCAAAGATGAAAACAAATCACTCTTTTTTTGCCTGCATGACAGCTGGGAAGGGACTGAAAGCTGCTGTCAGAGAACCAGAGCCAGCATGACTGACATACAGAGCCACATCATTTCAACAGGCATCTCTGCTCACACATGCACACACACACTTTATTCTTGCATTCATTTTGTGCTATAAAACCATTTAAACAGCATTCCCATTGAATATTATCGGCCCAAATATTCTCTCCAGCCCAAAATTGGTCTGCAAAAGCAAGATTTTTAGAATAAATGTATTTTATAATTTGGCAAATCTCATGGATGTTATGGGTTTCACAACATCACTCCCATTCCAGTAAACATACACATACATTACATACACAGCAATGAAATTGGTAAAAAAAAACCCCAGCTTAAGCTCCATGAGTGGGTGGAAGAATCCTTGCTGTTCTTCTTGAAATGCATCAACTTTTTGACATTTTCTCTGGGTCAGAGATGGACGTGTTGTATGCAAATCTCTTTCCCGCTGTACTTCTGCCATTCTATTAGGGGAGGAAGGAAAAGGCCAAAATGAAACCCCTGCTTTAGGGTAATTACTCAGGAAAACAGGAGAGCCCACCATTTGTTTTCATTATTGATACTTCAATTAGACACCGGGGACTGCATTTCTCTCCAGATAATGAGCAATCTGCTTCAAACAGACATAGATTCTCCTGCTATCCCTGACAGATGTGGAGTTTTTCATCCTTTGCCAAAACTGAAATAAATACACAATGTTATATTTTAGAAGATAGTCACCCAGCTGCAGTGGTCAACCCTGTGTTACGGTATATGCAAACTGGGGTTATACATGGCAATTGATAGGGTTTTAAAATTTTATTTCCTCCATTTTCATTACTATTAATGTTTGTCAACACTTACATGTTTTTTTTAAAAAAACAATAATTTTGGATTTTTTATTTTCCAGATGTGATTGGAGAAAATGGTGAGACAAGGGAATCAGTAGCTACTGAAATGGACATCCAAGTGCCACCTCTGTGTTGATGGAGGCAGGCAGGATTTTCCCCGGGTACTGGTTGTGGGGGGTCGGGAGCAGGTGAGGGTTTTGCCCTCCTTTCTGCTAGAGATCCCTGTGTACAACTGGTGGGCCACTGTGTGACACAGAATGCTGGACTAGATGGGCTGAGGCCCGATTCAGCATGGCTCTTCTTATGTTCTTATGTTCTTAATAGCATGGGATTAAGAATTTGTTGCCTACTGTATATTACACCACTGTATATTACATCAGCGCTGTCTCCGAAAAATCCTGCAAATCTCTTGGGAAGACAGGTGGACAAATGTCAGCGTGCTGGAAGAAGCAAAGACCACCAGCATTGAAGCGATGCTCCTCCACCATCAACTCTGCTGGACTGGCCAGCTACTCTTCTCCAAACTCAAGAACAGGAAACAGAATGTTGGTAGACAGGAAAAGAGATTTAAAGATGGGCTCAAAGCTAACCTTAAAAACTGTGGCATAGACACCAAGAACTGGGAAGCCCTGGCCCTTGGGCGCTCTAACTGGAGGTCTGCTGTGACCAGCAGTGCTGCAAAATTTGAAAAGGCACAAACGGAGGGCAAAAGAGAGAAACATGCCAAGAGGAAGGCACATCAAGCCAACCCTGACCAGGACCGCCTTCCACCTGGAAACCGATGTCCTCATTGCAGGAGAAGATACGAATCAAGAATAGGGATACACAGCCACCTATGGACCCATCTCCAAGACATCACATCTGGAAGACAATCATCCTCGAGTTATGAGGGATCGCCTAACAGCTGACATTACACTACTGTACACACATCCCTCTTTTCTGAGATTGCCGTATTACTTTATCTAGAACCTAAGCATTCTGCCTGGTGCCCATTTGCAGCATTAGTTGGCATAGATGGCACGTTTTCATTTCCAAAAGTGGGAAAAGCCAGGTCTTTAGTCTTTCTTAGGTGAGTTATGAGACAAAACATGCAGTTGCTATTCTGATCAAACTTTGGACCATAACTTGTGGCTTATTGGAACATTGAGACATGCATGTCATGTCCCTTCCCTCCTTAAACTAACACTAGGAGTCAGGCATGTAGCTGGAGGGGGGGCGCTTAGGGGGCTTCAGCCCCCCCCCGAAATTCTCAGCGTGGTCCGCGAGAAGGCCTTACTGGTACATTATTTAAACTGTTACATTTATTCATATCATGATCTGATCACCATGCTCATTATATCCCACATTCATGGGGTTATTGGGATAACAATACAAAAGGTTTGCTAGGGTAGACCCTCTTCCACCCAGTCTCAGCCCCCAAAACCAAACTCAGCCCCCCCCAAATCAAAATCCTGGCTACGGCCCTGCTAGGGGTGAAACAGTATGTTGTTAAAGCACCAGAAGGTCAGGATAAGGGAGATGTGACAGCGTTGGTGTGAAATAAGAACTACAAATTCTATTAGGCTGCTGTAATTAGTCTGATAAACTCAATTTTGACAATAGCTGACATCTCACCCATGATCTGTATTGTTCAGCTGAACTCTGCCATTTGTGCTATGCTAGAGCCCCCGGTGGCACAGTGGGTTAAAGCGCTGAGCTGCTGAATTTGCTGACCGAAAAGTTGCTGGTTCGAATCCGGTGAGCTGTCAGTCCCAGCTTCTGCCAACCTAGCAATTCAAAAACATGCTAATGTGAGTAGATCAATAGGTACCGCTCCAGCAGGAAGGTAACGGTGCTCCATGCAGTCATGCCGGCTACATGACCTTGGAGGTATCTACAGACAACGCCAGCTCTTTGGCTTAGAAATGGAGATGAGCACCAACCTCCAGAGTTTGACATGACTTAATGTCAGGGGAAAACCTTTACCTACCTTAGACATGCTGAAACGGACATATCATGTGCCCAGTGCCACCCACTGTGACATTATGGCTGCAGTGACAGATCTTGAGAGCATCCTTGTAAGCAACTAGTAATCTGTGTTTCCATTCTGTGCAGGTCACATAAAACTTGCATGAATTATTGCTCATGCACACTTTGTCTTTTTCTTTGTAGTTGTAATGTAAAATACTGATGCTTAAAATATAATCTATCTCAACCAGTGGTATTAGTATTCTGGACTGAAAGCAGTATTGTACTTGGAAGTTTCTTTGGTCAAAGTTATCGTCCGTTGTCTGCTTCCCAGTTACTTAGTTTCAGGGCTCATCCTTGGCTTTGTGTTCCACCTGAGAGGACACTGTGGGGCTAATATTTCAGTATTACCTTACCGTGGCACATATGTAAAAGGTGAACCTAGCAAAATGGTGTCAACAGAAGCAATCAGCTACCTCCACAAGCCCTGGCAGCAGGTGAATGTCACAAGAGACAAAGGGAGAAGGAGAGAGGGAGAAAAATCCACGTCCAGAATTTTAACCATTACTGTATTGTCTTTCTGATTCAATGTTCTAGCTGTTTCATTAATTAGTTAAAAACATTTACATTTTCCATTTCTTCCATCCACTCTTTGGAGGGTTCTCAAATTAAACGGAAAGAAACTATAATAAAATCTGATTTAAAATATAACATTACTAAAAAGCATAAAAACCTAATGGCCAATAAAACTAAAAGTCCAGAAAAAAACCCCCAGCAATTAAAAAGAAAGAAAACCTAAAGCAATAAAGGCAAGCTTGCAGATTAGATGTCAACTGTGTGACAATCTGCATGCTGATCATTGCTGCTTTTGGTATGGATCAATCGCCTCAAGAGGAAAACAGCTAATATAGTTTCACATGGAAATTAAACCAAATCTCCATGAAAGCGGATTTGGTCTGTATACAAGATGCACTGCTCTTCTTCTTGGTTTGGATTCCTAAAACCTCCTCGATAGCATGGCTGCTGGACTTGAAGATTCTGTAAAATCTAGTCCAAAAAACGTAGCTTTGCCAAGTGGAACAAGTCAACTTCAGAAAATGATTTGAAGGTACGAAAATTGCATAATGTCGGTCTTTCACAAACTAGTGCCCTTTAGAGGTGTTGTCTATGCTTATTGGGGGATGATGAGATTTGTAATCCAATATCTCTGGAAGGCATGAGATTCAGGAAAGGTTATATTATTCATTCAGCAGTTCACCTACCTGGGAAGCATCATCTCTTCAGACGCCAAGATTGATAAAGAGATAGATCACAGATTAGCAAAGGCATATAGTGCATTTGGAAGGCTTCACAAAAGAGTCTGGAGCAACAAGCACCCGAGGCAACGCACCAAAATCAGTGTGTACAGAGCAATCATACGGTCTATTCTCCTCTATGGGTCTGAAACATGGGTCCACTATCGCCAACACCTACGGCTCCTCGAACACTTTCATCAGCACTGTCTTCACACAATCCTAAATATACACTGGACCGACTATGTGACTAATGTTGCTGTCCTTGAAAAAGCAGGAATCACCAGCATTGAGACCATGCTATTGAAAACACAGGCAGGGCACATCTCTAGGATGGAGGACCACCACCTCCCAAAGATACTACTCTATGGTGAACTCGCCACGGGTCAGCACAAGAGAGGCGCCCCCTAAAAGAGATATAAGGACTCCCTGAAACAACATCTTAGGCTTGGCCAGATTGATCACCAACAATGGTCCACCCTGGCCTCACATCGGGAGGCATGGAGACGCACTATCCACAATGCTGCGGCCTCTTTAATCGAGAAGACATGCCGAACGGGTCTCGTGATTGTAGAGAAACGAGGATATTTTAAAATCTTGAGAAAGAACCACACTAAATAAAAACGACATCACCCAAGGAGACTTTCTGCTGTGCTTTCTGCTGTGCTTTCTGAACTTGCCTATCTCAGATTGGCCTTTTTAGTCATCAACGCGCTTGTAAAAAGCATGGGATGAGTCCTTCCTAAGAATCTTCATTCGCGAAGTAATGCCGAGAGAGATAATATTTTTGCTCTGTGTTTTTTAAGTAGGCTTTTGATTGGTTGTGAAGACAGAGCACTGATTTTTCAGAGTGATGGATGCATTCAGACGTGTTGACACAACACATTGCAGCTTTTAACCTTTTCAGTCACTGGGCAACTTCATGCTGAGTGATTCAGCAAAGTGTGACATTGGTTACAATACTAGGTACAAAAATAGTGCAGTACAAGGATATTTGGTGCCTGAATATCTGAAGCCCTCCACTTATATTATCATAGTTCATTGACCTTAAGCACTCACCTAGTTAGTTATGTATGCAATGACAGACTGTCATAAATTCACTGCCTTTACCTTTAGCGGAAATTTGCCACCATTTATCACTCGCCCTGTATTGCATAAGCTATGACTCCTTACAGATTTAAGAGTTAGGAAACTACAATGCATAGTTACTTGGTAACTACACAGTGCTGAGTTGTCTTCAAGGACACAAAGCTTGTAAAATATGATAAAACAAAGTTTCCACCATTTTCTCAGAGGTTTTCTGAGATATGGCTATAGTTAGGCTTCCTTGCTATGTGCCTTAATGAACATTATACTGTGTGATCACTGTATTTTCACTTGACATAGCAGTTGAATTGAGAGTCAGAATGATGTAGCCCAGTGGTTCTCAAACCTTTCCAGAAAACACCATGACAGGGTTGCTATAGGGTCACCAAAAGTCTGAAACAACTGGAAAGTACACAACCACAAACCAGACGACTTATCTTAGGAGTCATGAATGTCACAGGTGTATGAAGGTGATATCTCAACATGACAATGATGATGTTTGTTTATTTATACCCCACTTTATCTCTTCACAAGAGACTCAAAGCAAAAGGTAGTCACATTGGTGACTACTTTGAAGATCACTTTCACACTACACACACTAGAGCAGCCTGATATCACTTAAGCTGCTGTGGTTCCATTAATGGAATTTTGAGATTGAAGTTTTGTGAGGAACTCTGAATGCTCTGCTCAAGGACTATAAAAGATCCTTTGTTCTCACACTGATGCTGGGGAAAATGGAAGGAAAAAGAAAGAGGGGCCGACCAAGGGCAAGATGGATGGAGGGTATCCTTGAAGTGACTGGCTTGACTCTGAAGAAGCTGGGGGTGCTGACAGCTGATAGCGCGCTCTTGTCTGGGCTGGTCCAAGAGGTCACGAAGAGTCGGAAGTGACTGAACGAATAAACAACAAATGTATACCCCTCATGGGACCAGTCTCATCATTAGACCTAGCTAGTAGCTACTCAAGCACTCCAAGCAGGAACAGTGATTTCAGGCTCTTCCTCATTATGCCCTTTCCTCCCATTGAAGGAGAGAATTGTATTTTTGCCACATAGCTTAGCTGACTCCACAACAGAGCCTGCTGCTTTAGGTTGGATGAGGTGGAAGAAATCATTTTTATTGCCCATGTGGAAAAAAATCAACCTCTGGTACAGTCAGCTACTGTATGTCATCTGAACCATCTCACACTTTATCCCAGACATGTTTCAAGACATCCCTGACTTCACATTTATTTGTTTTTCATAAACATGTGACCCATTGGGAAACCTTAGCCATCTTCCACATTTGCACAGTTATGGTAGCTTGATACCACTTTCACTGCCATGACTGTTTCTCCATGCCACAAATAGAAATAAGCTGGTATGACAGCTGACTTCTCCTTCCACTCTGGTAGCAGGCCTAGTTAAGTCTCATTCATTGCCTTTAGAGACACTTAATAGACTATATGGACTTCATGCGAGTCCTGTGCGCCTCTTGCTCAGTGGGTGGAAAACAGCCAGTTGAAAGGCAGCCAGAGCCCCTGGGAAGAGTCCTGCCTGTCCCCCCCGCTCCGCTCCCCAGCCCCCAGGGTGACTTTCCTCCACATCTGAGGATGGAACCAGCTATCTGAGAGGGAGCTGGTGGTGAGTCTGATTTTTTTTTGGTTGGACACCAGTTTGACACTGATTTCTTCCCTCCGCATCCCAGTCTAAGCTGGGTTAAACATGCGTGTCAGCCATTAATGAAGTCATTCTGAAATTTCGAATTAATCCCAATCAATTTTGAAATGTTAATGAAAAATTTCGGAAGTCTATCAGATTCAACGCCAGCACCTAGTGATCCAAAGCGAGTTTTTAACCATTTTCTTTGATCAACCAGGCCTAATAGATATATAGGCAGGAGTTACACCCTTAAAAATATTTTTCTTATTTGTAACTTGGAGCATACCTTTTATATGCACTTTCAGGTGCAAGATAACAATATCCCGGTTTTAAGCCCTTTTGTGTGTCTCGTTCTTCTTACAAGGGAAAACCTGTTAAAGAAGCAAAATGAAATAACTGCACAAGTCCTTTAACTGGGATTTTGAGTGTCTCTGCTAGAAGCGCCTCTGGTAACCCAAATGAAAAGAGGAAGTCTAAAATGAAGGGAAGGAGAAGTGGAAAGCTTTCTTCTTGGAATCCTTTCCCAGGCAGCTTTGCTCTTACCTTCTGTCAGCTGAGCAAGAGTCTTTATTTCACAAGGTGAATATTCCATCTTTTACCTGTGTGGAATTTTGTGTTACATTAAATGTTTGTTACTATTTTTGATGAAGTGCCCCGTGTTCTCAGGGGATTGTGGTGACCGATATAATCTTGTCATCTAACATAGTTGAGAAATCTGGCAAATCACTGTCTTTCTGATGTTGAATCTTCATTTAACTCAAATTCCTGAGCTATATAGTTGGGAACAATTGGCATGTGTCGGCGATGTGCTTGGTATTGGTGGTCCCACTGACTTAGTGCATTGATGAACAATACTGCATCCACAAACAGAAGGTCTGGGTTATATCCTCATGCCATCTTCCACTGTTGTAAGATGGGTGGGAGCTTACTATCATGAATAGCGATAGTTTATGCACTTCAGCCCAGGAAAGGACAACCTCCCAAGTTCAAACCTTCCTAATGCTGCAACCTTAATACAGTTCCTCATGTTGTGGTGTGATCCCCAACCACAAAATTATTTTCGTTGCTACTTCATAGCTGTAATTTTGCTACTGTTGTGAACTGTAATGTAAATATCTGATATGCAGGATATTTTTATTCACTGAACCAAACTTGACACAAATACCCGATTCACCCAGATTTGAATACTGGTGGGATTGGCGGGGATTGATTTTATCAATTGGGAGTTGTAGTTGCTCAGGATTTATAGATAACCTACAATCAGAAGAGCATTGTTCAGAACTCCATCAACTATGGAATTGAACCAAACTTGGCACTCAGAACCCCCACGACCAACAGAAAATTCTGTGTTTTCTGATCGTCTTTGGCAACCCCTCTGACACCCCCTTGTGACCCCCCCAGGGGTCCCAACCCTCAGGTTGAGAAACAATGCTCCTGACCATAACCCATATGTGGCTATGGCTGTTAATGTCACCATTAACAGCCAAAATTTAAAATTTTTAAAAACA
>JARBWK010000006.1:97590300-97693643 GCA_030556195.1 Anolis apletophallus | reverse complement strand
CATTTATCACTCGCCCTGTATTGCATAAGCTATGACTCCCTACAGATTTAAGAGTTGGGAAACTACAATGCATAGTTACTTAGTAAACTACACAGTGCTGAGTTGTCTTCAAGGACACAACGCTTGTAAAATATGATAAAACAAAGTTTCCACTATTTTCTCAGGTTTTCTGAGATATGGTTTTCAAGGTCAATTCCCAAGCAAACCCTTTCAGTACTTTCTGTTGGTAATGAGAGTTCAATATGCCAAGTTTGTTCAATTCCATTGTTGCAAGAGTTCAGGATGCTCTTTGATTGTGTGTTAACTATAAATCCCAGAAACTGTAACTCCCAAATGTCAAGGTCTATTTTTCCCAAACTCCATCTGTGTTCACATTTGGGCATATTGAGTATTCATGCCAAGTTTGGTCCTGATCCAACATTGTTTGAGTCCACAGTGCTCTCTGGATATAGGTGAACTACAACTCCAAAACCCAAGGTCAATGCTCACCAAACTCTTGTAGTATTTTCTCTTGGTTATGAGAGTTCTGTGTGGGAAGTTTGTGTCTTTCTGCCATTCCTGCTAGGATATCTATGTTGTGTTCATCGAAACAGGCCCAGGTTTCACACTGAGCGTATAAATACATTTTAAAACATATTAACTATATGTATTACTGTGTTAGAGTGTCATTTTGTGTCATTTTGGTTGGTGGTGTGCCCCAGGATTTTGTAAATGTAAAAACTGTGCCGCGGCTCAAAAAAGGTTGAAAAACGCTGCCTTAATGAACATTATACTGTGTGATCACTGTATTTTCACTTGACATAGCAGTAGAATTGAGAATCAGAATGATGTAGCCCAGTGGTTCTCAAACCTTTCCAAAAAAACACCATGACAGGGTTGCTATAGGGTCACCAAAAGTCTGAAACAACTAGAAAGTACACAACAACAAACCAGACTACTTATCTTAGGAGTCATGAATGTCACAGGTGTATGAAGGTGATATCTCAACATGACAATGATGATGTTTGTTTATTTATACCCCACTTTATCTCTTCACAAGGAGACTCAAAGCAAAGGTAGTCACATTGGTGACTACTTTGCAAGACTTCACTTTCACACTACACACTTAGAGCAGCCTGATATCACTTAAGCTGCTGTGGTTCCATTGTATGGAATTTTGGAGATTGAAGTTTTGTGAGGAACTCTGAATGCTCTGCTCAAGGACTATAAAGATCCTTTGTTCTCACACTGATGCTGGGGAAAATGGAAGGAAAAAGAAAGAGGGGCCGACCAAGGGCAAGATGGATGGAGGGTATCCTTGAAGTGACTGGCTTGACTCTGAAGAAGCTGGGGGTGCTGACAGCTGATAGCGCGCTCTTGTCTGGGCTGGTCCAAGAGGTCACGAAGAGTCGGAAGTGACTGAACAAATAAACAACAAATGTATACCCCTCATGGGACCAGTCTCATCATTAGACCTAGCTAGTAGCTACTCAAGCACTCCAAGCAGGAACAGTGACATTCAGGCTCTTCCTCATTATGCCCTTTCCTCTCCATTGAAGGAGAGAATTGTATTGCCACATAGCTTAGCTGGACTCCACAACAGAGCCTGCTGCTTTAGGTTGGATGAGGTGGAAGAAATCATTTTATTGCCCATGTGGAAAAAAAATCAACCTCTGGTACAGTCAGCTACTGTATGTCATCTGAATGCCATCTCACACTTTATCCCAGACATGTTTCAAGACATCCCTGACTTCACATTTATTTGTTTTTCATAAACATGTGACCCATTGGGAAACCTTAGCCATCTTCCACATTTGCACAGTTATGGTAGCTTGATACCACTTTCACTGCCATGACTGTTTCTCCATGCCACAAATAGAAATAAGCTGGTATGACAGCTGACTTCTCCTTCCACTCTGGTAGCAGGCTAGTTAAGTCTCATTCATTGCCTTTAGAGGACACTTAATAGACTATATGGACTAGCGAGTCCTGTGCGTCCTCTTGCTCAGTGGGTGGAAAACAGCCAGTTGAAAGGCAGCCAGAGCCCCCGGGAAGAGTCCTGTCTGTCCCCCCGCTCCGCTCCCCAGCCCCCAGGGTGGCTTTCCTCCACATCTGAGGATGGAACCAGCTATCTGAGAGGGAGCTGGTGGTGAGTCTGATTTTTTTTTTTGGTTGGACAACAGTTTGACGCTGATTTCTTCCCTCCGCGTCCCAGTCTAAGCTGGGTTAAACATGCGTGTCAGCCATTAACGAAGTCATTCTGAAATTTCAGAATTAATCCCAATCAATTTTGAAATTTTAATGAAAAATTTCAGAAGTCTATCAGATTCAAAGCGCCAGCACCCCCTAGATCCAAAGCGAGTTTTTAACCATTTTCTTTGATCAACCAGGCCTAATAGATATATAGGCAGGAGTTACACTTAAAATATTTTTTCTTATTTGTAACTTGGAGCATACCTTTATATGCACTTTCAGGTGCAAGATAACAATATCCTTAGTTTTAAGCCCTTTTGTGTGTCTCGTTCTTCTTACAAGGGAAAACCTGTTAAAGAAGCAAAATGAAATAGCTGCACAAGTCCTTTTAACTGGGATTTTGGAGGTCTCTGCCTAGAAGCGCCTCTGGTAACCCAAATGAAAAGAGAAGTCTAAAATGAAGGGAAGGAGAATGGAAAGCTTTCTTCTTGGAATCCTTTCCCAGGCCAGCTTTGCTCTTACCTTCTGTCAGCTGAGCAAGGAGATCTTTATTTCACAAGGTGAATATTGTCTCCATCTTTTACCTGTGTGGAATTTTGTGTTACATTAAATGTTTGTGTTACTATTTTGATGAAGTGCCCGTATTTCTCAGGGATTGGGGTGACCGATATAATCTTGTCATCTAACATAGTTGAGAATTTAGCCAATCTGTCTTTCTGATGTTGAATCTTCATTTAACTCAAAATTCCTGAGCCCTTATAGTTGGGAACAATTGGCATATTATCGGCCGATGCTGTGTGCTTGGTATTGGTGGTCCCACTGACTTAGTGCATTGATGAACAATACTGGCATCCACAAACAGAAGGTCTGGGTTATATCCTCAATGCCATCTTCCACTGTTGTAAGATGGTGGGAGCTTACTATCATGAATAAGCGATAGTTTATGCACTTCAGCCCAGGAAAGGACAACCTCCCAAGTTCAACCTTCCTAATGCTGCAACCCCTTAATACAGTTCCTCATGTTGTGGTGATCCCCAACCACAAAATTATTTTCGTTGCTACTTCATAACTGTAATTTTGCTACTGTTGTGAACTGTAATGTAAATATCTGATATGCAGGATGTATTTTTATTCACTGAACCAAACTTGACACAAATTCCCGATTCACCCAGATTTGAATACTGGTGGGATTGGCGGGGGGGATTGATTTTGTCATTTGGGAGTTGTAGTTGCTGGGATTTGCCTGCCCACCCCTGAAATAAAGAGACCACACAAGTATAGTTGGGTTCAAATTATGGGCAACGTTTATTGTAAATTGTTACCTATTTAATTCGTCCTAACCTAAACTAGTAGGAATCAGGAACTTGGTGACAGAGCCGAGGAGGTATCCCAATTGGCTATACCCCTCGGCTAACAGTGGCAAAAAACCTCTTTGCTCTAACCAGAACCAAACAACAGTTAAACAAGTGGACAGAAGTCTATATCCGAAGAATGTCACAATCAGACTCTGTCATAGTATGCCATTAAGCCTTGCCTCACCGAAACTACCTTTCGAGTGAGTGATTGAACAAATGACCCACCCCCATTCGAACTGTGGGAGGGGGCTTGTGTGAAGACAACTTTGCATACTCCTCTCTATTTTCCGCCACCGATGTGGACAGGTGTCCACCTAGTCCACATCCCCCACCAAGCTCTCTAATGCCAACTGAATCCCAAACTGTAGATTGGACAAAAACAAATTGTTGCCCTCATCAGACAGATGAATACCATCTGCCCGATACAAATTTAAATTTGTGTGGGAAATATTGCCATGACCAATGTATGATCCGTTGCCATGCGACAAAAAGGCTCGCATGGCACGGTTCACACGTCTTCTTGATCGCTCAAGTCGACGAACGTCACCACCTCCAGCCCACTTGAGCCGAGGTATGATGGCCGACCAGACAACATGAACATGCGGCCAGTGCCGCCAAATCCGAAAAATGTCCTCCCTAGCCTGTTGGTAGAGCGGCCTACCTGCTAGGAGACCCAGGTCATTACCACCGAGGTGGATGACCAAGACGTCAGGCGGTTGTGAGCCCCTGACGCCGAACAGAAATGGTATCAAGCCTTCCCAGCACATACCTCTTTTTCCTCTCCACTCGACAACAGCGGTGGAGGAAAAACCCAAATGCCGGCCATAGGAAGTCCGCTGAGCATGCCGCCCTGCCCAGTGGATGTAGCTATGACCACATACCAGGACATTTCGCCTACACGCCGGCTGCATCAGATCTGAAACAATAACATATTCAACTTAACTTTGAACGAACGTAACCCTTATAAGCATTTGACTTCCATCTGCCCAAGGCCTTAATTTTTTCGGCATCATAACCCAGCTCTGATGCCGTTGATGCCGCCCCAATACGAAAAGAGTGGGTACCAAATTTGTGTTGTGTCAGCCCCAGTAGCTTTAACGCTTTGTTCGTGACTGTCCAGAACTGATATTTAGTTAAAGGCGTGCCGTCAAAATGACAAAAAAGGTACCCTGGCTTGGATGATCGAACAGCCAGGTATTGAGACATGGCCCTAATTGGGCACAAGTCAGCATCACTGCATGTAACCAAACTAATCACACAGCCTTTTCCTTGCTGATCCGTTTTAGATGATCTAATTCCAATTTTTAAAGTGTTCTGTAACAACGTCACGTCTGAAAAAAGGAGGGCGCTGTAAGACACGTCAGTTTTTGACTTTGCCACCACCCGCTTATTCTAAGCGCCCGAAAAAGGCCGTAAGAGCCGCTGAATGAAAAAGTAATTTTTCGTACCGACGAGCACAAATTTGGCCAGGTGTGGTGCAAACCTTTTAGAATAACTGGCGTTAAAGGCTCCCTATCATCTTCGGGCCGCCTATATTGGTTTGCCCACCCTGCCATCAATTTATGTAGCCTAAAATCATTGGTCCCGTCAGGAAGGCCCTGAGCCTTCAACCAATAGGCCAAGGCTGCCAATTTAACTCGAATCGTATGAGGGGCTAGCCCCCGCCTCCTTGAATAGACACAGAATTGGGCCAAATGCTTGTAAGGAACAGGGAAAACAACAGGTAGGCCATAATAATTTCGAAAATCAGAAAATTCTTGAACACACTTCAAATAAGCCTTCCTAGAGCTGGGAGCAAGAGCGTGCGCCATACCCAAGGTCACCTCCTCGCTCCAACCATCCAGAGATGGTCTGGCATGGGTTCCGGCCGGGCGTCTGCGTTGGGTGCTAACTGCCAGAACCGCTCCATCTGCATACGAGACAGAGCGTCGGCCAATGAGTTATCCAACCCAGCGATGTGAAAAGCACGGAACAAAATATTATGCTCTAAACAGTGAAGTGTGAAAAACGCAAAGCGGCCATAACCCTTCGCGATTTGGAAGTGAGGGTGTTAATTACTTGGACTGTAGCCATATTGTCGCACCAAAAGTGCACCGTTGAATTTGAAAAACTATCCACCCATAGTGAAACAGCCACTATGATGGGAAAAAATTCCAAAAAGGTCAAATCCGATGTTATGCCCAACGCATGCCACTGTTGGGGCCAAACCTGGGCACACCAGTGCC
Source organism: Anolis apletophallus (assembly GCA_030556195.1). Taxonomy (NCBI): domain Eukaryota; kingdom Metazoa; phylum Chordata; class Lepidosauria; order Squamata; family Anolidae; genus Anolis; species Anolis apletophallus. The sequence continues at coordinate 97,687,891 of JARBWK010000006.1, read as the reverse complement.
CCCTAAAATATACGCCGAAACCAATCGAGCCAGATGCATCGGATGCCACTTTTAAGGCGTCTCGTACCATCAGCTCTTGCCGCCAAAAGGAAACCCCATTGAATTTTGACAAAAATCTAAGCCAAATTTCCAAATCTAATTTTATGGAGCGAGTTACTCGAATATGATGATGCGGCAAGGTTATCCCGGAAATGGCGTCGCACAATCTGCGTAAAAAGGCCCGTCCCGGCGCAACAACCTTGCATGCAAAATTTAAATGTCCAATTAGTATCTGAAATTCCCTCAGGGTCGCTTTTTTACGCACCAGAAATTGCTGAACTCTCTGACACAGGTCTGCCACCTTGTCGGGTGGCAACCGGGAAAATTGCTGTACAGTGTCTAACTCAACCCCTAAAAAGGATAAGACCTGCAGTGGACCTTCTGTTTTTTCCTCAGCTAACGGGATCCCCATTTTGGCGGTAAGTTGTTGGAAGGACCGCAACAGCGAAAGGCAGTTACCGGACCCGCACTTCCCGATGAACAAAAAATCATCCAGGTAGTGCACAACTCCCGTTTGGCCAGATTCCTTCTTAATAGCCCACTCAAGAAATGTGCTAAATGCCTCAAAAGCTGCGCACGATATGGAGCAGCCCATGGGCAAAGCACGGTCCATGTAATATGAGCCCTGGAAATAAAATCCCAATAGCTCAAAATCTAGGGGGTGTACTGGGAGCAGCCTAAAAGCGGACTTGATGTCAGACTTCGCCAATTCCGCGCCTGAGCCAAACCGTTTTACAATGGACACCGCTCTGTCAAAAGACGTGTATTGCACCGAGCAGAGCTCCTCGGGGATCGCGTCATTCACCGATCTGCCTCTGGGGTATGACAGATGATGAATGAGGCGAAACTCCCCTTCGGCCTTCTTAGGCACTATACCTAACGGGGAAACCCTAAACTGAGGCGTGGGCGGCGACGCGAAAGGCCCCAACACCCGTCCCTCACGGAGCTCCTTATTAATCTTTTGCTGTACGACTGACTCCATTCCCAGTATAGACCTAAGGTTTGGCGCCATCCGCGGCATGCGCGGTCCCTGAGCTGGAATCCGAAAACCCAAACTAAAACCCTCAAGTAAATATGTTGCCGCTTCCTTATCAGGATACAAACGCAACCAGTGAGTCAGCTGTTCCAAATTAACTGGACTGGGGCCCTTTTGGAAAGGGAGGTGATCCTGTGTTCTTACCAGGGGCATGCCTCCCTGGTTGTTGCCCCGATTGGGCTTTTGCTTATTGCAATGTTTGGCCGAGTGCAGGCCCAAACATATGGTGCAGGCGTGCAGGTATCTACAGTTAGGTTTATTACATGCCCCTTGGGACGCAAATTCCCAGCACATTTGTCTACGCTGGGGCTGGGATTGCGGGGCTGCCAGCCGAAAGGGCTGGCCCTTTTTGAAATTTTGGACTGTGTGGCCACTGTCTGCCTTTTGGCTAAAAGCGGTCTTGGTCGACTGCATAACTTCTGACCAAAGCTGATTGTCGATCAAGTCCCAACGCTTATTGGGCCGACTTGCTGCCTTGGAACGGAAGCGCTTATCATACTCTAACCATATGTTCCCCGGGAACTCAATGTGAGCGTTGTAAATGATGTTTTGATATATCACTAATGACATGGCCCTGTAAGGTGAAACATCAACTATCAATGCCATGTAAATCATGTAACAGGCCAGCCAATTCTCCCATGTGTGCTCGACCCTTCGCTTCTTAAGCTTCTCTTTAGCCTCCTCATCTAACTCGTCCTTCTCTTTTTTATCTAGGTCCCTGTAGTATAGAGAGAATATGTCTATATATTCATTCCTCCGGACCTTGTCAATAACCTTCTGAGTTAAATGGGAGGCCAGTTCGGCGACCGACAACACTGGAGTCGCCTCCTCGGGCCACTTATCAGTTCCCCAAAAATGATGTGCTGGGCCTGTCCTAGCAGCTTCAAGCGTTGGTGCGGGAACAATCGGGGCTGATGGAATGACACTAGCCTCACACCCTGATGTGCCCGCCTCCAACTGAGTGCTCTGTCTTGGTGTCGAGTGCTGTATGTGTCCCTGATCCCAGGGCCATGTAAGTGTGGTGTTCATACCCGTAGAAGTGGTGGCTGCCTCAGACAGCTGCCCTTGGGTGGCTTCCTCCTGCGACGCCGCTGCCGCTGGACTGGAAACCGGAATCGACTGCCCCATCGCGGATGGCGGGATAACGGGTTCCACACTGGCGAACGGCACTTCTTGGCATTCTGGAACTGGAGCCTCCATGGGCGGTTCCGCTTCACCCTCCGCCCGTGCGCCGACAGTGGCTTCTAGGCGAGACATACGAGACATAAGATGTTTTAGTATCAGCTTCCTGCTGGCATGCCGTGCAGGACGCTGGCCAACATCCCCCCCAGACCCATTCGACTCTCAAAATCTCTCATTCGCGCCATCAGCGCATTTAAGTCGGCTGGGGTCGTTTCGTCATCGTCTGAAGACATCACATCCGGGGGCGGGGGGCGCTTGGCGGCCGTCTTCTCGGCGGGGCCCTTCCCTTTCGGGCCTGGTACATTCTTCTTAGGTGCCATCCTACGAAAATAACACATGTCAATGATTAAATGCGGTTAAAATAGACCCCGACCCTGATGCAGGTCTACCAGAACCATGTAGGCCCCATGGTTGAATACTTTCAACAGCATTATCGAAGCTCCCTAAGAGTGAGGGTATGCAACCCCCCAATGCCGTACCGCACCGCCACCTTGTTATGTAAATCAGAATTTATTTGATTTGTTATGTAAATTAAATTTATTATATTTGTTATTATTATATTTATTATTATTATGTATTTAATTGTATAATACATATTAAATCAAACAATATATGACCTTATTAAAATTAACCCATTCAACAATTGAATTAATAACAACCAGTCAGAAATGGCCTCTTACCAAACCAGCAAAATCAATTGCAGAGGTGTAAGGTTTTAGGTCAACAGCCACCCACACTGAGAGTCAGAGGCTCCCCCAAGCACCAACCAGCAACCAAATAAAATTAGTTGATGATAAGCCACCAAGGGTGAAAAAACCCCCCACTCACAGCCTAGTAAAAGAGGGGGGGAAGAGGGGGGGAGAGTGGGGAGGGAATACCACCAAGGTATTTCAATACTAAAAATTCCCATTACCCTTTCTCCCCAACCTTGGCAAATGGGAATGTTCAGAAAACAAAATGGCCACCGGCCATGCGGGTGGCAATGGGGGCCGCCATTTTGTATCAGCCTCGTGCTGCTGCAAGGCAGTCACCCAAAATGGCGGCCACAGGCTTCGACAATGGGGGGGAGGGAGGAACCAATTCCTCCCTAACAACCCCCTGCCAGGGATCAACAAAGCCGCCCCAGCGCCCCTGGCCAGGCACCGTCCAGGGGGCCATAACGAGGTAATAAGGGAGAAGGGGGGGGGGAGAGCATCCCTGCACCCCCAAAGCCCCGTTCTCGCTGCCCCGGCCACCTCAGGCCCTGCGCACGCGCGTGCACGAGAGAAGAGGGAGGTGCCGGCACAGCGCCAGCCGCTCACCCCACCTCCCTTTCAGCGACCGGGGTTTTTCCCCAGTCACCCGCAGCGCCCGGGCAGGGGGCAGGCCCAGAGCCCGCCCCCACCTCCGGCAAGGCCCAGCCGATCCAGGCCCCAACACCGAACAGCGCCCACAGGTTAAGGGAGCGCAGCGCTCGGGCCTACCAGGCCTCCCGCGCCCGAAACGCGCCGCCCGCCGAAGCCAGAGGTGGGGGGGCAGGCCCCACGTGGCTGGGAGCCGCACTCCCCCCGGGGCCCAGGATAGTGGGGGGGGCGCAGCGAGAGGAGCTCACCCCCCCAGACCCCCACGGACAAGGCCGAGCAGGCCGCATCCCCGCCCGGGGCGAAACGGCCGCCTCGACGCCGGCCACCCATGGGGAGGCAGGCTCCCGAAAAGGGGGAGCCCGCCCGATCCAGGCCCGCTGAGGGGGCCAAAACGGGGGGGGGGCAAGGAGGGGCAGAGCTCCCCCCCACCCAGGCCCCCAACACAGACCTCCTCTCCGGTCCACGCGGGTCGTCCTTTTCAGCCAGGAGGTCAGAGGGAGACGTCCTTCTCCCTCTGAACCTGGCTCCGAATGAGCTCTTCAGGGGGCGGATCGGCTAGAGGCCGGCTCCGCCCCCTGATCTAGATGGTTCCAGGGAGGAACCATCGTCTCCTTTTTCCTGGGGGGAGGCAAACTTCTCTCCTTCCCCCTTTGGAGGAAGGAAAGTCCCTTATGGCACTCAGAACCCCCACGACCAACAGAAAATTCTGTGTTTTCTGATCGTCTTTGGCAACCCCTCTGACACCCCCTTGTGACCCCCCCAGGGGTCCCGACCCTCAGGTTGAGAAACAATGCTCCTGACCATAACCCATATGTGGCTATGGCTGTTAATGTCACCATTAACAGCCAAATATTAATGTTAACATCACCAAATATTACCGCTCTTTGGTGTTTGTGTAAGAAGTATTTATTACAATATGAGAGATTATAATAGAAATGTTGTTATGGTAGAAATGGTTTTGACTTATCTATAAAGTGATTTGTGAGTTGGCAAGACATAAATGTGGAAACACATGTATAAACAATGGTCCAGGTTTTAACACAAGAAGTACATAAAGTGAGATTTTATCTACAGATGTTAGCAGAGATATAAAAGCCACCCAAGATATATAAAAGCCACCCTCTAGCTTCCTTTGAATTTTGCAGGTACAAACAGAAAACAAAATGACCTTGACATTTTTGTTGCCTCATTGTAGAAAGTCTGGCTTGTTCCCTCTTTCTGTGGCACGGTTTTCATTTAGAAAAACCAGATGAATAACCTAATCTAAGTAGAGACATTAAAGATTTCAATAACAAAACGCAAATAGGAAATGCCATGTTATGTACATATTTTACTCATACTGTGTAGAAACCATTTTGTCTCCTTCTGGAATGTCAACTGAACATATGTGGAAGAAATTCTCCAACAGAGTTTAATCATCTTTCAAGGAACATTTATAGCTACATGCTAATAGAGTCTCATTAATAGGAAATAAATACCATATTCCCAGGTTTAGAGAAAATGTATACTAAAATTAAATGTCCTTGGCAGAGCTTGGAAAAGAGGTGTATGTTTCTATTTTTGGTGGGGGGAGGGGGAGTGGACCATAACTCTCAAAACTAATGACCATGCTGTGTCTGACCACATGCACATGGAATGCCAGAGGAGGGAGAAGATGCTTCCATGTCAGCAGGGCAACTAAACTGCTCCAGATCCCCAACCACAAAATTATTTCCGTTGCTACTTCATAACTGTAATTTTGCTACTGTTGTGAACTGTAATGTAAATATCTGATATGCAGGATGTATTTTTATTACTGAACCAAACTTGACACAAATACCCGATTCACCCAGATTTGAATACTGGTGGGATTGGCGGGGGGATTGATTTTGTCATTTGGGAGTTGTAGTTGCTGGGATTTATAGATAACCTACAATCAAAGAGCATTCAGAACTCCATCAACTATGGAATTGAACCAAACTTGGCACTCAGAACCCCCACGACCAACAGAAAATACTGTGTTTTCTGATGGTCTTTGGCGACTCCTCTGACACCCCCTCATGACCCCCCCCCCAGGAGTCCCGACCCCCAGGTTAGGAAACGCTGTTTTAGACTATATCTCACAATAACCCTCTGCCAGCATTGCCAATGGGTATTCTGAAAAATGCACTCCAAAAGACAATTTCCAAGCTCTGATCTGACACCGTTGTAATTAGGAATGCCGTCTATGCAGATATAACATATTTACACTTAACCATTTCAAAATCAGAGTATATTGAGTGAAGCAATTATCAGCATGCATACATGATGGCCAATCCCTATGTTAGGCTAATATGGCCATCTAAACCATGGGCAACCTGAAAATCAGTTGGCCTATGACAGTGGTAGGCATTCACATTAAAACAACTTCTCTGCAATACTTTGGCATGTTTTCTCCGGTTCTCTGATGGTCTATTATTTCTCTCTCCAGAAGCCCTATTATGGCTGAGACAGCAAAAGGATAGCAACATGGTGCTCGCTGAAACACTTTTAATTCACTGTGCCATTCACAGTGGTTACTGCTCAGCACAGTGCATAATGTGCTTTGCATTCAAGGATGAGGAGGGGAATAATGGGATGGGGATGGATGGGAAAGACTGTATCTCCCTTCTTATTGTTCCCCCTTCTCCACCACAACCTCTGGTTATGAGGTCCGAGGCACAAGACTCTCTTAGGGCCTATCTCTGTTGTTTCCTGGCTTGAATACCCTCTTTGATTTAATGTGTGAATTTAATGCACTCCTTACTTGTTGTGCCTACATGACACCCAGCTAGCATCAGTGACTGAATTTTGATGCTTCAACCTTTTCCAGATTGAAGAGAGGGGAGTGAGGTCAAATTATTCTGCTTCCATTTACTAGCGACTGAGCAGTTAAGCAGCACTTCCTCTTCGAAAGCTTTCTAATGCACATATTGTCAGCCAGAGCTTGTGGCAGTGGGGAGGTAATTTAGCTCCTCTAAATGAATGCTAGTCTCCGGGGCCAGATGAACCACATCTAAAAGTATTGAAGGAACTAGAAGAAGTCATTTCAGAACCACTGGCAGTAATCTTTAAGGATTCTTGGGAGAACCAGATAAGTCCTAGCAGACGGAAGGGCAAATATTGTCCCTATCTTCAAGAAGGGGAAAAATGAGGACTCAAACACTTACAATCCAGTCAGCCTGACATCAATACCAGGAAAGATTCTGGAGCAGATCATTAAGGAGGAAGTCTGTAATCTCTTAGAAAAGAATGCTGTGATCACTAAAAGTCCACATGGATTTCTCGAAAGCAAATCATGCTAGACTAATCTTATCTTACCGATTTGACCCCGTCCCAAAGGCTGGACTTGGGTGAGCTCACCTGCCTACCCTCGTTGGAAGGGCTGGGTGCTGGCCCCAACGATGGAAGCTGGACATCTCAGGCACCATATCCGCTGCCCAGGACCCTCGTCCCCGCCGCCACGCTGCCGTTGCTGGGGAGGAGGGTTGGCTGGCGGAGGAGGGTCGGTCAAACATGGTGATCGACCTTGGAAACGCCGAGCTGAGCCGGATGCCTTCTTCCAATGAAGATGTGAGACCCGGATGCAGTCCAAAGAGGACGTGCCCGCCCTTGGAGGACCCCAATCCCGGAAGCGACCTGCAGAAGAAGCCACATGATCATCGGAGGAAGCGGAAGCAGCGCCGGAAGCCGAGGAACAACAGATTCCCCCCTCCTGACTCTACCATGGAGCAGCAGTGTGGGTCGGCCCCCTATCGAGGCCGCCGACCCCTTGGATTCATCACATTCTCTGCTAACTGCCTGAGAGAGAGGAGGCCCACCTCACTCGAGCCCATGTCCTGGAGATCGTTCCGATCCAGAACTTTTTGGAGCTCGAGTTTCAAGTGACGAGAGCCCCACCGGACACGTTCGAAGCCGGAGAAAGACATCCCTTTGGCAGGTCTGATTCCCCCTGTCAGACCACTGGACAGAGGAAGCCAGGCCACTCGGCTCACTTGTGGCCAGTTGCGAGAGATCTCTTTGAGACCTCCCATGCTTCCTTCTTTTGATGGCAAGGTGGTGCCTGCATAGGTCCATCTGGGCACTCTATTGACATATTGATGCCTTTTATCTCCCTTTGTCCTCTGCCCCCCCCTTTCTCTTGATGTTGTTGTATTGTTCTGTTCGTTGTTCATTGTTTATGTTATGTCAGACTTGTGAACTGCTCTGAGCCCTCGGGGAGTGGCGGTAATAGAAGTTTGAAATAATAATAAATAAATAATAAATCTCTTTTTTGGGTAGGGTTACAAGCTTGATAGATGCAGGGAATGCTGTGGATGTAGGATATCTTGATTTCAGCTAGGTCTTTAACAAAGTTTTTCATGATCTTCTTGCAAACAATCTAGTAAAATGTGGGCTAGGCAATACTACTGTTAGATGGATTTGTAATTGGTTAAGTGACCAAACCCAAAGGGTGCTCATCAATGGTTCATCTTCATCCTGAAGGAAGTAGCTAGTGGGGTGTCACAGGGTTCGGTCCTGGGCCCAGTACTGTTCAACAACTTTATTGATGATTTGGATGATGATTTAGAAGATGTGCTTATCAAGTTTGCAGATAACACCAAGTTGGGAGAGATAGCTAATATTCCAGAGGACAGGATAACAATGACCTTCACAGAGTTGGGCCAAAACTAACAAAATGAATTTCAACAAGGACAAATATAAGATACTACACACAGGCACACAAAAAATGAAATGCAAAGATACAAAATGACACCTGGCTCAAAACAGTCCATGTGAAAAAGATCTTAGAGTCTTCGTGAACAACAAGTTGAACATGAGCCAACAGTGTGAAGAAGCAGCAGCTTAAAAGCCAATGGGATTTTGGGCTGCATCAAAAGGAGTATAGTGTCTAGATCAAGGGAAGTTATGGTAACTCTCTATTCTGCTTTGGTTAGACCTCACCTGGAATACTGTGTCCAATTCTGGGTACCAAAACTTAAAATGGATATTGCCAAGCTAGTGTCCAGAGGAGGGTGACTAAAATGATCAAAGGTCTGGAGACCATGACCTATGAGGAGCATCTTAAAGAGCTGGGTATGTTTAGTCTGCAGAAGAGAAGGTTGTGAGGAGACATGATAGCCATGTATAACTACGTGAAAGGATGTCATAAGGAAAAGGGAGCAGTCTTGTTTTCTGCTGCCCTGGAAATTAAGACTCAATTGATTCAAATTACAGAAAGTGAGATTCCACCTGAATATTATGAAGAACTTCCTGGCCATACGAGATGGTCAACAGTGGAACTCTCTGCCTTGGAGTGTGGTGGAAGCTCCTCCCTTCGGGGCTTTTAAACAGAGGCTGGATGTGGTTTTTAACTTCGTTTGGCTGTTTAACTGTATCATGAGTTATATGTCTATGTTGTTATATCGCTTTGTTGTAAGCCGCTCCGAGCCCTCGAGGAGTGGCGGAATATAAAATGGATAAATAAATAAATAAATCGGGGGCGTGTGTGTTTTGATTGTGCTTTTCCTTCATGGCAGGGGATTGGACTAGACGGCTCATGTGGTATCTTCCAACTGTATTATTCTACAATTATATAATGGGGAGGGGGTATGTTTTTGAACTCTAACTCCTAGAACCAGAGCTTCTAGGAATGTTAGACTTAAAAGAAACTTCTTCCAAGCCTCAGTGCCGCAATCAGACAGTATCTGCTTTCTTTACGTGAAAATGTCAGACTGACTTAGGAAGTGTTAACATGAAACACTTCCCACTCGTATATCCCTCCCAAACTGATGTTATCAACTGCCATCAAGCTGTCTTTGTCTTATGGTGACCCTATGAACGAGAGATCTATCACCCTATCATCGACAGGGTGATGAGAGAGCAAGAGAATCGATGATGATATGCCCATGTGGCTGGATGCTCCATGACAGGAAACAGCATGGACCTCCTGCAGTTCTTGGGAGGTCCCTACATACAGGTTATGTCCTTGGAGTGTGTCCAGCTAAAGAAAAATAACTGGACTTGTTGCTACTCATCTCCTTATGCTTCAAACACCTGGTAATGGCTATGTCGCAAGGCACTGTTTGGTTCACAAGGTAAGCTTTTCGGTGGGTGGGTGGGTCTTTTTTGTTCATTGTGTGGAACAGAAATCCAAAAGAATGTTGCCAAAAATGAATTGCAATGTCATAAGACAGACTTAGAACATGCTAACTTACAAACAGGATACTATTTGGCATTTTTAATATGACAATTTGTACGATTGTGTTTTTAAAAATGTTGCATTATGCCCTGTTTAACTGTTCTTTGTTTTTACAAAGTAAGCTGTCTTGGATTCCATAATCAGTGATGCGATACGTAAATGACTACGCAAATGGAATATAATAAATACAGTAAACAGTACATAAACCAGGACCACATCAGGAATATGCTTGTGGGTTAGAGACATGTCTTTGTTTGGGCATCTCCCAGTTTCTGTGCCAGTTTTCTGCTCACTTGTTAACCCTCTCCGAGTATGCTTCATTGGTACAAAGGAATGGTTCCTGCATGCTTTAAGTTTCCAACAAATTCATTTGTTTCATGCTGCTGCCCATTTTGGACTTGTTTGTCTGAATTGCTTTTCATCCATTTTTGGTTTTGGTCATGCAGTTCAGCTGAGAGGTCTGAGTAAATCTGAACCTGCTCTTTCTTCAATTGTGAGGCAGTCAGTAAGAAGCACACACATATACACTTACACACTGGGCACAACCTGGAATGCATCACAACCTTTTGAAGGGAAGATTTTAGAATGAGAATTCTCAAAGAAAGTATGGGGGGATTCTTTATTCAGTTGAATAATTGACTGAAAAAGAAGCATGCTTAATTTTGATGCTCCACTGATTTTAGAGAGTATGGGATAATGGAAAATCATGGACGTTCAGGCCAGGTAACTGTAATTATAAGACATTTCTAAGATGTCTGTTGCAATTAAGGCAGCAGAAAGTGCATTGGCAGGCAAATATTTCTATAAATCATGCCATGAACCCCCAAAATCTGCATCAGCTAAAATGTTGCCAAGAATATTGCATCTCTTAACATTTGAACGAATGGCATCTTATCTTTAGTATTATGTAGAGCATGCATGAGCATACTGCAGCCCTCCAAGATGCCTTTTGTGGCCCTTCAAACTCTTCGGGCCATTCTTTCTTTTCACCTTTTGAGAAAAAGTGGAATTATCTCTCCTGGGTCCCGTTTGCCCTATATAATGTTGCAGACAGTCCCCAAATTGTGAACAAGATAGGTTCCCTAGGTTTGTTCTTAAGTTGAATTTGTTTGTAAATTGGAACAGGTACATTTTAAAGTGTAACGCCAGCCATACACAAGTGCGCGCATGCACACACACTAGCCCCAGCTTCTTCCAACCTAGTAGTTCAAAAACATGCGGATGTGAGTAGATCAATAGGAACCGCTTCAGTTGGAAGGTAATGGCATTCCATGCAGTCATGCCGGCCACATGACCTTGGAGCCATCTATGGACAATGCCGGCTCTTCAGCTTAGGAAGATTAGCACCACCCCGCAGGGTTGGAATCGACTAGATTTAATGTCAAGGGGAAACCTTTACCTTATACACACACACAAAATGTACCTGAACACTTTAAAAAATCTACCTGTAGTGATATATATGTATGTATTCACCTTATTTATAAACCACCTTTCTCAGCCCAAAGGCAACTCAGGGCGGTTTACAAACGACCCAATTTGCTGTCCACCTACACTCTAGATTAGCATAAATAACATCACTCAAAGCAGTATGTGGCTAGTGTGTCTGTCTGTCTGTCTGTTTGTCTGTCTATCAATCTATCTATATGCTTTGGATAGCATAGGGAAGCATTAATGCCCATGTGGTGTTTGTTTTGCTATTTGTGCTCCTGTTCAGAAGATTTCACATCACATTCTGTCCCTGTGATAATTGGTTTTGGAAAAAATGGTTTGTTGTGGAAACAAGGATTGGTGAGAAAGCGTCAGTTGGAGACATGTTTTCCCCATGATAACTCTTTCAGGCATGAATTTCTCTTACTTGCTGTTGTCTCATCCCGATTCTTAACTATGAGTCATTTGTAAATCGGATATTTATAATTCAGGGTCTGCTTGTAGGAGAATATTCCGTCTTTAAAGGCAATGGCAACATTCTATGGATCTCGGGATAGCTAGTTTAGGGAAGGGGATTTAGAACTTTGAGAGAAAGAGCCCTAGTATTTCATCGAAGTACAAACCAACAAGATTACACAAGATGCAGCCAAGGCAGTTCAAGTAGGATTATAGAATTGTTGTGTAGTATTAGAGGGCTTTTAGAAATTTCCAGGAGCACAACTCACATTTTAAATAGGTTGTAAAGTTATCTTGCACCATTTCATATCAAAGAATAACTATCTTTTCAAAACCAGAAGTGGACTACTTGCTACCTCCAGATATTTTTCTTTTTCGTTGGTTTTTTTTGTGCAGTCCATGTGACTCACAGAAGGTCCCAGGAGTTGAAAATTGGTTCCCAGATCTGCTGTGGTTGCCCAAAGCTTTGAAGTCATCACTGAGTATTATATTAGATTTTCCTTTTTCAAATATTGGCAGAGGAGCACTCTCTTGGAGAATTGGATGTGAACTCCGCTGGGAGCTTAAATGCTTGTGATTGTCTATTTATTTGCAATCCAGGTGATAGTCTGTAGGAAATTTCTCACGTGTGAAAGAAACGCTAGCTAGAGGGATTCTTACTGCTGTTGGACAGAGACCCAATCTATTTAGCCCAGTAGGAGTTTCAATTCTTCCTGCTGTTTTGGTTGCGCCTGCTCCCATAAAATAGCCGAAGCTTCTTCATCCTACTACATACTACGCCCTTCTTTTTTGTATCTTTGGTTCTTAAGTTCTTTCCTAGCCTCCGTACTCTGTGACACAAAGTCATTCTGTGACAATTAAGATGCATATATGGGCAGACTGGGAGCTGTTGTTCCTATTTACAAATGCAGAGAGTTTAATTGCCAAGGACATTCCTTGATTTCATTTACGTTTTCATGTAGCGTATAGAAGAACCTCCTTCTCACGGGAATGTGATTTCTGGCTGCGCTTGCCTCCTTAACAATAAATGTTATAGTGCACTAAAATAGCTGGTACCATTGTACTGAACCCTGAGAAACATCCACACACAGAGATCTCACATCCCAAATAGGCAATTTTGTCTGTACACGGGCACCATGCTGTTTGGGAAATTAAGATCTTCCTACGAAGCTTTGGTTGCTGGAAATACAATGTTTTTGTTTAGGGATGATCCTCTGAAAAGAAAGGGTTTGCCAACACTCTAGGCACAAACTGTGGCCATGGACTAACACTGTTTTCTCTCATTTTAGACTGCCTTATCCACAGATTTGATATCCATGGGTACAATACAAAAACATTCCTCTCTCTCTAAGTCCTCCAATGCAATTCTACAGTATGCTTCCGGCCCAAGTAAAACCAGAAAATAGGGTTTGCTATTATCCATAGTTTCAGGTATCCATGTGGGATCTTGGAACATATCCCTTGTGGATATGAGAATTGCAATTTGTATCTGCTGAGTACATTCACTTGCTGCAGACAATGTTGTTGAAAAGTATGTGGCTATTTTTGTAAAGAGTGTTCATTGACTCTGTCTGCTACCACCTACACTCTAGATCAGGGCTGCCCAGGAAGTCGATTGCGGGACCGAAGGAGGTGGATCACGGATGGGGCACTTCTGCTCTGTGCGTGCACACCTTCCGCCCACGTGCACCTTCCACGCTGCGCACCGTCCACATTTGCTTCCGGACGAGAGAAAAGCAGGGCGCTCCTCTCTCTGGCTGTCAGCGGAGGCTCCAGGGTTGCTTCAGGCGGAGTGCGAGGCGGGGCCTCCGGAGGGCCCCCCCCCCCGGCTTCAGCTCTATCAGCAGCTTCTCCAGCCTTGAGGATGGCAGGGCCAAGCCAGCCTTGTGCTAGCTATGCCACCACTGGCTTGGCACTGCCATTCTCAAGCCTGGAGAAGCTGCTGGTAGAGCTGAAACCAGAGGGGGCGGAGCCAGGCCGCACCAAGCCCCGCCCCCTCCCCGGCTTCAGCTCTACCAGCAGCTTCTCCAGCCTTGAGGAGGGTAGGGTCAAGCCAGCCTTGTACTAGCTATGCCACCACTGGATTGGCACTACCATTCTCAAGCCTGGAGAAGCTGCTGGTAGAGCTGAAGTCAGAGAGGGTGGAGCCAGGTCATGCCAAGCCGTGCCCCCTCCCCGGCTTCAGCTCTACCAGCAGCTTCTCCAGCCTTGAGGAGGTAGGTAGATCTTTCTGACTTGGTTTTATTATAAGTAGCTCGCATGCTGAAAAAGTGTGTGCACCCCTGCTCTAGATTTTATAATATCCATGAAGAAGTGGAGGCCTATGGTAAGGGGTACCACCCCCACCCCCCCCCCCCAACTTTGCTGCAATAGAAATATTGGCAGAAGTTAGTAAACTGGAAATCAATCCAATGGCATATTTATCATCTTTTAAATTACTGTATATACTCAAGTATGAGCCTAGTTTTTCAGCCCCTTTTTTAGGCTGAAAAAGCCCTCCTCGGCTTATACTCAGGTCAATGTTATTTATTATTTTACTCTGTTGTTGTTATTTTACTCTATTTATTATTATTATTACATTTTGTCACAACGCAGGCCCTATCTCCACCCCGTAATCACACACACACAGACGATGTCAATTAACTATTTATTAAGCACCAATTAGTAGCAGGTGAAGAAGATAAAATGTCCAAAAAGTAAAGATCAAATAGTCCAAGGTGAAAAGCAACAATGTTCAAAAAGTATTTCAAAAGCAGGGATCAAAAGCAACGTCCATAAAAACAAAGCGAATCAGGCAAGGCAACTGAGTCCGTGGTAAGCAAGGTAAATCCAAAGTTCATGGAATCAACAAGGTTTCAAGGCAGTACTTGGCAAGGCAAGCCAGTCTATAGCTTCCAGGAGGACAGCAAGCTGCTACGTCTCTCCAGCTCCGACGTGGCCAGCAACCTGAGGAAGTTTCCCATGAAATGCCTACTTAATTCCCTCCTTTGTGGGACCAGCGCCTTTCCAGGCCTCGCTTCCAATCTCTCCGTGTAGCCTCAATACTCCCCCGTCGGTTGAATCTCCGCTCAGGAATGGCGCCATCTGCGCCGTTATCTTCCTGGGAAACTGGTTCGGCCTCGGCTTCCATGTCCTCCTCAACATCTGGCGTAAACACCCGTTCCTGAGAACCGAAACCTCCCGGTCTTTCATATTCCGTATCTGATCCGGAACCAGGAGAAGCCTCGTCATCAGAATAGGCCTCCGGCCAGGTGTCATCCCATAGCAAACTGTCTGTTGGTGATGCGGGCCCTTCATCCCCTCCATCACCTTCATCAGGGTCTAAAGCAAACGGAACCCCGGGGGCCGCAACCTGCCCACCAGGCGGAGGTGGGGGCAGATTGGCCTCCTGCCCCCCCGGCTGAGATGAGGGCTGAGTTGCTACACATTTATAATTTAACTTTATTATTACATTTATTATTTTACGTTATTATTACTGTTATTATTACATTTCCATTATTTTACTTTATTATTATTATTATTGCATTTAATAGTACGTCTGGCGAGGACGAGAGACAGGCCTTCTCAGTAGCAACCCCTCAGCTATGGATATCAGATCGCCCCCCCTCCCTTTTAACATTTTGGAAAAAGTCAAGACGTGGCTTTTTGAGCAAGAGTTTGCAAATGCAGAGTAACTGACATAGGAAAATGGAACGACTCGATGATGGAACTGGACAATGTTTTAACAAGGAGATGCTAATTTTTTTTGTTTTTATTAATTTGCATGGTTTTATATTATATATTAATGTTTTTAATTGTATTTATGATATTGTGTGAATTGAATTGTTGCCTGTAAACCGCCTTGAGTCACCTGTGCGCTGAGAAAGGCAGTATACAAATACAGTAAATAAATAAATAATAAATAAATACATTCATTGTTTTACTCTCTTTATTATTATTGGAAGAATACAGAAGCTGATTTACATTGAAGAAGGTTAGAATAATGGTTTAATCAGACTTGGACAGTCTTATGTTACATTACAGTTTTATGTAAATATTTATAAAGATTTAACCTATGGATGCCTCAATTAACACAATTTTATTGGTATCTATTTGTATTTTGAAATTTATCAGTTGCTGCTGCATTTTCCACCCTTGCCTTAAATGCAAGTCAATACGTTTTCCTAGTTTTTTTGTGGTAAAATTAGGTGCCTTGGCTTCTATTTGGGTCGGCTTATACTTGAGTATATACAGTAAGTAAAAAATCTCTTTTGCAAAATAAAGAATTCTGTGCCTAAAGAGATTTAAGGTTTTGGTGAATCTAGCATGGTATATTATTTTAAAGCAATGTGAAATGGTAATGTTTGTGGTTTACAACCTTTGGACTACAACCCCACCCTCACCAAAAAGTAACATTTCCAAGTTTGCTATTCAATATGTCGTTAAACAATTATTACTATTATGCTATGTAAACACCGTGTTACTGGGCAAAACAGAGTGATGAAATAAGGATCTAACAGCAGCTCCCCAGTAATCCCATAATCCAGTACTGGGACTTCCAATGTTGTGCTCAGCCTGCAAGGTCCCCAAACTGAAGCTCTTGACAATTCCATCTATCTGACTTCTTGACTTTCTGAGATAGCTTAAGGCATCAGATCCCATTGATCTTGAAAACTCAGCAGAGGCAGCCCAAGTTACTACTGGGATGGGAGATGGCTAAGGAATAGCAGTTGCTGTTAGCTATATTTCAAAGGAAGGAACTGACAAAATCAGCTCTGAGGCTTCCTTGCCTAAAAAAAATCATCACAGGGTTGCCATAAGTTGACAGGCAACTTGAAAGCACCCACACACACCAATTGTTTATAAACTCTCAAGATCAAGGAGAGGAGTCAGAGCTCACGGTGTGCATGCAGAAGGTCCCAGCTCTGTTTCATCTTGGGATGTCTTTGAGAAACTGAAGAGCTGATGCCAAATGGGGAAGATAATACTGGGCCAGACACACAAACAACTTGATGTAAGCCGGCTTCTGCTGTTCCTTCTCTTAGTTTTCCATGAAGAAAAGCAGGCTCAGTTGACCCTCTTCCATTCCATGTAGTGAGGTTGACCACCTTCTTGATGAACCTTACTTTGACAGGTCTGGTGCATGATTGCAAAGGTTACATGTGGCGTCCCGCCAGGGCCAAGAAAGGGACTTAAAAAAGATGGACGAATTATATAGGTTTGCATTCTAGCCTTCCCATAAAAGAAAACCTGGAGAGTCTCTAAGCAATGAGTTCAGGACTCAAAAAAGGGTTGAACTCAAAACAAGTTTATTTGTTTAACAACCAGTAAAAATGCTGGTGGCCAAAAAGGCTGGAGGTTGCTAAAAAGGGTCCTTTGAGAAAAGGGATAACGTCCACTTGCCTTTGCAGAGTGAAGGTGCCTCTCTTAGGTTCCAGGTTCCTCTGTAGCTTCTCAAATGGACCTCTGGCTTACTAAGTCCTTGGGTCCTCAAAGAAATACAGTCTTTGTTGAAGGGCTGGCTCTTCCTATTACTGAATTCCTTGGTTTGAGAGCGTTGAGTAGACTATACGTGAACAAAGGTGCTTTGTCTGAGCGTTGGCTCCAGATTTCCGCCTGCTTCGTCCGTGTACTCTCCTGGAATGGAGGCAGAAAGCAAGTCCAGCCTCCCAGGTAAACTCAGAAAGGGGAGGAGTTCAGGGTGGTGATGCCAGGTTTGGAGCCAGGCACAACTCCTCCCATCACAGTCCACATGGCTAAACAATAGAACAAAGGCCCATGCAAGTAAAGGGCAAACAGGTACCCAATATAGATACAAAAACAAGCCCTGTGGGGTGCAACACTACATTAGTTTTATGGCTACCTTAGTGGATGTAGAGCAGACTGTGTGACACATTCAGCTCTATGTTCCAATATCTTATTGCTACTTCCCATTTCCAAGCATTTGCTGCCTGATGCGGCTTGGCTTCCTCACTCTGTTTTATTGTAGGGCTTTCCCTGACAATCAATCAATCAATCAATTGTTAATTAATCAATCAATTTAAAACATTTAATTATCACTTCGCAGCCTGCCAGGCCCCCTGAGGTGATATATTGCTGATTAAAAACTGAATGGTTTCAAACATTAAACATATCATAAAATCTTACAAGAGATCACAAGGGCCATACAGTCAGATAAAGTTTACTTTTAAAACTTTTACAGATTTTAAGTATGTATTTTAAAACAGCTTTAAATGCGGCAGACTGTAAATACTGGCAGAACAGCTACCGTTGGTAATCTCAGTGACCCAACAGAAGCTCAGGAGAAATGGGACCAACGTCACTTCCCTTGAGAGGGAGTTCAACGGCAGAGAAAACCTAATTGTGTGTACAGTGTTCCCTCACGTATTGCTGGGGTTAGATTCCAGGACCTCCCTCAATAAGTGAAAAACCATGATGTAAAGTTGCTTTAATTATTTTAATATTTATACATTATTTTAGTAGTTATACACTATTTTAAGTCTTTATAAACTTAAAATAAAGTGAAGGAAAGGAAGTAAAGGCCCTTCAAGGTTGGAGGGAGGACTGAGGAGGGAAAGCACCTTGGAGAGCAGCGGTGGCAAAACCCCACAAAACAGCGAAAATACCATGATATATATTTTAAACTAGCTTGGGGACCCGGCCCTGCCCGCGTCATTTGAGAAGTGCAGCAGGATGTAGAGTGGGTCATGGGGGCTCTGTGTGCCAAGTTTAGTCTTGATCCATCATTATTGGGAGTTGCAGTGGTATCATGACATTACTGAAGGTAGTGCAAGTCCCATCATCTCTGTGTGTCCCGTCCCCCCCCAAAGTGTAGTAGGATGTAAATTGGGTCATGGGGGCTCTGTGTGCTAAGTTTGGTCTGTATTGGTGAATGGATGAGGGATGCATTGTTTTTCGGAAGTGAGTGAAGGTACTTCAAGTCCCATCATCCGTGGTCCGTCTCACAGTAAACTGCACCAGGCTGTAGAATGGGTCATGAGGGCTCTGTGTGCCAGATTTGGTGTTGATCAGTCATTGGATTAGGTTTGTAGCAGGATTGGGAAGTGAGGGAAGGTACTGCAAGTCCCATCATCCATGTTCTGTCCCCCTCCAAACTTCAGTAGGCTGTAGAGTGGGTCACTGGGGCTCTGTGTGCCAAGTGTGGACTTTCTCGGTGTTTGTTGGGGGCCACAGTGGTCTGTGGGAACAGAGGGGTGTAAAAGTACTACAAATCCCATCATCCATTGTCAGTCCTCCCCCAAACCTCACCAGGACGTGAAGGCAGTCATGGGGGTTATGTATGCCAAGTTTGGTCTCGATCAGTGATTGGATGAGGGTTGCAGCGGACTTGGGAAGTGAGTAGAGGCACTTCAAGTCCCATCATCCATGGCCCACCCTCCTCCGAACTGCACCAGGATGTAGAGTGGGTCATGGGGGCTGTGTGTGCTGAGTGTGTATTGGTCCTTTTTGGTGGCCTCAGTGGTCTGTGGGAACCAAAGTCTTGGAAAGTACTACAAATCCCATAATACGTGGGTCATGTCATAGGGGGGTTATGTGTACCAAGTTTGACACTGTGTTGAAGAGGGAAGATGGATGCCTCTTTTGGGCCTATCTGGGAGAAGGGGATTTGTAGGGGCTACAATGTTTTCTGGGAAGTGAATTGGGATGCAAATCCCATCATTTGTCAGCCATCCTGCCCTAAACTCTATTTTGGGGCCTGTAATGTTATGGCCTGCTATTGGTAACTTTAAAAGGGTGCATGGCAGGCAGCCGTTTTCTAAAAGCTGAGGGGAGGAGAATACAGGAATCCATTTTGTTTTCACAGAGCCAAGTGGGGAGGGAATGTTGATGGTGCATTTTCCCCTCAGTGGGAAGAAATCCTGTTGTTTGAATGTAGAGGCCTGGATTCTGGGTTGCTGGCTTTTTCCCTCAGTGGGAAGAAATCCTGTTGTTTGAATGTAGAGGCCTGGATTCTGGGATGCTGGCTTTTTTCCCTCAGTGGGAAGAAATCCTGTTGTTTGAATGTAGAGGCCTGGATTCTGGGTTGCTGGCTTTTTCCCCTCAGTGGGAAGAAATCCTGTTGTTTGAATGTAGAGGCCTGGATTCTGGGATGCTGGCTTTTTCCCTCAGTGGGAAGAAATCCTGTTGTTTGAATGTAGAGACCTGGATTCTGGGTTGCTGGCTTTTCCCCCTCAGTGGGAAGAAATCCTGTTGTTTGAATGTAGAGGCCTGGATTCTGGGTTGCTGGCTTTTTTCCCCTCAGTGGGAAGAAATCCTGTTGTTTGAATGTAGAGGCCTGGATTCTGGGATGCTGGCTTTTTTCCCCTCAGTGGGAAGAAATCCTGTTGTTTGAATGTAGAGGCCTGGATTCTGGGTTGCTGGCTTTTTCCCCTCAGTGGGAAGAAATCCTGTTGTTTGAATGTAGAGGCCTGGATTCTGGGATGCTGGCTTTTTCCCCCTCAGTGGGAAGAAATCCTGTTGTTTGAATGTAGAGGCCTGGATTCTGGGTTGCTGGCTTTTTTCGCGAGTCCGCAATAAGTGAACCGCAAAGTAGTGAGAGAACACTGTACTTACTAATCAAACATCATTTTAAATCAGAAAATTGAGCTTCTCGGGCTATTGAAATAACAATTCAGATCAAATGGCAAATCTACCTTGTGTAATACCCACTGAAATAGTATGTTTCATCACTGTTTTACATGAAAGCGAAAAATTGTTCGATCTTTTCGTTGCTCTGCCTCAGCGTGTTACATTAGGGAATGGCCTTTGTTCAATACACCATCTATCTCATATTTGGGCTAACCCAGTAAAATGTTGGATTTGGAGGATCTTTCAGGTGAGGAATCAGATCATTTCAAGTTCCTTTTAGCTCTTGAAATTCTGTGCAACTCACATGTTGATTTTAATTAAATGTGCCAATGTAGTCCACTCAATACATCCCGACAGTTTGCTAGTCTTCTGTTTCATTGTCTGTTAGTGCCTACAGTCCTCAAGACTCTTACAATCTTCTGCTCTCCCACTTTTCAGCTGCTTTTAAAATGTCCCAGTTTGTCTCACCTCCTTCCACTTTCCTCTTTTCTTCTCAACTTGCTTCAAATACTGTAAAATGAATTCAAAGGGCAAGAGTAGTTTCAACTCCATTAACTTAGCAAGGGGGAGAAGAGAGAAGGAGGTGAAATCTTACCTTTCCCACTAGGCTCAGGTAAAGAATCCTAGAATGATAGAGTTGGAAGAGACCTCGTGGGCCATCTAGTCCAACCTCCTGCCAAGAAGCAGGAAAATCGCATTACAAGCACGCTTGACAGATGACCATCCAGTCTCTGTTTGAAAGCTTCCAAAGAAGGAGCCCCCACCACACTCTGGGGAGAGTTCCTGCCTTGGAGGGAAGGAAAGGCCTGTCCAAAGCAGATTAAACTCCCCCTCCAAGGTAGGAAGGAAAGCCATGTCCAAAGCAGATTCCTTTGATAAACATTACTCAAAACATTGTTATATATTAGGAGAGGCAGCTAGAGAAGGGAGGAAATGACATCCGAACCCTATCCGAGTATGGCGACGGAGACTTCATAATGGCGAATCCACTTCCTGTTTGCCTAACTCTCTTCGTAATCAATTCATTAGTTGGAAGTACAAGAAAAACATCCGGAATTCGGATATATCCGATGTTCGAAAACAGGCCTACTTATTAATATAGTTTGATCAAGTGACATCACACTCTAATGTTGCTTGCCCACATGTGTATACATATCCTCATTATATCTTTTCAACAGGGCAAGGGATATTAGGAAAGGAGGGAGGCAGACTACATTAAATAATCACTTTTAGCAGATAAATCCCTTCTGGAGCGACCCAGCAAGGTTCCAGCTTTACCTCCACTTTCCTTGGCATACCAGCTCTCTTCCGCTTTGATGTTCTGCTTGATGAAGCAGAAAGCTGCACAGTTGTGTATTACATTACATAAATCACGTATAACAGGCAGAGGGTAGGAAGCTTTCAGTATGCATGGACATGTTATGAAAGAACTTTTTCGGACAATACTTCACTCATTCATTCAAACACCTCCATTGTGTAAGTGTTCAGTTATCCCCCAAGGTGGTGCAGATGGCATCTTTCATGCGGCATTGTAGCCACTAGAGGGCATTTGAAGGACACCAGATCAATGGGAAGGAGGTCTCCCATGGACAACCTAAGGCAGCATATTTTGTGTGACCTACTGTGCTAAACTATGGCACACAGCAAACTATTTCAGATCCTCTTTTGTATTTCTCCTCTTTCCCTTTGTGTCAGTCTGTCTGCACTTCCCTGGTTAATGATGCACTGCAGGCAATGCCTACCTTTTGTTGTTCATTCCCTATCACTGAAACAGCTATATGAGTAGTACAGATTAAGGTTTTCCCCTGACATTAAGTACAGTCGTGTCCAACTCTGGGAGTTGGTGCTCATCTCCATTTCTAAGCCGAAGAGCCGGTGTTGTCCATAGACACCTCCAAGGTCATGTACATTAGGTAAGTTCTACAGTGGGTCGGCAAATCACGAATTGGAAGGACGCGAAGACCCACGTGATATATACATCTATTGGAGATCCTCAGCGTGGGTCTTCGCGTCCTTCCAATTCACGATTTGGCGACCCACTGTAGAACTTACCTAATTACGCCACTTTTGCAACAGTTGCTTTACGCCTCCACGGACCCTTTTGCGACTATTTTGCAACAGTTTGCTTTACGCATCTGCGTATCTACAGCGGGCTCCCAACCTCAGACGACTTGTTTACTACACGGACCTCGATAGATACTGTGATTATTTTTCCATTTTGGATTATAGTGTGGCATTGGATTATACTTTACCAAGGATTACAACACCTCTGGATATCTTCGTACTCAAAGTGTACTTCACGGACTATTTACTCTTGTCGGGACTCTCGCCCCTGTTGGTGTTCTACACATGGTATTGTAACACTTTGGGGATTTCCCCTATGCTTGAGAATTGAATACTTTGCTATATAAAGGATATATCTTGTAATAACAGAGTGTCCCATATTGTTTGAGGCTGCTTTTAGGCCTTGTTTGGTTCTCTTCTCACCCCTAAAAAGATACCTTACTGCAAATTATTTAAAAGCACCACTGTTACAATTCTTAAACACTCTTTAAAAATGCTCTCCAGCTTCTCTCATATCCTGCATTTGGCCTTGACCACCACCTCCATATAAGCTTCAAAACATCCAGACATACGTCTTTCTACCTCACTATTAAATAAACAACTCTATTGATTCCACAAAGGGGAGCCAACTTTAAGAAATGTGCATGTTTACATGGAGATTGTAACAACTTCTTTCATATTCCTGACTTTACCCTCTCTCCCATTATTCTCCTCATCTTGCAGTGTTCAGAGGTTGTAAAAAAATCTCTACTGCTAAAGGCAATTTCAAACAAAAACTAGAGGAAAAACACAGCCATTTCTATAGAAGCAATGTACATACCATAGACTAGTTCTTCACGAATTTCAAGGTGATTGTACTTTTAGTCCTTCTGCCTGTATAGAAATTGTTTTTTGAGCGAACACTACTCTACTCTGGAGACATGATGCTTCTATTCTCTTACACACCACACACACACACACACACAATTTTGCTTTGCTCCCTAGATTGAGAAGGACTTCTGTAGGAACAGTGAGCACAGGTGTGTTCTGTTGTTGTGGTGCAGTGAGGGTTGCAATCCGGACATTTGGTGCCTGTCTTGCAATTTTAATCATAATGTAAGTTCCCACACCCTTAATATACACCTGGAGGGGAATTTGCCTCCAGAAAGGCAACTTTATATGAAGGAATACTGCAGACGCTGCAACAGATCCACTTCAGACAGAACTGCAGGTTGGTTGTTGCCCTGTGATGTGTTTAAGAGAATTGTTTTGTTTGTCACAGAGCAGGTGCTGAAGCTGCAGTTTGGCATGGAAGAGAGGAAGGTCCACCACCTTTCAATCCTGCTGAGATAACAACATAGTGTTCCCTCGCTACTTTGCGGTTCGCTTATTGCAGACTCACTGTTTCGCGGATTTAAAAAATATTAATTTAAAATAAATATCATGGTATTTTTGCTGTTTTGTGGGATTTTGCCACCGCCGCCGCTCTCCAAGGTGCTTTCCCTCCTGAGTCCTCCCTCCCTCCAACCTTGAAGGACCTTTTCTTCCTTTCCTTCACTTTATTTTAAGTTTATAAATACTTAAAATAGTGGACAGTGTTCCCTTGCTATTTCGCAGTTCACACTTAACAGATTCGCTGTTTCACAGATTTTAAAAAATATTTTTTTAAAATAGTTTTTATTGGTTTTGTGCACAGGACAGAACAATTAGATGTTAACAAAAAACGTCCATCCGGCAATAGGGGTGAGGGTAGGGTGGGAAGGGCGTGGGGGAAGGGGGTGGGGGTTAGGGGGTTATTGACTTCCCAACATTTTCTCAAGGTAATCTTACAGAAATTGAATTGTTCACAAATATATGCACTGTTCTTTATCACACAATATTTTTTTTTACTAAGACAGTAGCAGTTTGAAGCCCAGTCATATGTTCTCTAGCTTCACTGGAAAGGGTATTCCTTTATTCAACATATAGTCTCTGAAGCCTGACCATTCAGTCTTTTCCTTCTTCTCGGACAGTTTCTGTGATAGTATATCCATCTGGATAATGTCCAAGATCTTGCTGTTCCAGTCTTCTACGGTTGGTATCTTGCTTTCCTTCCATCTTTTTGCCAACGTTAATCTGGCACCCGTACACAATAAGAATAACATTTTGTCCTGATTTTTACTTAAATTTGGGATTGAGAAACCTAATAGGTATACTTTTGGGTCTATTCTATATTTTGCTTTTATAATTTTCTGTGTCTCTGTATGTATTATTGCCCAAAATTTCTTCACCCGTTTACACTCCCACCATTGATGCATGTATGTTCCAAGCTCCTTATTACATTTCCAGCATCTGTTTGAACTTCCAATTGTAAACTTAGCTAGTCTAGCAGGATATAGATGCCACCTGAATTGCATTTTTAGCCAATTTTCCCGAATATCTGTCCCAGCTGTGTACTTTAGCTTTTTCTCTCAGACTTCCTCCCATTGATATTGGTACAGAGTGCATCTTAGCTCTTGTGCCCATTTAATCTGGCACTCTCTAATTTGTTCCTCCTCCGTTGACCAGGTTAGTAATAATTTGTATATGGCACTTGTAGTTTTCCTCTTAGTTTCCATGATTCTGTCCCAATGGTCCTTTCCTTCCGAGAACCCCTGTTCCCGTCCTTCTTGTATGCCTCACATATTTGATAATACTGAAACCAGCTTATTGTCTCATTTATTTGCCTTAACTCTTGTATTGGTTTAATTTCCCAGTCTGTAGAACTGGTTTTTTTAAGTATTTGTTTGTAAGTTAACCATGCTTCCATAGCTAGCTCTTTGTATGTAGCGCCTCTGGGGGCGATATCCACAGGGGTTTTCCCTAACAATCTCCGTTTATATTTCTCCCATGTTTTAATAAGGGCTGATCTTATTATATGGTGGCTAAAGTTCTTTTCTACCTGTCTTTTATTGTACCATAAGTACCCATGCCACCCGAGCGTAAGTCCTGACCCTCTATTTGTAACAAGTTTTGATTTTGTAATGTTGACCATTCCTTTATTGCTTCTAATTTAGTCGCTTCACAATATAGTTTCAAATCTGGCAATCCCATTCCCCCTCTATTTGTCTCATCGGTTAGTAATTTTAACTTTATTCTTGGTTTCCTATTTCTCCATACAAATTTTCTGATATCAGTATTCCATTTTGTAAAGAGGTATTCAGTCCTTATTATCGGTAGAGTCTGGAATAAGAACAGTACCCTCGGTAAGATATTCATTTTTATCGTCGCGATTCTTCCTAAGAGTGATATGTTCATATATTTCCACCTCTCTAAGTCTTTTTTTAATTTTCCTCCATAATTCCTCATAATTATTTTTAACTAACTGCGTGTTATTGGGTGTGATATAAATCCCAAGATATTTTATCTTCTTTACTATTTCTATCCCCGTCTTTGTTTGTAGGGTCTTTTTATCTTGGTTATTCACATGTTTAGTTATCATTTTAGTCTTCCCTTTATTCATCCGGAAACCTGTTAATTTTCCGAATTTGTCCAATTTTTCCAACCATTTGTCTACCTTTTCTATTGGGTTCTCTATGAAGCAGACAACATCGTCCGCATAGATCCTTAACTTATAATTTTGGGGGGGAATGCGAGTGCCTTTCAATTCTTTATCGTTATTTATATCTAGCGTTAAGGGTTCCATTATCATTAAGAATAGTAGAGGGGAAATCAGTGCGATACTTTTTCGCTATGCTTTTCGTAGTATTCAAGATGTTTATCACCATTCTGGTGTTGTCTTTTAGGTGTCTACTAGGGAGAAAGCCAGACTGTTCCTGGGAAATCCATGTTGCCAAAAATTGTTTTAATCTGTCTGCCAATATTGTCGTAAAAATTTTGTAATCTGTATTTAAGAGTGATATGGGTCTATAATTTTTAGGATTTGTTGTCTCGGTGCCCTCTTTATGAATTAGGGTGATATTTGCCTTTTCCCAGGATTTAGGGATCTCCTTCCCTTCTCTTATACCATTAAATATTATCTCCATCAAAGGTGTCAGTTCTTTTTTGTAGGTTTTGTAAAAGATAGCAGTGAAGCCATCCGGGCCTGGGGCTTTGTTCCTTTTTAGTTTGTCAATTCCTTTACTGATTTCTTCCACAGAGATTGGACTATTAAGTAGTTCTCTCTGTTCTTCGGTTGCTCTAATTAGGTTTAATTTACTAAGATATTCTGTGATCGCATCTTTTGAGATCTTTTCCCCTGCATATAGTTCTCTATAGAACTTTTGGAAGGCCCCGCTATCTTCTTACTTTCTGTATATATTTCCCCTTTATCCTCTATTTTTTTTTGTTATGAGTGTCTTTGTCCTTTTCTCCTTTAACTTGGAAGCTAACCATTTCCCTATTTTGTTAGTGTTTTGGTAGTATTTAGCTTTTACATACTTCATCTGCTTTTCCAAATTATCTGTTTCCAAAAGTTGTAATTGTTTTTGAGGATATGGAGGTTCCTCAAGGCTTCTTTGTTTTTGGGTTTAGTCTTCAGTATATTTTCAGTCAGTTCAATATTGTCTATTAGTTCCTGTGTTTTTTCCGGAGGAGTTTATTTTTCCTGCTATTTAACTGTATGTAGTGACCTCTTATTACTACTTTCATAGCCTCCCATTGGGTGTTTTTACTAGTTTCCTCTCCGGAATTCAGACTCAGATATTCCTTCAGCAATACTCTGATTGCTTCAATATCTTCTGTCTTCCTGACTAACTGGTCTTTAAGCATCCACCTATACTGCTGGGTTTCCCCTTTAATGCACACCTCCATTGGGCAGTGGTCGGAGTGTAGGCTCGGTCTTATTCTCGGGTTTTTGGCTCTTAAAGACATGGATTTTGAAATCCATATCATGTCAATCCGAGTCCAGATTTGGTGTCTTCCAGAGTGGAAGGTATAATCCCTTTCTGCACCTCTACAGTGTCTCCAGATATCTAAGAGGTTCATGCTTACTAAGTAGTTTAGGAATTGTTTTGGTAGCTGACCGGTAGCTTTGGGTGTAACTTTTTGCTTGGTTATTTTTGGTGTCTTGTCTATCGTGGGGTCTACCACGCCGTTGAAATCTCCTGCTATGATTAGCTCATCATATTTTTGTTTTCCTATTTGGCCTTTAAGTTCCTTCAAGAATTTTATTTTTGGTCCGTTAGGGCAATAAATGTTACAGATCAGAATTTTTTTATTGTTTATTTCAATTAGTACTCCAAGGTGTCTTCCTTGCGAGTCTTTAAAAGCCAGTTCTGATGGTATGTTTGGATTGACATATGTGACTACCCCCTTCTTCTTCTCTTCATTCGTTGCATAATAAGCTTTCCCAAGTTTTGTTATTTCTAGGTGTTTCGCATGCCTATTGGCTATATGTGTCTCCTGCAGCATTATTACCGCATATTTTTCTTTTCGCAAATGTTCCACTACTCGTCTTCTTTTATTGGGGGAGTTGAGGCCGTTTATATTATTTGAATATATTCTAAGATCCATCATCGTGCTGCTCTTCTACGGCCTGTTCTTGGGGGGGTAGTAGCTGGTAGTTCTCAGGTGAGAACTCCCTTAACCTCTTTAGGTCTCTTCTCATTGATGTACCAGGGAATCGATTTCCTCTAGATCTATTGCCTCCCCCTCTTCCTCTTCGATTTCCCCTTCTTCATTGTCTTTCTGTCCTTGGTAGTCTTTGTAGAATTTCCTGGGTTTCTCTTTGGGATCTCTGTGGCTGCCTCTTGGGTGATCTTGTTTTTGTCTTTCTATGTGTTGTTGATAAAAGGCCTTGGCCTTTTCAACTGTGTTCAGCCAGTATCTGGTGTCCCTCCATGTCACCGTCAGACCTTCCCATTTCTCCCATCTATATCTGATGTTTCGTTTCTGAAGCTCTTCCGTCAGGAATTTGTAATTTTCTCTCTTGGCCAATGTTTGTCTGGAGACCTCCTTTAGTATTGTAATCTTTTTGTCCTTATAGTATATAGATTGTTTCGCATGCCTATGCAAGATTAAATCTCTGAGACATTTTTTTGAAAATGTTATTATTACATCCCGGTCCGTCTTATTTTTTTTGGAAAAATTAGTGGTGACTCGATAGGTCCTGTCTATATCATGTCCAACTATGTCAGGTTCTATCCCCGTCAATTCTGCGAGTATTTCCGTAACTTCTTTTTTCAAATTCTGATTGTCCGATTTTAGATTTTAGAAAATATTAATTTAAAATAAATATCATGGTTTTTTCACTATTTTGTGGAAACGTAACCCCAGCAATAAGTGAGGGAACACTGTATAACTACTAAAATAATGTATAAATATTAAAATAAATAGAGCATCCCTATATCACAGTTTTTCACTTATTGCAGGAGGTCCTGGAACCTAACCCCAGCAATAAGTGAGGCAGGGGTAGGGAACCTATGGCTCGGGAGCCAGATGTGGCTCTTTTCATGATTGCATCTGCCTCTCCAGAGTGGCTCGGGCCTCAGTTTCCCATCATGCAGCAGGGAGGAGTGACGCATTCTCCATTCTCTCTCTTCCTTCCTCTTCCTTTCTTTATCCCCCTTAACTCTTTCCCTCTCCTTCTCTCCTTCCTTTTCCCTCCCTCTCTCCCATTCCTTCTTTCCATTCTCCCTCTTCCTTCCTTCCTTCATTTTCCTTCCTTCCTTCCTTCCCTTCACCCTTTCCTTCTCTCCTTCCTTTTTCCTCCCTCTCTTCCTTTCCTTCTTTCTTTCATTCTTCCTCCCTCTTCCTTCCTTCTTCTATTTTCCCCCAAGTTTTCCTTTCCTTCACCTTCCTTTCTTTTCACTTCCCTCTCTCCCCGTCTTTCTTTTCTTCTTTCCCCTTCATTGTTTTACTTTTTCCTCACTCCCTTTCATTTCTTTTCCCCACTCTTTTCTTTCCTCCCTTCCCATTTCCTTCCTTCTTTCCCCCTCCTTGTCTCTCTCCTGCTTTTCTTTTCTTCCTTTTCCATAGTTCGTTATTCTTTTCTTTCTTCCTCTCCCCCCTCCTTTATTTCTTCTTTCTTTCTTTCTTTCTTTCCCCTTCCTTCTGTCTTCTCTTCCTGCCCAGAGTCCTGAGCACACCTTTTGCAGAACCAGTTCTGAAGTGTCCTGTCATTCTGCCGGGGGAATCCTTTTCTCATAGTATGTACGTAGATACTCACATTTAGTTGAATTCAGTCTTTAAATATATTATATATATTATATGGCTCTCACTGAAATAAATTTCCAAATATTTTGCTTTCATGGCTCTCTGAGTCAAAAAGATTCCCAACCCCTGAAGTGAGGGAACACTGTAGTCTGATTTCAGCAGGGGTAAAGCAGCTTGGAGGAATGTTTTCAGGAATCTGGTCTACCTGATCTTGTCCACAGGGCTCAGCATGTGTGTGTGTGTAGCAACTTGAGAAACTGCAAGTTGCTTCTGGTGTGAGAGATTTGGCCATCTGCAAGGACATTGCCCAGGGGATGCTCTGATGTTTTACAATCCTATGGGGGGCTTCTCTCATGTCACTGAATGAGAAGTTGTAGCTGACAGATGGGAACTCATCCCGCTTCCTCGTGGGCCATCCAGTCCAACCCCCTGCCAAGAAGTAGGAAAATTGCATTCAACGCAGCCCCGACAGATGGCCATCCAGCCTCTGTTTAAAAGCCTCCAAAGAAGGAACCTCCACCACACTCTGGGGCAGAGAGTTCCATTGCTGAACAGCTCTCACAGTCAGGAAGTTCTTCCTAATGTTCAGATGGAATCTCCTGTAGAAACTTCTTTTGGTCAGAAGTCCCGCCAGCACAAGGGTTTAACTCATTGGGCCACCAGAGGCACCAGCTGTTGACCCAAGACATGTTGCTGTCTAAGGCAGAACAGAAAATGGTGACCGCTTACCTGCACCATCACCACCAATGTGCACAGTGGCCACAATATATTGGCTCCTGAAGCAAGAATGCCCAGAGTAGCTAATATAAAAACACAACAAGAAATGAAATGACTATCCATTTTTTGCCTCTTTGTGACAATCAGAACCAGCCACTAGAAATACCTTTCTCATTATGCCTAATGGTATGAATGATCTGCCGTCTCCTTCCATCTCCAGATTCAGCAATGGCATCAGATACGACAAACCCAAGGTCTTTCTAACAATGATGGATCTACACATTATTTTAGTCATCTGTCATGGAATTCAGTTGCTTTTCTAAAGAATCCCTCAGGGCTAAATTATGTGTTATGTGAGATAGGTACTAGGCAGCCACCTTCTCCTTTTTCTCTGTCCACAAATAAATACATGGCTCCTGCTCTAGTGGGACTGGAGAAGAGGCTTAACTTTCTCCCCTCCTTTCCACCTGATATTTTCTGCCCACATACCAATGAGGCTTCACAACACTTATATGACCTCCCTAACAAGTGTTCAGATTTGCAGTTTATATAATCTAACATGAGAGGACCCAATATGAGGGACAGAATGGTGGAATTTCCTCTCTCCCCGCTTTGAGAAATCATCCTTAGGAACACAGAGTGGGCAGACATTTTCCCCAATGCTGACAGTGCTAAAATAAACTTGTTAGGTGAGAAAAAAAATGGGGGACTGGGCAGGCATAAAAATACTTTGTTAAAAATTGGTTCTTTGTGAGAGTCTGTGTTAATGCTTTGATGAAATGATGACTAAAAGAGGTCTCAGTGATTTCAATGGTGCTAAAGTATAAGGTAAAGATAAAAGTTTCGGTAATAAACAGAGGGAAGTGCTGCTCGAGAGCTGGCTGCTGTGTCGGACTGGATGAGGGCTAGCAAATTGAAACTTAATCCAGACAAGACAGAGGTCCTCTTGGTCAGTCGAAAGGCCAAACAGGGCATAGGGTTACAGCCTGTGTTGGATGGGGTTACACTCCCCCTGAAGACGCAGGTTCACAGCTTGGGTGTGATCCTGGACTCATCGCTGAGCCTGGAACCCCAGGTCTCGGCGGTGTCCAGGGGAGCTTTTACACAGTTAAGACTCGTGCGCCAGCTGCGCCCATACCTTGGGAAGTCTGATCTGGTTACGGTGGTCCACGCTGTGGTCACATCCCGAATAGATTACTGCAACGCACTCTATGTGGGGCTGCCTTTGAAGACAGTTTGGAAATTACAATTAGTCCAACGGGCGGCAGCCAGATTACTAACTGGAGCTACATACAGGGAGCATACCACCCCCTGTTGTGTCAGCTCCACTGGCTGCCTGTCCATTTCCGAGCTCAATTCAAAGTGCTGGTTTTGACCTTTAAAGCTCTATATGGTTTTGGCCCAGCTTACTTGTCCGAACGCATCGGCCACTACGTCCCATCTCGTAATTTAAGATCGTCCGGGGAGGCCCTGCTCTCACTCCCGCCAACTTCTCAAACGCGGTTGGTGGGGATGAGAGAGAGGGCCTTCTCGGTGGTGGCTCCCCACCTGTGGAACGCGCTCCCAAGTGACATACGATTGACCACATCCCTCCTGGTATTCAGGAAAGGAGTGAAGTCCTGGCTGTGGGACCAGGCGTTTGCGCATTATCACAATGCAGCATTTTGGACTGGATTTGTAAGGGCAAGTTGATGGAGATGGCTCAATGCCCCTGTTATGGACGGAACACTGTTTTAACTTAAGTGAATGTGTGTGATGTTTTAATGTTAATTGTATTTTAATGTATTTTAATGCTGAATGTTTTTGGTTTTTATATTGCATTTTACGGTGTGGGCATCAAATTGTGCCTTTTGTTAGGCCGCTCTAAGTCCCCCCTCGGGGGTTGAGAAGAGCGGGGTAGAAATGTTGGAAATAAATAAAATAAATAAACAAACAACAACTGACCAGGAAATATGTATCAATAAACACATGAGAATTAATTAAGCAAAATGCAAAATGTTCTATTTAAATACCAAGACACGTGTGGTGTGCCTCTATGGCCCAGCAAATACCATCTGCAATTCTGTTAGAGTGCTTTAGCCTCCGTCCGTGGTTTCATTTGGGATACCCGTAAGTACTGTGTTGCCTTTTCATATAGAGCTATTTATTTTGCATTTTGATTAATTCATTCTCATGTGTTTATTAAAGATAAAGGTTTCCCCTTGATATTAATTCTAGTCATGTCCAACTCTGGGGGTGGTGCTCATCTCCATTTCTAAGCTGAAGAGCAGGCATTATCCAGACACCTCCAAGGTCATGTGGCCAGCATGACTGCATGGACCACCCCTTGGTGGCACAGTGGGTTAAACCATTGAGTTGCTGAACTTGCTGACCAAACGGTTGGTTGTTCGAATCTGGGGAGCAGGGTGAGCTCCTGCTGTTGGCCTCAGCTTCTGCCAACCTAGCAATTCAAAAATATGCAAATGTGAGTAGATCAATAGGAAGTTAACGACACTAAAATAACTTACATGAATATCTATGTCTATATCTACATCTACTTGGAGGTATTCTCCATTATTTTCAGTATACACCTACAGTAAGTGTACACAGGATCAAAGTTTTAGCCGGAATTTAACTTTCTCTGGTCTTAACCTTGTGCTTGGCCTGAGTATTGTTAAACAGTGTTCTTTTTCAAAAAGTATCAAGGATTTATTAACTGAAAAGATATAGTCAATTTTATTTATCTATGTAGATGTACATAATGAACAGGCTTTCTAACGTTTATGAGAAAAGGATATTCTGCAGAATAATTAATGCTATTTTTTTTTGAAGCTTTCCCATATTGTGATTTTCAAAAGCTAGTACAATGAATTTTTTATATTTGCTTTTTGGTTGGCCTAAGAAAAATATCACCACAATGTGGACTGTGGAATTCATCTTATTGTCAGTGCTAATGGAAGAGAAGCTCATTTCCTTTGCCCAAACAATGATATCATAAAGATAACTACTCAAATCCCGAATGCATCTGACGTATATTTTGCATTGCTTTAAAACTAAGAAGCAAGAGTGAATGAAAAACTTTTCTATTAGACTGATATACAGAATACATTCCATTGTGGAGAAACAAATTATTTCCCCGGCAGCCAATCTCAGCCCGGATGACACTTTTTGTTGGGCTTGTTTTATTTTATATTGGTGTGGGAACATAAGCATACTGATTGACTGTTGAGGAAGTGGTGGGGAGAAATCACACTTCTTGTTTTTTTGGCACGACAGTTGCACAATAGTTGACATATGGGTTTCTTCAGAATGATTATAGTAGATATTGTGAATACATATTGCAAATCATGTGCAAAACATTGTGACTGTAAATCTTGAAAGCTTTGGATGTGCAGAAGCACCAATTGCCATAGGAGATCAATAACTTATTTATTTTTGTATACAGTACTTTTTTTTGGAAACGTCTTAACACATGTCCGGAAAGGTGCCGAAAAGAGCAACATATTGTGGAAAGGTTAAAAGGCATTTTGGTTGAAGAATAAATGAAGATATTTTAACGATCTGAAGAAAAGGCTAATCTATATAAATAAAAATGTCATGTTCGTTTGTGAGATTAACATAACTCAAAAACCACTGGACGAATTGACACCAAATTTGGCCAGAAAACACCTAACAAGTCAATGAGTAACTATCATTTTAAAAAAAACACCAAAAAAAACCAGTGAAAGGGACTTTAAAACCCAAAAATTATAAAATAAGGTACAGCGTGTGCACAAAAATGACTCCCCTAGCCCCACCCACTCATGCACAAGGAGAAAAAAGCAACAGCTGCAGGGAGCGAGGAATCTGAAATGAGTGACCACGTTTACAGACCGAGTTGAATGTGTTTTTAATGGCAATGTGGTTTTTATGTATTTCTGCTTTTTATGTATTTTAATATGTTGTTTTACGATGTTTTTAAATTTGTGTAGCATTGAATTTTGCTGTAAGCCGGTCTGAGGCCCTCCATGGAGGTGAGAAGGTCGGGGTACAAAATTTTTAAATAAATAAATAAAATAAATAAGGCTCTGGTGGGCTGGGCAGGCAGACCTTTGGCTTCCTCAGGCCCCCAATTTGGGGTCTTCCCCTTCTCTCTCCCACCCGCCACCCCCCTCAGGGCCCCTTCCTTCCCTTTGAACCCCCTCCACCATGCTAGGGTCTTGTGTGGGCCCTCTTTCCCTCCCTCCCAGTCTCCATCCTCTCCTTGTCGGCCCCCCAAACAAGGACCCCTTCTCCTTCTTTTTCCCCTGGTGAGGTGTGTGGGTGGCTGCTCCATGGAACAGCCAAGTTTTCAAGTTATTCCTAAAGATTGCCAGGGTGGGGGCTTGCCTAATATCTCTAGGGAGAGAGTTCCAGAGCTGGGGGGACCACCACAGAGAAGGCCCTCTCCCTCGTCCCCACAAGTCACACTTGCAAGGGGGTCGGGAGAGAGAGAAGGGCCTCACTGGAAGATGGAAGAGAACATGTAGGCTCGTAAACGGAAATGCAGTCATGCAGGTAGGCGGGTCCCAAACTGTTCAGGGCTTTGTAGATCAGAACCTGTACCTTGATTGGGACTGGAAGATAAACAGCAGCTAGTGGAACTCCTTGAACAGGGGTGTCGACCGCTCCCTGTAATTCACTCCAGTTAGTAATCTGGCTGCCATCCAGTTGGACTAATTGGAATTTTGGGCCATCTTCAAGGGCAGCCCCATGTAATAGTCCAATCTGGAGGTAACTAACATGTGGACCACCAAGGTCAAATCCAACTTCATGAGGTATGGTTGCATTTGGCGCACGGGCTTCAATTGTGTGAAAGCCCTCCCAGCCACCACCGACACCTGTACTTCAAGCGTTAATGAGGAGTCTAGGAGGAAACACAGGCTGCGGACCTGTGACTTCAGGGGGAGTGCAACCCCGTCGAGCACAGTTTGCCACCCTATACCTCGATCCGGCTTACGATCAACCTGGAGGACCTCTGTCTTGCCACTATTGATCCTCAGCTTATTCATCCTCATCCAGGTTGTCACAGCGGTCAGGCACTCGTCCAGCACCCAGGGGGCTTCCTTGGAGAATTGCATTGGCGGACTTAGTTGGAGGGGCACAATGTTTTTGGTGGGGCATGCATAAGTGAAACCACAAATATCAAATCTGTCGATAAGGGGGGGGGAGTTATATTTGAGTTGATCTTGATAACCAAATGGAGTGACACCCTTTTGTGGTGCTATAACTTTCACATTCTTGATCACTTAGGGCAGTGGTTCTTAACCTTTCCTAATGCAATGACCCCTTAATAAAGTTCCTTATTTTTGTTGCTACTTCCCAATGGAAATTTTGCTACTGTTTTGAATCATAATGCAAATATATGATATGTAGGATGTATAGTCCCTGATCAAAGTGATCCCTGGTCAAGTGGTCCCTGTCAAAGTGGACCTCAGCCAGTGGTCCCTGGTCAAAGTGGTCCCTGGTCAAGTGGTCTCTGGTAAAAGTGAATCTCGGTCAGTGGTCCCTGGTCAAAGTGGTCCCTGGTCAAGTGGTCTCTGGTAAAAGTGAATCTCGGTCAGTGGTCCCTGGTCAAAGTGGTCCCTGATCAAGTGGTCCCTGGTCAAAGTGGATCTTGGTCAGTGGTCCCTGGTCAAAGTGATCCCTGGTCAAAGTGGACCTCAGTCATTGGTCACTGGTCAAGTGGTCCCTGGTCAAAGTGGTCCCTGGTCAAGTGGTCTCTGGTAAAAGTGAATCTCGGTCAGTGGTCCCTGGTCAAAGTGGTCCCTGATCAAGTGGTCCCTGGTCAAAGTGGATCTCGGTCAGTGGTCCTTGGTCAAAGTGATCCCTGGTCAAAGTGGTCCCTGGTCAAGTGGTCCCTGGTCAAAGTGGTCCCTGGTCAGGTGGTCCCTGGTCAGGTGGTCCCTGGTCAAAGTGGTCCTTGGTCAAAGTGGTCTCTGATCTAGGTCCCTTATCAAGTGATCCCTGGTCAAAAAAGGTAGGGAACCATTGGTCTATCATCTGAACAGGGATCAACCCAAATCAGACCCGATCCAGCTATCCTGACTGCCCCCAAAGCCCTGGGGTACTCCAATTTTCATGCAAACTTCAGAGTTCCCCCTGACTTTGCCTAAAATGGAGAACAGCCTGTTTAAGCCAAAACAACAACATCAAACAGGGATATGACCAGAAACTGTTGTTCATTCTGAAAAGTGCAATTGGTGCGTTCATGCTGAGTACAGATTTTTTGCCTCATGTAGACAAGTCCTTAGATTGCTTCTGTCAGAAACAAAAATGGCAGGTTTGTCATCTTACCATTTACCAACTGATGAATTGTGGGGTGGGAAAAAAGAGATTTTGATTTATGGGATCTAGGTATTGTAGGGAAGACTTTGATATAAAACTTTGATTGTGATGGACTTCATTATTGTTAATATTCAAAGACCTAGTCTTGTTACTCTGGATCAGTCACAAGGGGATACTGTGGCAGCTTTGAATCTGAGAAAAAGAAGTTTGTATCACAATGTAATGATGTTGATTATTTGTGTGTAAATGTTGTGTGACATGTGTTAAAATGTATGTTGTTTTGAATGTTCTATGGTTTGTTTCTGTGGGTGAAACAGAAGGGAGGCATGGCAGAAGCTTAGAAGAGCTGTCGCCATGGCAACCAGGGCTAGAGGCTTGTAGAATGTTCAGGTTTGAATTTTACAGTTGGGAAAGAGCGGGAAGCCAACTGCCAAATGAGAGGGGGAGGAGTTATGTTCTAGTTAGAGTGTGTTCGAAGGACTGAAAGAGAACAGTCCAGTTTTAGTGTGTGTCTTAAGGTCTGCTAGTGAGCAGTCCAGTTAAAGGGTATAGAGACCCTAGTTAAAGTTGCAGGGGTTTATAGAGGTTTAGTGGAAACCCTATAATAGGTCCCCATTGTGTTATGTAACAGAAAAAGTTGTGCCTCTAAGGAAGTTTGAAACCAACCAAGATTGTACCCATTTGTGTCAAAATAAATTGTTTGCATCTTAAAAGGAAAACACCTCTCCTGATTCTTTTATTGGTGGTGGCCCTCAAAGTCAGTGGTCAGCCGGATAAATGGTGGCAGCGTGGTCAAGTGGTCACTGAGAAGTTTTAAAACTCCAGTCAGTTAAATGGTGAAGGGGTGAGACAGTACCCTGCCAATAAACGTGAAGTTGCTGAGGTAACTTCAAGGTTTCCTTGGATTGGAGGTCAGCAGTGTGGACATAGAAAGATTGTCCAGTCTGAGGCCGGTCAAGAAGTGGAGTGGTCACATATTGGCGGTGGGATCTTTAAGAGAGGGTCCACCCTGTCCAGCCGGTTGATTTGAACGTAGCGTCACCGCATATTGGCGGCAGAGCGGTGGGATCGTGTAAGAAAACTGATCCAGTGCGAAAGCAAGGCTACCAGAGGAATTTGTTTAATTTCTCAGTTTACTGACCAAAGTCGTGTGGTAGTAGGAACTTTAATAGTTTAGTTTAAAGTTCTGAGGTAAAAGTTCAGCAAAATGACCACCAGGAGACAAACGAGGGCTTTGGAGGAAGCAGGGCAGCCTGAGGTTCTGCAGGAAGGAGAAGACTCTGAAATTTCAGAATCAGAGTCAAGTAAAATGTCTGGAGAATGCCGGTTTAGGCTTGAGGTGATGAAACTAGAGATGCAAAGAGAAAGAGAAGAAAAGGAAAGAGAAGAGAGAGAAAAGGAGAGAAAGTGGCAAAGAGAAGAGAAAGAAAAGGAGAGAGAGATGCAAAAAGAAAGAGAAGAAAAGGAGAGAGAGATGCAAAGAGAAATGGCCAGGTTAGGGTTTGAGAGAGATAAGTTGAATGCCTCTCAGCGGGCCAGGCCAGTTCAAGAGGTGCAGGCAGAAGGTTCTATAGATCAACTCCTGAGGAGATTCCCGAAGTATATAAAAGGGGATAGTGTGGAGAAATTTTTGGTTTCTTTTGAAAGATGTTGCTATGATTTTGAAATTGAAGAGGAGAGATGGATGACATATTTACGACCACAGATCTGCGGACAGTTGCTGGAGATTTATAGCGATATGGCAGAACAGGACCACAAGGTTTACCAGAAGTTTAAACAACAGGTCCAACAGAAGCTTCAGTTGACGCCAGAACATTACAGAGTTAAGTTCAGGTCCTTGAAAAAGGAGAAAACCGAAAGTTTCTGTCAGCTAGCATCAAAGCAAAGCCAGTATTTCGATAGTTGGTTAAAAGGTGCTCAAATTACCAGTTTTCAGCAACTTAAGGATCTGATGATCCTGGAACAGTTTTATCAAAATGTTCCCTTAGTGTATAAATGGTTAGTTCAAGAAAGGAATCCTGAAACACCCAGTCAAGCAGCTCTTATGGTGGATAAGATGGTGACATTGAGAGAAGGAGTTTGTAAGGCTGAAGGCTACAAACCAGTGGAGAAACATTGTTTCAAGAAACCATACAAAGTGTTGCCACAGTATCAAGAGGCTAAAAATGCTGCAGGAGAGTACGCTCGTTACAGAAGGCCTGAGGAGAAAAATTACCTCAGAGATGGCTCCCTCAGTAGTGGAAATCGTCCAAGCTTTGATATGGCTAAGAGAATGTGTTTTTCATGCGGCAAGTTTGGACATATGAAAGCACAATGTTATCTACATAGCAAGGAAAAATCTTCCTTATGTATAACTCCAATATTAGAAAAGAGTTTTGAGAAGGGGCTTGAGTCTAATAAAGGAAAGAGTTCTTCGAACCAATGCAAGTACATAATCCTTTAGAAAAACAATGCCTTTTTGTTATGTTGGACACAGATAGAGATGACTACTTTGAACCACTTCAAGTAGGTCAAAACGAAATATTAGGATGGAGAGACACCGGATCGGAGGTCTGTGTGATTCGCCCTGAACATGTGCCAGAGGCATTCAGAAAACCTGTGTCTCAGCTTAGACTAAAAGGAGTAGGGGCAGTGTTGTGCGACGTTGTGTCTTTGCCAATCCAATATAAGAATTGGAAAGGATTTTGGGATTTTGCAATATATGAGGACATTCCTTTTGATTGTCTGCTGGGGAATGATATTGTAAGGAAGATCAAG
The DNA here is from genome assembly GCA_030556195.1 of Anolis apletophallus. NCBI lineage: Eukaryota > Metazoa > Chordata > Lepidosauria > Squamata > Anolidae > Anolis > Anolis apletophallus. The sequence goes on along the minus strand of JARBWK010000006.1, from coordinate 97,648,746 downwards.
TATTTAACAAGAGATGATGAGTTAACTGAAGTTCCAGTTAAACAGCAAGATGTTTCTTGTTTACCAGTTGATATTATCCCTGAAGAAAATCCTGAGATAAGTTCAAATATAATAGAGTTAGTGAAAACAGGAGCAGGAGAAGAAGATATTGCTAATGAGCAAAAGGCAGATGAAACACTGAGATCTTTATTTACTGCGGCTCAGGATGAGACGAAAGTCTTATCAAAAGAAAATCCTTCGAGATTTGTAGTTAAAGGACGAGTGTTGTATAGAGAGACCATGTGTGTAAAGTCTCCAGGAGGAACTAGTTCTTGTACACAAATAGTTGTGCCCCAAGCTTATAGGGAACAACTTATGAATTTGGCACACGCAAGCACACAAGGTGGCCATATGGGAATTCGACGCACCACACAGCGCATCACCAGAAATTTCTTTTGGCCCAATATGTATCAGCACATTAAAGAGTTTTGTCAATCGTGTGATACATGTCAGCGTGTCGGAACAGGAAAAGACAAGACCAAGGTTCCCCTAATTCCTATGCCACTAATTGGAGAACCATTTTATCGTGTGGGGATCGATATTGTGGGACCCTTACCAAAGGCAAGTCGTAGAGGACGTCGATATATCCTTACTTTGATGGCCTATGCCACGAGATACCCGGAAGCAGTGGCGTTAACTAATATTGATACAACCACAGTAGCAAACGCCTTGTTGTCTATATGGGGAAGAACAGGATATCCCAAAGAACTGATTTCGGATTTGGGAACCCAGTTTACGTCAAGACTGATGGAAAGACTGTTGGAGATGTGTGGAATTAAACATCTGACATCGTCTGCTTACCATCCACAAACTAATGGTCTTGTGGAAAACCTAAATAAGACCTTAGTAAGAATGATCAAGGCGTACACTCAACAACATCCAGCCGATTGGGATGAGAAACTACAGAAACTCCTGTTTGCATGCAGAGAGACTCCACAAGGCAGTACAGGATACAGCCCTTTCGAGTTACTTTTTGGAAGGAAGGCGAGAGGTCCGCTGGATCTAGTGAGAGAGCACTGGGAGACTTCCTCGGTTGCAGAGCCAGTTCCAGTGAGTCGGTATCTACAGAGTTTACGGGAGACGATGGAGATGGCAAGAGTTATCGCTCAAGACAACCTTGCAGCAGCACAGCAGAAACAGAAGACCTGGTATGATCAATCAGCCCGAGAGAGATCCTTCGACGTTGGTGATAAAGTACTATATTTGATCCCGGAAAGAGTCAACAAACTTCAATTGAAATGGACAGGACCATGGACAGTTGTTAAGCGTGCCAGCAGAGTTAACTACTTGATACAAGAATTACAATCAGGACTGGAAAAACTGGTGCATGTTAACTCGCTTAAACCTTATGTTGAAAGATCAGTAGATGTATGTATAATAGTTAATGAAGGTGTAAATGGATCGTTTCATTTCTGGGAAGGGAATAGGAAGGCTGACAAGAGTGTGAGTCAGGTAAAGCTTGATGAAGGGCTGACTTGCAAACAGCAGGAGCAACTTAGAGAACTGCTCCATAAGTATAAAAATTTGTTTTCGGATTACCGGGAAGAGTAGAAGGGGTGCAACATCAAATTATAACAGGAGACGCCTTACCCATTGCGTCTACTCCCTATCGAGTCACAGGGAAACTCGTGGAGTGTGTTGATAGAGAAGTTCAGGAAATGCTGGATATGGGGATTATAGAACCATCCAGTAGTCCTTGGGCATCACCCGTCGTGTTAGTTCAAAAACCAGACAACACAATAAGGTTTTGTGTTGATTATAGACGGTTAAACGAGGTGACGCAAACCGATACATACCCTATGCCAAGGTTAGACGACCTGTTAGAAAAAATGGGGAGAGCCAATTACATCAGTAGCCTAGATCTCACCAAGGGTTTTTGGCAGATACCAATGGATCCCAGAGACCGGGAGAAAACGGCCTTTAGAACCCATAAAGGGTTACATCAGTTCAATGTCTTACCATTTGGACTTAAAAACAGCCCAGCCACTTTCCAACGATTAGTAGATAAGATACTCGGGGGTATGAGTAACTTCTGTGTGGCAAACATGGACGACATAGGTGTATTTAGCAATACCTGGGAAGAACACCTACAACATCTAGACCAGGTGCTGTTTCGACTGAAAGAAGCAGGGTTAACAGTAAAAGCACCCAAGTGTCGTTTAGGGAATCGAATGTCCAAGTACCTAGGACACATGGTGGGAAGTGGTATGATTGGTACAGAACCTACTAAGGTGGAGGCGATACACAAGTGGCCGATACCCAAAACCAAAAAACAGGTTCGGTCCTTTTTGGGATTAGCCAGTTATTATCGAGGTTTATCCCAAATTTTAGCGAATTGGCGACTCCATTGACAGGCTTAACCAAGAAGGCATGTCCAAATGTTGTAGTGTGGACACCACAATGTCAGGAGTCAATGGACAGGTTAAAACAGACCATAACATCACAGTCAGTGTTGAAAGCTCCGGATTTTGATCGTCCATTTATATTAACTTGCGACGCATCAGAAACAGGTTTGGGAGCGGTTTTAAGTCAAGCTGACGAGGATGGGGAAAAGCATCCTGCAATGTTTTTAAGTAAAAAGCTATTGCCGAGAGAAAGTAGTCTTTCTACCATCGAGAAAGAATGTCTCGCCATAGTGTGGTCGATTCAAAAACTGAGACCATATCTGTGGGGCAGGAAGTTTGTTTTGCAGACGGATCATGCGCCATTAAAATGGCTGAGTAATGTTAAGGGTACTAACAACAAACTCTTAAGATGGAGTTTACTCTTGCAAGACTACGATTTTAAGGTAGTGCATGTGAAAGGCAAATCGAATGTAGTAGCTGACTCTTTATCGAGAGTTACTTAAATTCAGATTACAGAATAGATATGGTTTGTATATAGTTGTGTAAGTATAAATGTATATGTGAAATGTATAAGATTATATAATGTCTTGCTAACGGCATTATTTTTAATTCACTCTGGACAGAGAGAATTAAAAATAATTTCAGGAGGAAGGAAGGTAATGTAATGATGTTGATTATTTGTGTGTAAATGTTGTGTGACATGTGTTAAAATGTATGTTGTTTTGAATGTTCTATGGTTTGTTTCTGTGGGTGAAACAGAAGGGAGGCATGGCAGAAGCTTAGAAGAGCTGTCGCCATGGCAACCAGGGCTAGAGGCTTGTAGAATGTTCAGGTTTGAATTTTACAGTTGGGAAAGAGCGGGAAGCCAACTGCCAAATGAGAGGGGGAGGAGTTATGTTCTAGTTAGAGTGTGTTCGAAGGACTGAAAGAGAACAGTCCAGTTTTAGTGTGTGTCTTAAGGTCTGCTAGTGAGCAGTCCAGTTAAAGGGTATAGAGACCCTAGTTAAAGTTGCAGGGGTTTATAGAGGTTTAGTGGAAACCCTATAATAGGTCCCCATTGTGTTATGTAACAGAAAAAGTTGTGCCTCTAAGGAAGTTTGAAACCAACCAAGATTGTACCCATTTGTGTCAAAATAAATTGTTTGCATCTTAAAAGGAAAACACCTCTCCTGATTCTTTTATTGGTGGTGGCCCTCAAAGTCAGTGGTCAGCCGGATAAATGGTGGCAGCGTGGTCAAGTGGTCACTGAGAAGTTTTAAAACTCCAGTCAGTTAAATGGTGAAGGGGTGAGACAGTACCCTGCCAATAAACGTGAAGTTGCTGAGGTAACTTCAAGGTTTCCTTGGATTGGAGGTCAGCAGTGTGGACATAGAAAGATTGTCCAGTCTGAGGCCGGTCAAGAAGTGGAGTGGTCACATATTGGCGGTGGGATCTTTAAGAGAGGGTCCACCCTGTCCAGCCGGTTGATTTGAACGTAGCGTCACCACACACAAGCTTTCAGAAACTGAGTCTGCTTCATAAGATGTATGGAGATGCATTACTGTTCACAGTTTTGGAGAAAGCAAAAGAGCAAATATAAGTGTATTAAAGCTAATAGACAAGTTTGGTTATAAGAAAATTGGTTTAGAAGGTTTCAAAATTTCATTGAAGGCTGTAAGGAAAGGCTAACTGGGAATTAGTGTTTTAGGTCATGAGTTAGTAGTTCTTCCAATTCTATTAGAAATATTTTCTCCTACTCTGTTTCTCTGTCACAAACGATGATAAATAACATTGACAGTGTAGATTTCCGATGCTGTCTGCTGAAGAAGGTATTTGTCTTGCTTAACACCTTCTGTTGCTCTCTGCAAACACAAGCTGTTATAATGACCTTAACATTTTTTAAAGTTTTGCTTTCTATTCCCAATCACTGGGATGTTTATGATCGAGTTGCCTCCCACTTCTTTGCAATAAATACCAACACAGAGAAGACTTGTAAATCTGCCATTCAAGACATAAAAAACAACATGCCAATCTAAGTATTGACTCCTTTCCAACACTTTTATCCTACAAAGAATGCTTTTTCTCTGATATGCTGGAGAATAATGTCGGTGAGAGGCTATACCAGTAAAGGAGACAATGGCTGTGGAGGAAGATGAAAGATCACATGAGGCTTAAGGCCAAACTAAATCTTCAAGTAAATATGTGACTGCTACCCTCAAATGGCTAACTCCCTTCCCCTTCTCCATATGGTCTCACTCTTTAGTTGTGCCATGACGCCATACTAAGATATTGCATTCATCCATCACTGCTCCATGTCATTTAAAGATGTTGGTTAGAGGTGAATTGGAGAAATGGGATACCTTCTTTTGTTTGAGTATTTCATGGCTAATTTTTTTTTTCCGTGTCAGGGACAACTTGAGGAACTGCAAGTTGCTTCTGGTGTGAGAGAATTGGCCATCTGCAAGGATGTTGCCCAGGAGACGCCCAGATGTTTTACCATCCTGTGGGAGGCTTCTCTCATGTCCCCATATGGGAAGCTGGAGCTGACAAATGGGAGCTCACCCATCTTGCAGATTCCTCCCAACCTTCAGGTAAGCCATTCATCCAGCACAAGAGTTTAACCCATTGCACAACTGTGGCTCCCGGGCTGTGGCACAGCTAGTTAATAGGTAGCTGCATTAAATCATTACTGACCGAGAGGTTGTGAGTTTGAAGCCAGCCCAGGTCAGAGTACGCTCCCGACCATTAATAGTCTAGCTTGCTGATGACCCATGCAGCTTGAAAGACAGTTGTATCTGTCAAGTAGGAAATTTAGGTACTGCTTTATGCGGGAAGGCTAATTTAACTAATTTAAAATGCCATAAAACCCCCCAGCAGTGTGCAGAAGAATGAGGAAGTACTCCATCAAAGGACCCTGTATCACAAGTGGACGGTGAAGCGGCAGCTCCCCCTGTGGCCGAAACCGAGCATACCCTCATGAAGCCGGAAAGCTGGAATGTTAAGTTGCCTCTGTGTCTATCTATATATGTTGTATGTCTAAATGGCATTGAATGTTTGCCATGTGCATTGTAATCTGCCCTGAGTCCCCTGTGGGATGAGAAGGGCAAAATATAAATACTGTAAATAATAAATAAATAAAGTTGACTGAAGCAGACAACAAGTAATTTGTTGTATATAACACTTTATCTGTATTACTGACCCTCCATATTCACTGATATTATATCCACTATCCACAAATTAATTATTTTTTTAAAATTACCCAAAAACAAAATTTGATTTGGCCTTTTTCTGTAAGGGACACGACGTTACTCCACAATTGTATTAATGGGACGTGAGCACTGATGGGTGTTGGTGCCCATGGGGGGTGCTGGTACCAAACTCCAACATATTTTGTTTTTGGCAATTTTTACAAGATAACTAGGTAATTAGGAACTGCCATCACATTTTGAAACTTTTGTTAGAGTTCTGAAATGTTCACCACCAGAACTTTAGCAACACTATAGAAGCAAAGCACCAGCGCCCTCTAGTTTTGTAAGTACTTTAGGACCATTTAGAACCATGGATTACCCATGCCTAAGAATTATAACTACAATAGTAACCTAAAAACTTTTGCTATTTTGGCACTATAACCATAACTAATTATTAAATAGTTGAGTTTAGACTTTTTCAGCACAAAAAGGGGCGAAATAATTTATGTACTAGTGGAGCATATTGTGCTCAATCAGTGCATCTGAAGAAGTGGACTGCAAAGTTTCATTGCAATAAATCTGTCTTCAAGGAGCCACATGACTCATTATTTATAGAAAACTAGCTGTACCCGGCACGCGTTGCTGTGCCCTATTTAGGAGATGCAAGAAAGTCTGAGTATGTAAGGGTTGGAATTGTTGTTAGTGAATTGGGTGTTTTATGTTTGTGACTCAGCTCTTTGCCTGCAGTCCTTCGGGTTTGACTTGTACCATGGCCAGGACGGATCAGCTTGGGGAGGGCTTGTCCTGTCAGGGGATCTCTATCTTCACAGGTGCGTCCAGTGTCTGTTGGGGGACTGTTAAAAATCCTTTCCGTATCCTTTTTAGCCACCTTTCTCAAGATCTTCATGTCTAGCTTACTTTCTGCTCCTCTCTTTTTCAAGATGTCCTGCTCTGTGTCTTTTGCACCCATTGGTCGATGTCCAATGAGGCTTTCCCCATCATGGTCTTCTGATTTGAAAGTGTTGGAGGAGGCTGTGGCACTCATCTGACAGTTTGTTATGGGTCGGAATGTTCATGTTGGCTGGCCAGTACAGCAGTTATGCAAATCCGCCCTTATTGGCAGCCAATCATGTTGTCAGAATGTAGAGGCTGGGGGAGTCTTTGGCAGCCCCGGAGGATGCTGGGAAATGTAGGTTTTTTTACTCGTTGTTTTGGGGGCCTTTTAGGTTTTGGGGGGGAAGTTTCTTTGCTACAAACGTACCTTGCTTGAGGCCTATTTCTGTTGGCGAGTTTGGTGTCTCTGCGTTGTAAGGTTTCTCTGTTTGGGACGGTCGTTCCATGATGACTCTTCCTTTATATATATAGATAACTTTCCAAACTGGCTCTCACAATAGCGAAACTTTATTTGATGTCATACGCAGTGTGTATTAACAGCACAGCCATTTTATGTCTCACTGAGTTTGCACAACATGGAAATGTGCCATCTGGGAATGCAAATAGCCCACATGACATATTAAACATCCATAAACAAATGAAGATTTGCACAGATGTAATTAAGAACAGAAGAAGAAAAAACCCAAACAAACCTCTGGGCAGAAAATGATGATTTACGGTCAGATTTATCTACCTTGAAATTTCAAATTGGAGTGTTTATTTGATTAAGCTGCTAATGTTGTTACATGAAATGGAACACAGGAATTTGGATCACTTCTTCTTGGAAACCAAATGAAATAATCTAAAGGACAGATTAAGGTGGTTAAAGTTCTGGGGAAGTTTCATAGGTATGCATGCGACCAAGCAAAATCGGAATATGGTCAAGATCACAAACACTATTGATGAGGAAGAACACACAAACTAGGGGGCCTTCCACACAACCCTATATCCCAGACTATGAAGGCAGAAAATACCACAATATCTGCTTTGAACTGAGTTATCTGAGTCCACACGGCCATATATCCCAGTTCAAAGCAGATAATGTGGGATTTTATTCAGCTGTGTGGAAGGGGCCTTAGAGAGGCTGCAGAGGTGTGTTTTGCCTGAGCCTACTGGGAAAGACAAGGTAAACAAACACCCCCTTCTTGCTCTCCCCAAATGAGTTAACTGAAAACTAATTCAATTTTTGCACTTTGAAAAGCGGTTTGCAGCAACAACCAAGGGCAGAAGTGAAGAGTGAGAGGATGAGAGGGAACATTTAAAATGCAGCTAAAAAGAGGGACAACAGATATTGATTTGGGACCATCCCTCGCAAATCAGGACAGTTACAAGATATATTTCCATCAATGCATGCCTAGAGCAAGGAAAAGAAATGATGTGGATATTGTTTTCCTGTGTGGATAGTATGCAGATGTTTCCATATGGTTGTGGTGATTACCAAGATCTCAGCTTTGAGATCAAAGTAAAGCACTTTGCAACAAAGCTGAATTTCTTTTCCTGTACTAATTATCTTCCAAAGGAGATGAACAAGGTTAAACAATTTGGTGGTAGCCTCTCAACTCCAGGGATTTCTGGATGAAATGGATAAGATAGATCCATTTCAATCTGGTTTCAGGCCTGGCTATAGAACAGAGAAAGATTTGGTCACCTTGGTGGGTGACCTACGCAGAGAGCTAGACAGGGGGAATGTATCCTTGTTGGTTCTCTTGGGTCTCTCAGTGGCTTTTGATACCATTGACCACGGTATCCTTCTGGGTCGTCTTGCTGGGATGAGTCTGGGAGGCACTGTTTTACAGTGGCTCTGCTCCTTCCTGGAGGGCTGTACCCAGAAGGGGGTGCTGAGGGACTCCTGTTCAAACTTCTGGCTGTTGACCTGTGGGGTTCCTCAGGGTTCAATTTTGTCTCCCATGCTGTTTAACATATACATGAAGCTGCTGGGAGAGGTCATCCGGAGGTTTGGAGTATGCTGCCACCAGGGCCGTAGCCAGGAGTTGGGGGGGGGGGGGCTGAGTCTGAGTGAGAGAGGGTCTACCCTAGCAAACCCTTTGTATCATTATCCCAATACCCCCATGCATATGGAATATATTGAGCATGGTGATCAGATCATGATATGAATAAACGTAACAGTTTAAATAATGTACCAGTAAGGCCTTCCCGCGGACCATCCTGAGAATTTCGGGGGGAGGGGTGAAGCCCCTCAAGTATCCCCCCTCCCTCGGCTACATGCCTGGCTGCCACCTATATGTAGATGACACCCAACTCTACTACTCCTTTCCACCTAATGCCAAGGAAGCTGTCCTGACCCTAAACCAGTATCTATAATCAGAAATGGCTTGGATGGGGGCAAAGAAATAGAAACTTAATCCAGACAAGACAATGGTACTCCTGGTCAGTCAGAAAGCAGATAAGGAAATAGGGAGTGGATGGGGTCACACTCCCCCAGAGATACAGGTTCACAGTTAGGACTTGATATTGAACCTGGAGATCCAGGTGTGAGCAGCAACCAGGAGGGACTTTGCACAATTAAAAGTTGTGCATCAACTGTGCCCATTCCTTGAAAAGCCAGATCTGGCCACGGTGGCACACGCCTTAGTTACCTCCCACCTGGATTACTGTAATATGCTCCACATGGGGCTGTCTCTGAAGAGTGCTCAGAAACTTCAGGTGATCCAAAGATCTGCAGCCAGGTTGCTCACTAGGGCTGGCTACAGGGAATGGAAAACCCCCTGTTGCAGCAGCTCCACTAGCTGCCAGTCTGTTTCTGGGCACAATTCAAAGTGCTGGTTATGCCTTTAAAGCCCTAGATGGTTCAGGTCCAGGCTATTTGGCCGACCGCATCCCCTTGTATGAACCTGCCCAGGCCCTGAGATCTTCAGGAGAGGCCTTTCTCTCAGTCCCACCTTCATCTTAAGCTCGGTTGGTGGAAACGAGAGAGCAGGCCTTCTCGGTGGCTGCCTCTCAACTCTGGAACTCCCTGCCTTTTAATTCAGACAGGCTTTAAAAGATTAAGATGTTTAAGATTTAGTCAGGGAGTGCTGTGGTTTTTAACTTTGAATATGTCTTAATGGTTTTTAACTTGAAATTTTTAATACTGTTATATTTGATCCTGTTTTAAAGTTTGCATATTTGTATATTTTAAATTGTATGCTGATGCTTCTATGTTAAGCTGCTTTGATCCTCGTGCAGGAGATAAAGTGAGGTATAAATAAATATAATAATAAAATCAACAACAACAACTTCATTATATGATTAGTGTAGCAGTGCCCTTAGTTTATCCACCTCCAATGTTGGATTTTTTCTCCTGCATTCTGCTTTATCAAGCATTACACTATATAACTAAATTTGGGGAAAAAATTAAATCTGTTCCTGGTTTGAAAGTGTAGTTCTCTATTTAACTGTGCAGTACTTACATTGAAACTAGTTGTTATACCCAAGAAACTTTGTTTGTGTGGATGCCACAAACTATGTTGAATTGGTTGAGACTCGATGAGAAATTCATTGGAAAACTATAGCAAAATGTGTTTCAGCATGTCCTACACAAACAAAGTTTTTGCAGTTTAATAAACTTTTTCTATGTTTATGTGATAGAACCAATTCAAAAATAACATATATAACTCAAGAACAAAAATTGTGTTGCATGGTGTTACTTTATTTTCTATTGAATCATGTCTTCTCATAAAATGTCCAAAGTATCACAGTTTCAGTTTTGTCATCTTGGAGAATTCAGCTTGATTTGCATGGTTCAAGGCAGGGCCGTAGCCAGGATTTTGATTCGGGAGGGGCTGACTTTGATTTGAGGGGGGGAGGGGGGGCTGAATCTGAGTGAGAGACGATCTACCCTAGCAAACCTTTTGTATTGTTATCCCAATACCCCCATGCATATGGGATATATTGAGCATGGTGATCAGATTATGATATGAATACACATAACAATTTAAATAATGTACCAGTAAGGCCTTATCGTGGACCACCCAGAACATTGGGGGGGGGGCTGAAACCCCCAAGCCCCCCGGCTACATGCCTAGTTCAAGGCTATGTCAAGCGGCTTTGGCCTGTATTAATCTGTAGCTAGCTGTCACAGAGGAAATCCTCTCCCCTTTCAGGATAAAGTGTCCATGTAGATGTGTCTGTGAATGGACCCTAAGTTGGATAATGAAATAAAATTGGCCTGTGATCTCTTGAAAATCTATTCAGAATCTCCTCCCCATCTTCCTCCTTGCTTTCTTTCTTTTCCTCCTTCTTAATGTTAAGTGGCAGATTATTCCATTGCACCGAGGCAAGAACCAGATGGCGAGAGATATCTTTATGAACTGCAGAGTGCTAGTATATTTCCTTTCTCTGACTAGCTTCCTTGAGCCACATTTTATTAACTTTATGCATTGATATCAGGCAAGTAGAAACATTTGTGTAAGTTTAGGAACCATGTTAGGAAAATGTTGTATAAGGATTCCTGTGATATATGATGCCATCATAGGAAAACTAGCTTGTGTTACAACAGACCTTCATCTTAATTATGATTTTTTTTAAAAAAAAAAATAAATGTAGGGCTGAACATTCAAAATAAAAGTGCAGGACCATCTGTTGGTTTTCCATCTGTGCTCATTTGCTAAATACATACCGGGCTACCCAACCCCCACTATTTATAACCTCCCTTTGAAAACAAATATGACTAATGTATTGCAAACTTAAGTTAGTTGTTGGTGTGTTGAAAATACAAGCGGCTGTGTGGCTTTAGTAACAGATCACCTCATGTGACTTTGCATGCACTTTTATGGCTTTGGGTCTCATATGAAAATTTTCATTTTGTGTTGTTTCATTCACAGTAATAAATAACCTCAGAGTGGGCTGAAAGCAACCTGTATTCAAATTCAAGGGATCGCTGTAATTTATGGAAGGCGAATATCGGTGGCATGGCATTTTGTTTGTGTTTTATATATATATATATATATATATATATATATATATATATATATATATAACTGTTTTTCAGTGGAAATGTCAGGCTAGAATTCTATTACTTATTTATTACACTATAAGACTAAATACATAAATAAATAAGCAATATTCACAATATTTAGAAATAAATTATTTATTTGTTGAAATATTTATAGCCCATTTCTCGTAATAAGATCTTAGGGCTGTGTACAATAAAATCAATTTAACACACTATAAACCAATTGTAATTAAAGCATAAAGAAACAATTGAAATGTTGATATGTAACAATTTTAAACAAATTAAAACAGTTTAAAACAATGTGTGCATGTGTGTCCTTTCAAATCATGTGTTTGTTATGGTGATATAATTAATTTCATATTGTTTTCTTAGGTAAGGAATACTCAAGAGGTGGTTTTGCCCATTCCTTCCTTTGAAATACAGCCTACAGCACCCAATATCCCATGGCGGTTTCCCCTTCAAGTACTAATCAGGGCTGACCCTGCTGAGCTTCCAAGATTAGATGCCTTTAAGGTATAATATATATTCCCCACTTGTAGAACATGGAGGGCCTTTGCAGCACATCTTGGATAGAGAGTAACTCCCTGAAATATCAAAGTACCAGGCTGTTTGGGAATTTAAATGTGCAGTAATGTTCATTTAGACTGGATGCATTTTTGTCTCCAGAAAATGAGTTCTAATCACTAAATCATTATTTGCTCCAAGGTTGGTTAATACCATACTTCATTATGAACAAGGAACCTCCAGTGGCATAATGGGTTAAACTCTTGTGCTGGCAGGACTGTTGACCAAAAGGTTAGTGGATCAAATCCAGGGAGCAGGCTGAGTTCCCATCTGTCACCTCCAGCTTCTCATGTGGGGACATGAGAGAAGCCCCCCACAGGATATTAAAACATCTGGGTGTCCTCTAGGCAACATCCTTGCCGATGGCCAATTCTCTCACACCAGGAAAGACTTGAAGTTTTCTCAAGCCACTCCTGACATTTAAAAAATGAACTGAGTTTTGGGACCCTTCGACATGAGCACTAAAATCCAACTTGAAGCCAGCAAAAGGCTGGGGTGTCTAGATAATGTACAACCCCAATGAACATTGAAGCACACATCCAGCCAGAAACAGCATATTTTAAAAACTCACCAGATGTAGCAACTCTGCCCCCATCTGACCCGGGGGGGCAGGGTGCAAATCAGCCCCCACCTCAGCATCAGGGGCAGGTTCTGGCCCCGGGGGTTCCGTTTGCTTTGGACCCAGATGAAGGTGATGCAGGGGATGATGGGTCCGCATCACCAACGGACAGCCTGCAAAGGGAAGACACCTGGCCGGAGGCTTATTCTGATGACGAAGGCTCTCCTGATTCCAGACCTGATACGGAATATGAGAGACCGGGAGGTTTCGGTTCTCAGGAGCGGTTGTTTTCACCAGATGTTGCGGAGGACATGGAAGCCGAGTCCGAGCCACTTTCCCAGGAAGATAACGGCGCAGATGGTGCCATTCCTGAGCAGAGATTCGACCGTAGGGGGAGTATTGTGGCTACACGGAAAGATTGGAAACGGGGCCTAGAGAGACGCTGGTCCCACAAAGGGGGGAATTAAGTAGACATTCGGTGGGAAGGTTCCTCAGTTTGGTAGCCACGTCTGCACTGGAGAGACGTTGCGGTTTGCTATTCTCCTGGAAGCCATAGTTTGGCTTGTTACCATGTTCCTTGGACCTTGCTGATTTCCATGAGCTTTGGATTACCTTGTTGTTTCCCTGGATCCTTTTAAATGACTTTGCCTTTTGGATTGCACTTATGAACATTGCTGATTGCTACCTTTTTGGACTATTGCTTTTTCTTAATTGGACAATTATCCTTTTCACCTGCTTACCTTTTTGACTTAATAAATAGTTAATTGACATTACCTGTGTGTGTGTGATTACGGGGTGGAGACAGGGCCCGCGTTGTGACACCAGAAATTCTTGGTCAAACCATAAAATCCTCTGAAGCCGATCAGTAGGTGAACAATGCAGAGCAGGAATCCGAGACCAAAAATGTGGAGTGTTTGCAGAGGCATCAGAGAAAGAAACCAGATACACAGCTCAGCTGGAGAGGAAATCAAAGTGTTCCTATGGGAAAACTCACTTTTATTTTCTTCCTTTGCCCAGCTTCCCTCCAGTGCTGATTCCCATGATTCTTTCTGCATTTATCAGTTCCTTTTGCTGGAGGAGGTAAGAATCTTTGTGGCCAATGTCCCATTGAACAGGTTTATGGGGTGCATGTGTAGGCACTCCACAACGTTTTCTTTAATCCAAGTCCTGACCTGGATTAAATACTGTAGATTTGTAGAAGCAGCCTTGGACTCCCAAGAGTAATATGGATGGTCTGAGAACTACCACAAAAAGGATGTGAATTAACTGTATTTATAGGCAGATAATATAATATACACATAACTAGCTGGATATATTCCGTCAGCAGTGTGTACCATCTCATTCTACAATTAGTCTGAAAAGCTTAAATTAAATACACACATACACGCCCCACACAAACTTGTATTTCTTTTTGTATAATAATAATATCAACAACAACAAACAACAACAACAAAGGACACCAGTATGGCTTACAGATGAAGTAAAAGATGTGATTGGAAAGAAAAAAAACTCATTTAAGAAATGGAAGGCCCTTCCTACCGAGGAGAACAGAAAGGAACACAAGCTCTGGCAAACTAAATGCAAAGCAACAGTCAGGAAAGCCAAGAGAGATTTTGAGGCACATATAGCTAAGAATATTTAAAAAAATAACAAAAACCTTCTTTAAGTACATCAGAAGCAGGAACCCAACTAGAAAAGCAGTTGGGCCACTCGACGACAATGGTCAGAAAGGGAAAATCAGTGAAGACAAGGAGATTGCTGAGCGGCTAAATGACTTCTTTGCCTCCGTTTTCACACAGGAGGACAGACAACATATGCCTGCAGCTGAGTCAGTTTTTTCAGGGAGGGAATTAAAAGAATTAAAACAGATAGAGATAAACAAGGAGGATGTTCTCACATGCCTTACTAAACTAAATGTCAACAAATCACCAGGTCCAGACGGCATCCACCCCAGAGTTCTTAAGGAACTCAAGTGTGAAATTGCTGAACTTCTAGCTAAGATATATAACCTTTCTCTAAGATCAGGCACTGTACCCGAGGACTGGAGGGAGGCAAATGTAACACCGATCTTCAAGAAAGGATCCAGAGGTGATCCAGGAAATTATAGACCAGTCAGTTTAACCTCAGTTCCAGGCAAAGTGATGGAAACCATTATTAAAGAAAATATTACTAGGCACATAGAAGAACAGGCATTGCTGAAAGAAAATCAACATGGTTTCTGCAAAGGCAAATCATGTCTTACTAACTTGTTAGAATTCTTTGAGGGTGTAAATAAACACATAGATAAAGGGGACCCAATTGATATTGTTTACCTTGACTTTCAAAAGGCTTTTGACAAAGTCCCTCACCAAAGGCTCCTAAATAAGCTCTTCAGCCATGGAATCAGGGGACAGGTCTTGTCCTGGATTGGAACCTGGCTAAACTGTAGGAAACAAAGGGTGGTAATAAACGGACATTTCTCTGGGTGGAAAGAGGTGAGAAGTGGCGTACCCCAAGGTTCAGTTTTGGGTCCGTTACTTTTAATTTATTCATTAATGATCTGGATGTAGGAGTGAATTCTGAGGTAGCAAAGTTTGCAGACGACACTAAATTGTTCAGGGTAGTTAAAAATGAAACTGATTGTAAAGAGCTCCAGAAAGATCTCTCGAAATTGAGTGAATGGGCAACAAAGTGGCAAATGCATTTTAACCTAAACAAGTGTAAAGTCATGCACATCAGGGCAAAGAACCCCAACTACACCTACCAATTGATGGGGTCAAAGCTTTCCGAGACAAACCAGGAAAGGGATCTTGGGGTTTTGGTGGACAGCTCAATGAAGATGTCAACCCAGTGCAGCAGCAGTGAAAAAGCAAATTCTATGCTAGGCATGATCAGAAAGGGAATCGAAAATAGGTCAGCAAATGTTGTATTACCTCTCTACAAATCGATGGTAAGGCCACATTTGGAGTACTGTGTACAATTCTGGTCTCCGCACCTTAAGAAGGATATAACGGAACTGGAAAAGGTACAGAAAAGGGCAACAAGAATGATCCAAGGGATGGAGCGGCTCCCTTATGAAACCAGGTTGCAACGCCTTGGTCTTTTCAGCCTTGAAAGACGGCGTCTAAGAGGTGACTTGATCGAAGTGTATAAAATCATGCATGGGATAGAAAAGGTGAATAAAGAAAAATTATTTTCTTTGTCACAAAACACTAGGACTAGAGGGCACTCCCTGAAGCTCCAAGGTAGGAAAATTAGGACTAATAAAGGGAAATATTTCTTCACCCAGAGGGTCATTGGGTTATGGAATTTACTTCCAGAAGAGGTTGTGACAGCCGCCAGCCTGAACAGCTTCAAGGCAGGATTAGACAGATTCATGGATACCAAGTGTACCGGTAGTTACTGAAAAGGACATTCAAGTTCCACCTCGGAGTTGGTTGAGGTCGGCAGGATTTCCCTGGGTACTGGTTGTGGGGGTCGGAGCAGGTTAGGGTTTTGCCCTCCCTTCTGCTCGAGATCCCCGTGTACAACTAGGGGCCACTGTGTGATACAGAATGCTGGACTAGATGGGCTGAGGTCCGATTCAGCATGGCTCTTCTTATGTTCTTATGTTCTAATGCTATGCATCCATTTTATATGCAAAGGCTGCTTGTGTATGCTACTTTTGACGACAGACACATTTCTGCATGCAGTCTGTGAGTTGAGAAATGGCTTGCAGGAAAGGTCTGTTATCTCAAAGCCTGGAATGCATATAATAAGTGAGCCTTGATGAACAAAGTACACATTTCTGGATTGATTAATCCAAAAAGTGCAAATCAAGTTGATTTTGAGGCCAAGAGACTACTTAGGCCCCTTCCACACAGCTAAATAAAATCCAGCATTACCTGCGTTGAACTGGAATATATGGCACTGTGGATTCAATTAACTCAGTTCAAATAAGATATTGTGGGATTTTCGGCCTTGATATTCTGGGATATAGGGCTGTGTGGAAGGGTCCCTTGATGCCTGGGATGCCATTATAATGATTATTGGAAGAAAGGTGGGATATACCATATTTCATTGCAAAGTAGTCATAATTTTAATCCCTTTTTTGGGCTGAAAAAGGGGCGTGTGACTATCATGCTGTGAAAAAAACTTGACTACCACACCTCCCTCACCCATGTACCTGCCCGCCTCCTTTCAGCTATGGTGCTTCACTCAGCTGAATCCAAAGCAGTGGGGTGAAGAGAGATCATATTGCTTTCACTGGAAAGGAGGCAGGTGTGCAGGCAAGTGAAGCACTGTAGCTCGAATGAGGTGGGTGGATGGGTGAGTGAATTAATTATACAACTATTGCTCGATGCATTTTTTTAAAAAAAAAAAAACTAGGGACCAGAAAGGGGGTGCGACTACTACACGGTGGTGACTATTATGCAGTGAAATATGGTAAGAAAATACATAAATAAAGATGAAGTATGACTCACCCAAAGTCAGCCAATAGGTTTCAATGACCAAGCAGGACTTGGTCATGGAAACCTGGACTCTAGTCATGGTCCGCTTAAACCATTAAACCTCGGGTAACCAAAGTGGTACAGTGGTTTGGTTGTTGACCAAGGTCTACAGAAGCTTTGTAAAACTATGGATACTCACTCAGTAACCTTGAGCAAGTTACACTTTCTCTGCCTAAGAGGAAGGGCATTGGAAACTCCCCTAAATAAAACTTGCCAAGAAAACTATTTCTGTGATCACCCATAAGTTGGATTTGACCTGTAACAATTATAACGAAGGACATGAAATGTTGCAGACATGCAAAAGGTACCCATGATCGATTGATTGATACTGTACATTTACATGTCTTAGTGTAGGAAAATACAGTAAGAGCACCATAACCACAGGTAACATATCTGGCAGTGGAGTGGGAAATGGTTTCCCTAGGAATTTGTTAGGTCCTTCAAGTGATTCTATGGTATACTTCCCCCAGAGGATGTCACACATCTGCCTTATAGGACCTAGCAAATTCCTAGAGAGGGCACCTCTCTGAGAATCTCTAGGTTTACAATGCAATTCTATAGCATGCTCGGACTAGAAATGGGGTAAATCAATGGTGTTTCGTTGTGTCTATGATTTCACATAGCCACAGTGCAGCTGGAAATGTAGCCTTCACAGAGACTGGGGTCTTACTGTACATTCAAGTATTACTTCTATGAATTATTGGTTTAGCTCAGTGGGAAACACTAACGATGGGGTTTTACTTACCAGCTCATTATAGAAATAGGGGGAAGAATATGATAATAAGTAGAGAAAGGTAGACATTATGTTTAAGAGTTCCTTGAAACAATGAATTAGATAACATGGTTTTAATTTATGCATTTAGGATGGAATGGAAGGATAAATTCACTATAATGAAATTGTTTTCTTATTTTTAGGCCTTTGGGGCTACCTCTAATATCTGTTGATAAACAAGATTTCTGCAAATATTCCATTTATAAACCAGCATATCAGTTGAAAAGGCTATCTAAGTATTAAATATACAATCCTGCCTATATTCTATTGTAACTTGACTACAGTACATCCAATCAGCGGGATTTATTGATATGTTGACACACCATTCAACAATTGATGAAATTGGGCTGTTCTAGTTGGAACTAAGCTACATAATGCCAAACTATTATTCTCTTTGTCTCTTACTTTCAAATGATTGGTTGATTTGATCTGTTTGTTAGAATTCCAACAAGGCTCTACACAAGATATAGCCCTCGTGATGTGGATGGATGGATCAGTTAGGGTTAAGGAAGTTTGGAAGGGAAACCTGTCCCCCGTCTTACACTCTCAAGTTATCTGTCCTTCCTCCATCTGTGATGTCAGGGTCCCTGCTTCTTCTCAAGTTTCTAGCCCCTTCCTTGGAATTTTCCACTTCTTTGTCTTCCCAGGAATTAACTTAGAATATCTAGCTTTAGGAATCTAGTCTATACTCTATCAACAATGTAAACCTCCTAAATAAAGATTACTTTTAACTTTAGTATGGTATTTGCTCCTTAAGAGTGGCATCTCATAATTCCTCCGATATGCACTTTCTCTGCTAACACTGTGTTTGTTTATAGTCCACCTTTCTCCCAAAATTGGTACTCAAACAGCCAACAAGAAAATTAATATCAAAAGATATAGACAAAGGATAAAAGTAATGCATAAATAACAATGAATAACATTCACGTACACTTCAGTTTAAAGCAATGAAAATAGCAATAAAGTATTACATCCTACGCATTGACAATTCTTTCCTCAGCAGCCAATTAATGCTCAGACAACTGACACTATTAATGATTCAAATGTAGGTAACTAAAATGTACGATAAAATAGTTCTCCCTATAAAATCCAATAGATTTTGTCATGCATCTTAGAAGCATTATTTCTGTCTCTCATTACAGCAGGCCTGTGAAAACTAACAGCCCAGACTGGCAACCTACCGGGCACCATCTTGTTTTAAAAGCTTTCTCCCCCTCCCTTCAGTTTTTACAACTTTTCAACTAACAAGCAAGCTGATGCAGTTTTGAAATCTTAGTGGTTGTCTGTGCCAGCTTAAAGCCTTATCTTCTGGAGAGAGAAGGGTGTGTTTTTTTGTCAATTAGACCTTGGTTACCAGATGAAGCTCAGCATCTTGTACCTGTTCCCAAGAAATCCTTTTCCCCAACACAATCTATAAACCTGAAGAAATCAGCTATTCACACACAGACCAACATGGGCCCTCCTCTGATTTCTGACTGAGCAAGGAAAGATATCAATAATTGAGCAGACATGCTATAGGGGAGAGAAAAATGGTTCTTGGTTGCGAATTACATGTGGGATTTGAGAGGCAAATTAAAATCACCTTTCTACAAGTATGTGAACTTAATCATGTTCCTTATTTTATCTTCACAGCTTTATGGGGTAGAGCAGTGGTTTTTAACCTGTAGGTCGTGGACCACCAGTGGGCCGCGAGGATGAAAATCTGGTCCGTGAGCCTCCTGCCTCTTTATTTAATTTTATTTCTGCTACTTTCATGCTGCCTGCCACTCCTTCTCTGTTGCTGACCATGGCATATGATCTCTATCAGAAACTAGAGCTAATATGGTCTGTCCAATGCAATTTTCTAAATCAGCACCCCAAACCGAATCTAAAGCTGATCAAAATGGATTCATAACCCTTTTAGTACTAATGTTAGAGAGTGGTCCCTGGTCAAAATGGTCCAAGGTCAAGTTGTCCCTGGTCAAGTGGTCCCTGGTCAAAGTGGTCCTTGATCAAAAAAAGATTGGGAACCACTGAGGTAGGGGAGAGGAAGGGAAGGGGATGCAGATCAAAGAAAAGCCCCTGATCTCCACTGGAGTTAGGAAATATTGATCCAGGCCTCCTATGTCCCATAAAAATAGAATTGTGTCAACAGCACTATCAGGTAGGATAAGATGAGGGAAGAAAGAAAGTAAAGAGAGTTATTTTAAAATGGTCTACGCCATCTCCTGTGGCTACCATAAGGTCTACATAGGGCAGACTAAGAGAGAAGTACACACGAGATTTGTGGAACATCGTTCCAGAATACACAGAGGATGTACAGATTCCACTTTCTACGTCCATTGCCATGAGCAGAAACATGATGCTTCGTCTTTAAAACTCAGAGTGTTAGAGAAGATCTTCCCTCTAACTCACTGAGACGTCCACAATCAACTAATTAAACTTGAAACTAAATGGATTGCGCTCCTAGATTGTGAAGGCCACATGGCTTGAATGATCCCATCTCAATTAACTCCCTCCTCCTATAAATTACCTCTTGTAGTATTAGATACTCATCTTTGGGTCACCCCACTCCGGAGAGTGGGGTTATGGCTGTGGGGATACTTACCCTGGTATGTATTATATTGCCTTGGCTTGTTTAGTGCTTTGACATATACTATTGCTTTCTACTCTTTATGTATTTATCTTGCACATATTAGACGTCTATATGTACTCTATTGTGCCTTGAAAAAGCAAGACGTGAAACGGTTTGGCCACTTCATCCAGCATTAGCATGCCGTTGGCCGTTTCTACCACCTTGCACTTGCTCTAGAGACGCTTGAATGGCGCCTATGATGTCTTTTGCATCAGCAATTGGATTACAAATTAATATTGGCATTTGCCATTGGATACCTTTATCATTTTGGGTGGCACACACACGATCACCACGCTAGCTTTGATTATTTGGACTTGGGGATCGTATTTACCTTCCTTGGTACCGGACACTGACCGCTTCTTTCCACTTTATACCATTACTTGGACTCTTTCTCACGACCGTCAACTGTGGAACTATTATGAAGACCTCTTATTTCATCTGTCACGTATGTATATAAGCGGTCCGGACCTTTTGTATGTTACAATATATACTATATTTTGGTAGCTGGTTGTTTTTTATGTCACACCGTGTTGTTCTTCAATTTGTTCTTCACCCTAAACTCCTCCTTGAACTAAATCCAATAGAACCATAAAGATGGAAAGGTCATTTTGTTCAACCCTTTGCCTTGTAGGAATAAACAGGTAAAAACCACTCTAACATCTATTTAAAGCAGTGGTTCTCAACCTGTGGGTTCCCAGATGTTTTGGCCTTCAACTCCCAGAAATCCTAACAGCTGGTAAACTGGCCTGGATTTCTGGGAGTTGTAGGCCAAAACACCTGGGGACCCACAGGTTCAGAACCACTGATTTAAAGATCTCCAAAGGGGGAAGAACCAAAGCAGTCCACTGTCAAACACTTCAAACACTTCTTAAAGTAGAGAAGTCCTTCTTAATGTTTAGCTGGATTTTCTTTTCTTGTAATTTGGATCTATTAGTTGGTGTTTCAGCCTCTGGAACAGCAGAAGCTTGCTACATCTTCTACATGACATCTCTTCAGATATATAAAGATGACTATCATGTCACCTCTCTGTTTTCTCTGCCTCTAGTACATATTCTTTTCTCCCCTAAAAAGGGTGAGATACTGGACATTTATATGAAAATTGGAACTAAATGTCCTGCTCAGTGACATATTTGGACATAGCCTTTACCTCATTCTTCAGGAGCAAACTTCATTTTCTCCCAAACTGAACATACTGGCAAGTCAATATGCAGTTTTATGTTCTTAAGAGGAGTCCCTTTCTGCTCTCATTCAGTTGCTGAGCATGGTGGCACTGTTGCACCAATAACGGAAGGAAAAATTATCTCCCTTTATGGATCATGGCAGATGGGGGGATTTACACTCCAATTACAACTCCTTCCCTGAGCCAGTTACCTGTTTTTGTTTGGTTTGGGTTGGGTTTTTGGTTTTTTGGCTGAGCACCCCATTCTCCATGGCCATTTAATGGCCAGGAAAGGACAAGCAGTGGCCAAACAGCCAGAAGCTTTGAAGGAAGGAAAGGCATTGTGCAGGGCCAGGAGTGCTTCAGAAGTTCAGATGGATGGCACCATATCCCTGCAGTTGATGGAAGAGACAGAACTGGCTGGCTGCTCCCCCTCCTCTCAAGGCTACTGAATGGTCATTTGAGATAACCATCCAGAAAATAGATAGATCAAGTGTGCAGGGAAGGAGATAAGACATAACTACTCATGGTGGAACGTTATGATCTACCTTCGTGATGCAAGAAGTTGGTCAGTAGTTTTGTGTTGTATTCACAGTGAAGTACTAAGTCCCATACTAGAAAATGATGGATGGAATGAACAGAAAGGGGTGGAAAGAAGTCTGAAAAAGTTGAGATCCTTGAAAAGTTTTACTGATATTCTGTGCAATTAGCATCATTCTAAATACGCCCATTTCATAAAGCAAGAAGCATAACCGTAGCATTTTTGGTAGGTCTTTAGGTGTTTTTAGGGCATTTCACATTTTCAGTTAGCAATCACTGTTCAACTACTCCATCTATTTCTCTTCAATAGTTTTTGCCAAGTGAGGAAAAAAAGCTGGAACAACCAGAGGAAAAAATGGAGGATTATGAGTGGAGGATGAAACCAAGCAAGGGTACTGAAAATTCAATGAATGAATGATGGGACATGATAAATTTTTCACCAGAAATCGCTCTTATCTAAAAGAATGCTAGCTAAAAGCTCAGAAGTGAAAATCATGTTTTTTTATGAGCTGGCAATATTTTCCAGTAGATTGTGTCATTTTAAAAACTGAAGACAAAGATGGCAATAGACTATCAGTTGTAACAACTCTTTCACAGACAGGAACATCATGTTTTTGCGCACTCAAGACCTAAATGTCTTATTTATATTCCTTTACAACAGGTATGGACAACCACTAGCCATTAGAGAACTGTTTATTTCCCTGAATCAATTTTAGGGACCGAACCCCATTGTATTCCCACAAAAAAACCAAAAATTAATTTTTGTCTGGTTTTTTAAAAGCCTCATTGTATGTGTCTGTGTGCCCGTGAATGACAGAACATGATACATGATACAGGCCTTCAAGTCACCTGCCCACTTATGGTGATGCTATGAATTTCAAAGGGTTTTCTTAGATAAGGAGTAACTCAGATAGTTTCTACACAGCCACTTAATCCCAGTTTGGATATGGATTAAAGAGAACATGTTTGCTGCGGAGTCCCTACACAGGCACCCGTCAAACCAGCTCTAAGATGGGATGGCGACCATAAAGATCCACTGATTGCAGATCCATTCAGTCCACTGAATATTTTTTCCTACCTCTTCTGGAGAATGTGCTGATAAGAAGCAGCCTGTCCAATGAGAATCAGCAGTGGATGAAACCATGACAGAGAAAGAAAAGAGGAGTCAGTCAGAATGCTGTGATTTCGTCTCCAGGGGGAGTGTAATTTATCTTCTAGTTGACCAGTGTATACAGCTTCTTCTCACAAATCCTTAAGTTATTGAGTCCTACTCTACATGGAATCAGCTGCAGTGGATGTTATGGCTTTTATACCAGAATAACCTCATTAGGGCTGAAAGCAGACTAATTGCCCTCCTTAAAACAGAATATCCAACTGGTTTGAATGACTCTCTCAGTCTTAACTCATTTTATATGGTATTTCCATATGCTGGATGGGAATTGCAGTGTATATTGAGAGGGCACACTTTGTAGACACCCTGACCTCGCGCTGACTTCAAATTGGATTTTAGTGCCTATGTAGAAGGACCCTCAGAGAAAATTCTGCCAGTACCTTCCTCTGAAGTATAACCTACAGTATCTGGTATTCATTTGTGGTCTTCCATCCAAATACTAACCAAGTACTAGCCACGTACTGTTCAGCTTCCAAGAACAGATGGGAACTAGTACCTTTAGAGTATTTAAGCCATGTCCTGAACCTTAAATGACTCAGGAGAGTCAAAACATGATAAATTGCCCCACACCCTCCAAATATCTTTAGAGGATAAAAAAAGAATTTTAAAAGATGGAGAAAATGAAACTTGAGAGCCAATAAACCAGCCATGGATGCTGCACCTGGTCCACAGGCTACTCCTGCTTTGTATTACAACCGAAGGGGCCATGGCAAAACAAGACCTGTCCTGTGTGTTCTCCAATCCAGTCTCTCTGGATGGTGAAATACACAACAGGGTCTCTTGGATTCCAGGAAAGGGTCATGTGGGAAGAGGTGGATTTCCAAGATATCCTAGCCCTAAATCAAAATCCTAGGTCTTCACTCTTGGCAATCTTCTGTCCAAAAAACAACAGGACTTGACACTGCTTGGCTTCAAAAAATCTGACAAGGGTAGGTGCTTCCAGAGTGAAATGGTTGCCCAAACCCACCGCTCAGTGCCACCGAAGAGAGCAGAAAACATTCAGTTAAAATGAGACATCTTGTGCCATATAATTCCACAAAGCACTAAACAAACATTTCACTTTTAAGAGCCTCAATCCATAGCTCTCTAGTTTCAGGAAAAAGGTTTTCTTCAATGTATGAACTACAAAATGATCATTTGGGAGACCGTGACTTTAATTTTCCACAATCGACAACAAAACCAACTGCCATGCTTCAGAATGTTGTGTACATTTTGGAAAGAAAGAGATAATCAGAACAGATGCAAGAGATATAAAAATGAGATCGCCTACTGGGTTTGAATGCCTAGAACAAAGCAAAACAAAGCAACCACCCTACAAACATTTTAAGGGCTTACTAACAATTTAATCTTGCTATCCTGTGCCCCCTATTCTGATTCCAGTATTTTTCCATACCATATGGCAATACTTCTCCCTAAAAATGGAGTCAATTTGGGGTCATATTTCCCATGATATCAGCCCCATGTAAACAGTTGGGCTGGTTTCAAGACAGAATGGATCACAATTGTTTACACTGGTATCCCATGTTGCGCTTTGGCAACACATCAAAAACAGTATTCTGCAGTCTGCTGAAGAATCCCTAGGATTCTCCCTCAAGAAAAACCAAGACTGGTTTGATGAAAACAACCAAGAGATCCAGGAGCTGTTGGCAAAGAAGAGAACTGCTCACCAGGCACACCTTGCCCAGCCATCTTGCCATGTAAGAAAAGCAGCCTTTCGTCTCGCATGTAGTAAACTCCAACAAAAACTCCGAGACATTCAGAACAAGTGGTGGATTGTTTTATCAGAAAAGACACAATGTTGTGCAGATCCAGGTGATCACAGAGGTTTTTATGTAGCTCTCAAGCAGTGTTTGGACCTACTTATCAGGTCCAAAGCCCCTTATACAGTACAGATGGGCAAACACTAATTACTGATAAAGCCTCCATCCTGAACCGATGGGCTGAACATTTTCAGAGTCTCTTCAATGCCAACCTAAGTCCAAGGTTCAGCTATCCAACACATGATCCAACAACCAATGAAAAATGAACTGGACACAGCTCCCCCTCTGGAAGAGACCCTTGAGGCCATACAGCAGATGAAAAATGGCAAGGCAGCCGGGATCAATGGAATCCCACCTGAAGCTTGGAAACAGGGAGGTCATGTACTTCATGCTAAATTCCACGAGCTCCTTGTGAGTTGCTGGGAAAAAGGTGAACTGCCATAAGATCTCCGAGATGCAGTTATCATCACCCTGTATAAGAAAAAAGGAACAAAATCCGATTGCTCAAATTATCGAGGTAGAACACTGCTCTCCATTGCTGGAAAAATCCTTGCAAGGATACTCCTGAACAGATTAGTTTCTGCTATTGCAGAAGAACTTCTCCCTGAAAGCCAATGCGGCTTCAGAGCTAATAGGAGCACCACAGATATTGTTTTTGCCCTTAGACAACTGCAAGAGAAATGTAGAGAGCAGAACAAAGGACTCTATGTAATATTTGTCGACCTCACCAAAGCCTTCGACACTGTGAGCAGAAAAGGTCTGTGGCAGATCCTGGAACGTCTAGGATGTCCCCCCAAATTCCTCAAAATGATTATCCTGCTACATGAGGGCCAGCACGGTCAAGTCAGATATGGCGATGCTCTCTCGGAACCCTTTCTAATAACTAATGGAGTGAAACAAGGTTGTGTTCTTGCACCAACCCTATTTACAATCTTCTTCAGCATGATGCTCCAAAGGGCTACGGCAGACCTCGAAAAAAACGGCATATATATACGCTATCATACTGATGGTAGCTTGTTCAACTTAAGCCGTCTGAGGGCTTGCACTAAGACTCTAAACTATCTAGTCCGTGAGCTGCTTTTTGCTGACGATGCTGCCCTTGTCGCCCATTCAGAATCAGCTCTGCAGCGCCTGACATCCTGCTTTGCAGCAGCTGCAGACCTATTTGGGCTGGAAGTCAGCCTGAAGAAAACGGAAGTCCTCTACCAGCCCGCACCTCAGGAAGAACACCATCATCCCCCACGTCAGCATAGGCAAATCTGTGCTTAAGTCCGTTCAGCAGTTCACCTACCTGGAAAG
Organism: Anolis apletophallus; assembly: GCA_030556195.1. NCBI lineage: Eukaryota > Metazoa > Chordata > Lepidosauria > Squamata > Anolidae > Anolis > Anolis apletophallus. The sequence goes on along the minus strand of JARBWK010000006.1, from coordinate 97,622,401 downwards.
CATCATCTCTTCAGATGCCAAGATTGACAAAGAGTTAGATCACAGATTATAGTGCATTTGGAAGGCTTCACAAAAGAATCTGGAGCAACAAGCACCCAAGGCAAAGCACAAAAATCAGTGTGTACAGAGCTATTGTACTGTATTCTCCTATATGGGTCTGAAACATGGGTCACCTATCACCAACACCTACGACTCTTTGAACGCTTTCATCAGCACTGTCTTCGCACAATCCTAAATATACACTGGACTGACTACGTGATGAATGTTGCTGTCCTTGAGCAAGCAGGGATCACCAGCATTGAGGCCATGCTATTGAGAACACAGCTGCACTGGGCAGGGCACGTCTCTAGGATGGAGGACCACCGCCTCCCAAAGATACTACTCTATGGTGAACTCGCCACGGGTCAGCGCAAGAGAGGTGCCCCCAAAAAGAGATATAAGGACTCCCTGAAACAACATCTCAGGCTCGGCCAGATTGATCACCAACAATGGTCCACCCTGGCCTCACATCAGGAGGCATGGAGATGCACTATCCACAATGCTGCGGCCTCTTTCAAGCAGTCATGCCGAATGAGTCTTGAAGAGAAGTGACAACGTAGAAAGAACCACAACTTGGAAACAACATCACCCAAGGAGACTTTCTGCTGTGCTTTCTGCAACCAGACTTGCCTATCTCGGATTGGCTTTTTTAGTCAGCAGCGCGCTTGTAGAAAGCGTGGGATGAGTCCTTCCTGAATCTTCGTTTGCGAAGAAAAGCCAAGAATTACACAAGGAGAGTGGCAGATCTAATCTCTCAGAACTGTTAGTTCTAATTCCTGTTATCTTTAATCCTCACTTTGTAACTCATAGTGTTGTTTCTGTTGCACTTAACCTCGGGTGTTTAAACCCAGAGAGCTCTGATACATTATCATTTGGTAAAGGAACATCTATAGTCAGTCCCCAGTGGAATGCATTTGGGAATCTTTGTGTGACATATATAATATCATGTGGATTTTGCAAGTGAAGCTCAAAGTGTTTTATCTTAAACTGTTCAGGATTTGTGATGCTGTAGCACATATTAGGGTCACCTTTTGAGAAGACAGGCCTTGAAACATGGTTCCTTAGGCATTATCATAATTACTTGTCCTGACAAGAACACAGATAAAGTTAAGCCATGTTGCAGTATTGTCAGGGCTAGGGTTATTAGTATGATTGTAATTGGGATACAGGTAAGTAGATGGTTTTAGAATTATGCATTCATTTATTATTTTCTTATACCAAAAAGCCAGCTTGCAGAATCATGCAAATCTGATTATATTTCAAAACATGAAAGCCTTCCAGAGGAAATATTAATCAGGCAGTTTGAGGTATGTGCATGTATTGGATTTACATTATTACATTCTGGCTTATATCATTTCATTTTTCAATATGTCTATTCACAATAATTTACCTCTTGACACTTTTAATGTTTTCAATCATTTTGTTGCTTTTAAATAAACACTGATTAATATAAGATGTATCAGCATGCTGTTATTAACTTTTTCACAAGCTTAAACTGCCCCTTCTTTTTGCTTTGCGATGTGCATTTATTCAGCAATTCTAGTCAGGGAAATTAAAAACAGGTATGTTTAAAAAATCATTCCTAAACAAGGAGTAGTGCATAAGCAAGAAGAGCAAGTTTCAAAGACATTATGCAGGTGGAAAATTATGCATTTTAATGTTCTGCCTGGAATTTAATCTTGAAATAATTTGAATACTGCTTTAAGTAATGGTTCTTTAAACTTATTAGAGGTTATCCAGTAACACCTAACCCGATGTGCCTATATTATTACAACCAGGCATGTAGCCAGGGGGGGGCTAAGGGGGCTTCAGCCCCCCAAAATTCTCAGGGTGGTCCGCGAAAAGGCCTTACTGGTACATTAGGCCTTACTGGTACATTATTTAAACTGTTATGTTTATTCATATCAAAACAACTGATCTGATCACCATGCTCATTATATCCCACATTAATGGGGTTATTGGGATAACAATACAAAAGGTTTGCTAGGGTAGACCCTCTTCCACCCTAGTCTCAGCCCCGAACTCAAACTCAGCCACCCATGTTTTCAAATAAAATCTTGGCTAACTTTCGCCCTGATTACAACTATCATATTTCCTTATTAAAGAAAGAAGAAGCCCAAGTAGGTACAAGAAGATAAATATATCTGCAATAAATCACAGAACTATGGAAATTGCAAGAGCTTTGAACTTCAGTAGAACAAGCCATTTCATGTTTGCTGATAGTGGTGGAGTGAAATGTTTACTTTTAGTGTGGGGATGAGTCTACTGGGCGGATTAGATGTTTGTTCCAAACATTAGCCCCACATGTATGCTGGATAACAAGCAAGAAAACATTGGATTACAGAAGCACTTCTGCATTTGTGAGTACTTATTGTTCCCTCACTTATTGTGGGTGTTCCGTTCCAGGACCACCTGCGATAAGTTAAAATCCCCACCTCGGACGTCCCTTCCTTGCCGGGCTGGGCACCCAAGCCTGGCATCCAGCCTGGCGAAGGAGCGGGGCACAGTGGAGGAGTGAGAAAGAGGATGCTGACGCCGGCGATACCCTCTTTGGCGGCATCCTCCTCCTCATCACCTCCACTCCTCCCCACCTCGGAGGCCCCTTCCTCGCCAGGAAGGAATGGGGAGCAGCTATACAGTGTTCCCTCGCTGCTCCCCATGAAACAGCAAGCCCACAATAAGGGAAGTGCAAAGTAGTGAGGGAACACTGTATTGATGGAAACAGAGGAGTGGATACAGATCGCCATTTTAAATTTCTCACATGGCCTTTCACTAGAGCATTCTGATTGATTTAAAATGGCAGTTCACAGCTTAAGAGCTTGTCTACACTGGCTGCAAACTCCAAATTATGCTAGAAGTTGCTTCTGGATGCCCATGTGATGTCCAGGAATTTCAAACATTAATAATAATAATAATTGGCTGCAAACTCCAAATTATGCTAGAAGTTGCTTCTGGATGCCCACATGATGTCCAGGAACTTCAAGCATTAATAATAATAATCCGCCTCTCCTCATGGCTCGAGGTGGGTTGCAAAATAAAAAAACCCAAAAACATTGTAAAAATACCACAAATGCACATATTAAAATGAATTTCTATAAAATACATATTAAAATACACAAAACAGAGATTAAACGAAGGACACACATTTAGAATTCCTGTTTAAAAATTGTCTCGGTAGGTTTGCTGGAAGAGATACATCTTTAGATGGTTTTTAAATTCCGACAGCTAATTTAGCTGTCAGAGCTCTTCCGGCAGGTTGCTCCATGGTCTTGGGATGGCCAATGCAAAGGTTCTCTGGGTGACGGCCACCAGTTGGTTCTGGTGGACTAGAGTAGTCACCACCCAGAGGACATCAATGTGTGGGGCAGATTGTACAGGAGAAGGCTTTCTTGTAGGAAACCTGGCCCCAAACCATGTAAAGCTTTAAAAGTCAAAACCAAACACCTTGTTCTTTGCCTGGAAACTAACTGGCAGTCAGTGGAGTGACTTTAGGATAGGTATAATATGTTCACTCCTAGATGTTCCTCCAACCAGTCTGGCTGCCATATTTTGAACCAACTGGAGTTTCCGAAGTTGGTAAAGATGTAGCCCAAAGTAAAACACATTGTAGAAGTCCAACCTTGAGGTTACTAGTGCACGCACCACCATCTTAAGTCCTCCAAATCTAGAAAACGGCACAGCTGGCATATCTGCCAAAGCTGATAGTAAGCACTCCTGATCATTGCACCTACCTGGTCTGACATTTGGAGAGTAAGCAGGCCCGGATCAACCCTTTATGGCGCCCTAGGCCACAAATTGGAAGCCACGCCCCTGGGCCGATGCTGAGCATGCGCGGAGGGAAGCCCCGCCCCTATGGCTGCTGCCGCCAGAGGCCCTGTGATGCGGCTCCCCTCCGATCCGCCTCTTGCTCCTCGCTCGCCCCTCCTTCCTCGAGTGAAGGCCTAGGGGTCTATGGCGCTCCGCACGCAGGCGCAGAAGCGCCCGAAGATTGACCTTTAAAAAAAATTGGGGCCCCGGATCTGCCGCCCCCGCCCCCATGGCTGCCGCCCTAGGCCTTGGCCTAGGGTGGCCTTATGGATAATCCAGGCCTGAGAGTAAGATTCAGGAGCACTCCCAAGCAGTGGTGGGGGGGTGTAACCCCAACTAGAAGTGGTTGACACACCTCCATCCCCAGATCATGACCCTTGATAGCAAGCACCTCTGTTTTGTCTGGATTCAGTTTCAATTTGTTTTTCCTCATCCAGTATTCATTCAAAGATTGAAGCTGTTTTTGAAAGCATGGATAAATAAATTTGGGTGTCACCAGCATGGTGATAACACCCCACCCCATGCCTCCTGATGACCTCTCCCCACAGCTTCATGTAAACGCACTATTCTCACTGTGTCCCAAGTTATTGAATTAGACATTCCTGGTATTATGTATTATCTTTTTTAAAGTTTGTAATATTTTCTATAAACTTTTCCTGAAACAACTGTCCAGATAATAATACAGGATTTAGCTTCCATATAGAAGTTCTACCAGAGACATTTGAAAGGTATCAGTTCATAACCCCATGTACCAAAATGAATCCTATGGGGACTGAGAAAACAAGAAAGGCAAGCATTTTACCATCAATTTCTGATTCAAAGACAACACTACATGAAAGAAACATCCTGAGCTTAGATGTCTGGGGTGTGGAGGTCAATAACAATGTTATAAACAATAAGCCATGCTGAATCCCTTGCTTTCTTCTTTAGTAGATTTTTCCTTTATTCCTTTCTTTCTCTAAGTTCTTGATGTTTCCTCCATGCAGAACTAGAGCAGCCTTAAGGAGCTGCTTCCATATAAATATGCTTGTATCTTTTAAAATGAAAAAATCCCTCCATAAAGTTTTGATTTATTTATCAATAGATCTTTATTTTGGCACTGTGGATTTTTAAAAAAACAACAACAGCAACAACAACTTTGTAATTTATATAGCCATTTGTTGAAGCTGTCAAAGCATTTTTAATTTTAATTACTGTGCATCATGCCTCTGGGTGTAAAACTGTCAGATAAATCAGAATCTTTGCATAAACATGTGGGGATCTAACATGTGTTATTGCTCAACAATTGCTAGTGGGCAGTGAGCAAATCCTTCTTTCTGTCTGTCTCGTTCATAAACACCCGCACACTGGTGGCACAGGATGGCACTAGTACACTCGATGGTTGATTAGTTGTCAAGCTGCATGCCATAATGCCCTTGATGCCTTCTGAAAATGGCTAGCTAGCATGATTGCAGAGCCTTTCAGATGTGCAGTTGATGTCAAATTGCAAAGTGCCTCAGCAGGATGTCCATCACATCCAAATGGTCTGAACAGTTGAATAATCTCACTATTTCAGTTCCCCCAGCCCAGAAAGGAATATTATGTTTGGCACAATGGCAAGGCTGAATGAGTCATTATGATTACTTATCCCACCTCACAAGGGTCCTCATATATTTGGGCCTTATGGTGGTGTGGCCAGTATCTCAAATTTTCCTGAATGAAAAGAAATATATGTGGGTTTTGCTTCCCACACATATGGAAACGTCTGTTCTTTTGGCCTGTTTCCTATCAGAGCGTGAATTTTTAATGCACATAAAGTAAGGTTGATAAACACCAATAAATGCAAAGCTTTTCTGACTTCTTTCCACACTGTTCTAGAAAGAGCTACGTGACTGCAACTGCTGGAAGATTTCCTTAACAGGTGAGCATTTCACAGGCAATGTACTCAATGTTTTCCTCTATTAGAATATGAACTAGGCTTGGGCCCAAATCAGTTTGAATGGAAATGATTTGTAATATTCAGTTGTCAATTTCATATAATCACTGAAAACAGAACAAGTAGGAGGGAACCAAAATGCTCGGTAAAATCCCGTATAGATTACTGCAACACTCTCTACGTGCGGCTGCCTTTGAAGACTGCTCGGAAGCTTCAATTGGTCCAACGGACAGCAGCCAGGTTGATAACAGGAGTGGCACTCAGGGAGCGTACAACTCCCCTGTTGTACCAGCTCCACTGGCTACCAGTTTGCTACCAGGCACAATCCAAAGTGCTGGTTTTGGGCTTTAAAGCTCTAAACAGTTCTGGTCCAACTTACTTGTCTGAACACATCTCTCTCTATGAACCATAAAGATGCTTAAGATCATCCAGAGAGGCCCTGCTCTCAGTCCCGCTTCTTTGCAGGCGCGCCTGGCGGGGACGAGAGACAGGGCCTTCTCAGTGGTGGCTCCTCGGCTTTGGAACTCCCTTCCTAGTGACATCAGATCAGCCCCCTCCCTCCTGACATTTCGTAAGAAGGTCAAGACTTGGCTGTTTGAGCAAGCATTCACAGACGAACTTTAATTAATCAAGATCAAAGGATTAGTATGACGACGAAACGAAAACCGATTTTAAGATTGTGGAGCTGAGATTTGTATTTTGTAGTTTTAACTGTTAATTTATATGGTTTTATATGACTGTTTTTATCTTATTATGATGTGTTGTATGTGGGCACTTGCTGCCGCTTGTTCACCGCCTCGAGTCGCCTTCGGGCTGAGAGAGGCGGTATAGAAGCATAGCAAATAAATAAATACATTAAATAAATAAAATGGATTAAGAGAGACGGATATTATCAGCTACTGGAGAGTCTAGAGTTAAATCTGCAATATACCTGAGGCAGGCGTCTACCGTGGGGCTCCTGGAGAAGATGGGATCATTGCAGCATCTTTTTCTCCCCAACAGCAGCAGTGTCCATCCATTTCTTTCTGGAAAGTTTCCTAGGCTCCTCCTCAAGAGAGGGCTTTCCCAGCAGCACTTGCATGGGGCTGGCATTGAAAAGTCTCTGAGTTCCTCTGAGAGAATGATGGGAGTTGAAGTTTTTCTTCCTCTCTGTTTCTCAGCCAAAAGAAAGTCTGGTTGTGTCCATGCTCTAATTGGCTGAGAATGGACACAAGCGGTGACTACAATTCCCAGAACCCTTTCTGTGGTTTGTCTTATTTTTAAAATGTTATGGTTAAAACTTAAAATAATTCAGTATATTGGTTGATTGTTTGAAACTTGGTATGTCTGCAGTTGTAAATGGGGTCCAAAGCTGAGGTAGGTTTCATGTAAATAGGCCCTTAAAATGGCTGAAGATTGAACCTTTAAAGTTTCCCATTGCAGCCAATGAGTCAAATCTTTGCCGAATGAAAACGGCAACACCCCTCCCAATTCGAGTAACTTCCCAATAAACAGAATGAGGGGTTAGCCAAAAATGGACCCTGAAACGGCATGCCTTTTGGGTGAATTGCACACTTCTAATATGAACCAAGAATTGTATTCCATGCACTTGAAGAGCAGAAGACGAATGAGGGCCACTACTTGGCCAATAGATAAGAGCCTGACAATTTACCAATAAAGAGAAGTTGCTATGAATAATAACTTCTTATCCCTTCTTTTAAATTTTAGAACACTTGCATTGGCATAGATGAAAAAGTTAACTATCTAGGTCAGTGTTTTTCAACCTTTTTTGAGCCGCGGCACATTTTTTACATTTACAAAATCCTGGGGCACACCACCAACCAAAATGACACAAAATGACACTCTAACACAGTAATACATAGAGTTAATATGTTTTTAAATGTATTTATACACTCAGTGTGAAACCTGGGCCTGTTTTGATGAACACAACATAGATATCCTGGCAGGAATGGCAGAAAGACACAAACTTCCCACACAGAACTCCCATAACCAAGAGAAAATACTATAAGAGTTTGGTGGGCATTGACCTTGAGTTTTGGAGTTGTAGTTCACCTATATCCAGAGAGCACTGTGGACTCAAACAATGTTGGATCAGGACCAAACTTGGCATGAATACTCAATATGCCCAAATCTGAACACAGATGGAGTTTGGGGGAAATAGACCTTGACATTTGGGAGTTACAGTATCTGGGATTTATAGTTAACACACAATCAAAGAGCATCCTGAACTCTTGCAACAATGGAATTGAACCAAACTCGGCATATTGAACTCTCATTACCAACAGAAAGTACTGAAAGGGTTTGCTTAGGAATTGACCTTGAGTTTGGAAGTTGTAGTTCTCAAACAATGTTATGTTGTTGTTTGTTTTCTATCCAAAATCACAATGTTGGAAGGAGACTCACCACTTTAAGGTCCCTAAAACAGGCATGGGAAAACTTCGGCTCTCTGGGTACTTTGGACTTCAATTCCCACCATTCCTAACAGCCTGGGGCCCTTTCCTGCTTAAATGGCTGAGGGGGGGGGGAGGAAAAGAGCCTGAGGCTGCTAGGAATGGTGGGAGTTGGAGTCCAAAACACCTGGAAGGTCCAAGTTTGCCCATGCCAGCTTTCGACAGATACCTCTTCCTCCCCCTTCGCGCCCTTTCTTCCCCCTCCTGCCGAACACTTACTTTTTCTTCTACACTGCCGCTTCTGCCACCATTTTGATCTGAGGGGGCAGTGTGAGCGTGTTCAGGAGGGGAGGGGGGAAGGAGGAAGACGTGACCTGTGTGGGCGCTACTGCGCAGACTCGCCCCAGAACAAAGCGAGGCCAAGCGAGCAGAGCAAGGCTGGGAAGAAGGGAGCCTGAGTGGAGAAGAAAAAGTGTTCGGAAGAGGGGGAAAAATGGTATTGGAGGTTCCAATTTCCCACAGCACACCTGATGATCACTCATGGCACACTAGTATGCCACGGCACACTGGTTGGGAAATGCTGATCTAGGTGATTAGGCCCAAGTCTAAAAAACAAAATTCATCTATGTTTCATATACACTTTACATACTTAGCCTAATGGTAATTTTATTCACAATATTTTTTTTATAATTTTCTGCATGGAACAAAGTTTGTGCATATTGAATCACCAGAAAGCAAAGGTATCATTATTTCAGCCACACATGTGGAAATTTTTGGATTTGGAAGCTCTTTGGATTTCAGAATTCTTGTTACAGAATGTCAAGATTGACACAATGTACAAATATTATTAAATATGATTAATTACCCATTCCCCTTGTATCAGTACATATAGTTGGTGAACTCTATTTCAATCACTTCACATTTTTTGTAGTCCTTTTAATTTTTTTGTGTGGACATTTTCCTCCGAGGATGCCATTTTACAGTTCTCTCAGCAGAACAATTTCAGTCCATGTGCTGCGTTTTTAATGTCACAATTTTCTTAGCTTGATTTTCCGCCTCAGGTGCTCACACTGAATGAACTTTACTGCCATCTGGAGATGCATTTCTGTTTGTCATTCTGCCTCTGAATTCACAGAGATCTCATTTAAGAGTTCTGCTTAAGAAACAAACAAGCATTTGATTGTATTTACTTTAATGCAGCACACATCCGCATAGCACTGGGACATCGTTGGCAATTAAAGCTAATATACCTTAAAATGGTCTCAGAGAGAAAGAGAGAGAGAGAGAGAGAGAGAGAAGGAGAGGGGGAGAGAGTCAAAGAAATGAGTATGTTGCAAACTTATTCCAAGGAAGTTGATTTAACCGAACAGTACGTGGACATGGAAAGGGACATAACATTTGAAAGCAGCGTGGAAAGTGTTTTGCTCACAGTCCAACCCTTGTGACGCATCAAGGAGTCCTTTTCAGCCTTCAGGGCCTAAAAATAGGCTTTAAAGGGATGGACATGCAAGCTATGGCCCTGAAGGTAGAGAAAAGGCCATCCCACATGCAGGGATACCCGGCATATCTATAAAAATGAGTGCTAGACTCTAAAATAGTGAACCAAACAAGATTTATTGAATACAACCAGTGAAAATGCTGGTGGCCCAAAATGCTTAGTTGGTTGCAAAGGAAGTCCTTGAAAAGGGAACGCTATCACTTGCCTCTTTGTTTGCAGAGTGATGGTACCTCTATTTGATCCCAGGTATCCTGTTGCTCTCAAGGCTTTTGTAGACCCACGATGTTCTGTAAATACCCCAAAATCGGCAGTCTCTGTTGAGAACGGGTCCTCCTTTGCACTGCAGGCTTGGTTGAGAGTGAAGAAAGGCTTAATAGGTGAACTAAAATGCTTTGTCGCAGCAGAAGCTTAGATTCCATCTTGCTATGTCCGTGTGTTCTCTGGAATGGAGGCAGAAAGGAAGTCCAGCCCCTCAGGTAAACTCCGTAAAAGGGAGGAGTTAAGGGCGGTGATGCCAGGTTTGGAGCCAAGACACAGCTCCATCCCTAAGTGTCCGCATGGCCACAACAATAGAACAAAGACCTTGCAGGTAAGGGCAGCAAAATACAAATGCAGATATAATATCAGCCCCGTGGGGGCGCCACAAGTCCATATGAGAGAGAACCCATACAAATGTCAGCAGTGTTGGAAATGTTTTGGTTAAAAGTCAGCCCTTTGAGATATCAGAAAGTCAACACTGTAGAGAAATGATTGAAATGGCAACAAAGTGGGGAATGTTTAAAAATGGACTTGGAAAAGCTTTGAGTGTAATGCTATATGATTTTATGGTGTTTTATATATTGGTATGAAATAATATTGTCTTTTAAGGGGTTTAAATGTGTTTGACTTCACAAATTGTTTAGTCATCTTTTAAATACTGTAACTTTTCTTTTTATTCTAAATTCAAGTTTTTCTACAGTTTTAAATGTGCATCACTGTCAAATAGGTTGCAAGCAGAGGTAGGAATATTTAGTACATGTATTATGGCAAAGTGAAACAGGGCTACTGCAATATGAATTTACAGTAGAAACCAGAAATTTCTCAGGATTATCTTGTATGATAAACAAAAACCTGTGTTATTGTCTCAGGAAGCCCATCTTTTATGGTAATGAGATAGATAGGATGTTTATTTACTATATTTCTACCTCGCTCTTCTCACCTGAAGGGAACACAGAGCGGCTTACAATTATGGCAACATTCAATTATGACAAATACAAATAAACAAATACAACACTGAGCAATAAAAACAGATAAAAACATATAATGCAATAAAACAGATTAAAAACACAATGCCCAGTCCCATAGTTGTTATGCGACTATGAGACATTCCATATTGCACTATGCAACAAACAACAGCAACGATGGAGAGACGGATGACAGAATCAGCAACAGGTACACCACACACAATATGGAAGAAAAAGGACAAATAACAAGGTCTGGCCCAAGGTCTGGCCCAAGGCAAGGCCGTGAGGGAATCAGAGCACACATACACGGCCAGACAGTGGGAAGTTACCACTGTAATTTATATTTTGCCTTTGCTGCCTCCTATTATTTATTAAATATTTCTATTGCTGCCACCAATTTATTATTTTAATAGGCCACCTCCTTCAACCAGAATGTTCAAAAAGCCACATGAAGACTTCAGTGAAAATGAAACAAGAAATGTTGTTTATTTTGAACAGTCAATATGTGTAATGGTTTCAAATAACTTGCCAGGCTTTGCTTCTTATAGAGGATGGTAATTATATCTTGAGTTTCTTAAAACAAAGTTCCACACACAGAAATCCAAACAGAATCTTTTAAACCTTTGGAATCTCCCTTCCTCTCACAGCACTCTAATCACTATAGAGGCCTATTAACTATTATCCTCAAAGAGGTATCTTTAAACCACAAACAGTTCCCAAGCTCTTCCTTCCTTCCTTCCTTCCTTCCTTCCTTCCTTCCCCCTTCAAAACTTCTGACTGTCTTCTTCCCCTCCAAACTCCTAACTGTTCTAAAACGGCTGCCTCAGTTTCTTCTCTCCCCTTCCAGCTCCACCCATCTCCAGTTGCTGAGCTTTTCCCTCCAATTTCATCAGCCAATCAGACTGCACTCCTGGCTATGAGGCTGCCCGTTTGCTCCTCCTCTCAGCTCTCCTTAGCTTTAGCAAACTGGGCCTGGTTTCAGCCTTTTGCACCAACTCTTTAAGGTAGGCCAATCCGTTACACACTACTTCCCAAAAGCCTGTTTCCAAAGCCAGGTCTTTAACTTTTTCTTGAAGACCAGGAATGAGGGGGGCAATCTGATGTCACTGGGGAGGGAGTTCGATAGCCAAGAGGCCACCACTGAGAAGGGCCTGTCTGTCGTCCCCACCAGTCGTGCTTGCGAGTGGGGTGGGATTGAGAGTAGGGCCTTCCTGGCAGATCTTAATGCTCTAACTAGTTCATAGGGATAGGTTTGGACAGATAAATTGGGCCTAAATTGTCTTCTATGAGGGTAGGATAGCAATGTAATTGGAATTGGTCTAATGGTTTTTTTCCCTTCCTAGACAAAGGGAAGAAAGACTGTGTTTCTATAAATTAAAAAAAAACATATTTGCTCAGAAGCTGGCACTTGCAGGCTTTAGAATGCTTCTGGTAGTTCTGGTCCTTTTGGAGTTTTTACTTATTTTATATATTTATACCCCACTCTCTCTCACTCCAAAGGGGACTCAGAACCCTTAATTCAACTTGGCTCTGCACTAACCAAGGTTGGGGGATACTACAGAGTTTGCAGGAGACAGTGAAGTGTCCTTGGGATTTGCGACCATCTGGACTGCTGAGTTGGGTCTGTTTCAACCCGATTCATAATCCATATGCTACTTTTCTCTGTGCTGATCAGCAAAACCCACCATTAGCCCCTAATCATGCTATGGTCCTGGCAATTACCTTGTTTGATGAAGACATGGCAATTCTGTACCACCTGTTGGCACAGAACTGGCACCAGGGAATAGAATCACCCATCTCTCGTTCTCTCTTCCATTCCCTCTCCCAGTAAAGAATTTTTTTTAATTTTTAGATTTCCCCCTCAAACTTTGCAAAAGCTCACTAAAATAATTTTGGAAAGACTTACATTGATATGGGATTGCAGGAGGGCAGAGTTCCCTCCCCAACAAGAAATCAGACTGTGGAACGCCATCATGCAGGAATGCAGTAAGGAAGGTGCCCATCCCAGTAAGTGCCTAGGATTGTTGGTCCCACGAATGCTATGGGATGGCAACTTTGTGCAATAATGTCCTTAACATGTATTCTTGTATGATGGAAGGTTGGAATAGACAGCATTTGCAGTCCCTGCCAATTATGTGATTATTTTATTTTATACGTTGCTGCCTCTTCATTCTTGAGAAAACAAAATGGGTGATATTAGAAACTCTCTGAACCAAAAAAAACACATACCTCTCTGCCTCTATCTCTTGTTACTCTGTGCTTGCTTAGATCCCAGCAAAGCAGAGCATATCTGAAAGAGTCATACAGACAATGCCAGATTATAGAACAATTACGCATTTGATTCCAAAGCTGTGTGACCTGCGTGTTAATAATGTGTTTTTCCCACACCCTTCCTGACCCAAATCTTGTCACTTATTAGGCAGCGTGTGCACTCTGTGATATCAGGGACTTAATGTGTCTCACCATTAGTTTCCAGTTATTACTTGTTCAAGGGTTATCAAGCCCGTCCCTTTAATTAGGCAATGAAGATATAAATGACAATATCCTTTCCAGTGGGAACTCTATGAAGAGCCAACTACTGCTTTATAGTAATTGGGCAAGGTTTTAAGATGCAGAGTTGTAGCATAGATTTTAACTCCAAATGTTAGCATTCTTCTTTATCCAATTTAAAAGACGGGAAGCCATGTGTTATCTCAGCAGTTCTAAGGTACTGCATTGTAAAATAATATAAAACATAAGGCAATGTGCCAGCTAGAACAGGGATTGTTAAAATATTGTTTCCCACTGGCTGTTTGCTAGTTGTCTCAACAGACTGCTTAATATCATTTTATAAAAATCTGAGCCTGAAAACCAAAACATATCTACAATTCACATTTTAATAACTTTTTCCCTTCAGTGCCAGCATTATCATAGGCAATATCAGGATATGGAAAGCACAAGCCCAGGGCCAGGATGTTAAGAAGGGTCCTTTTTATTGGTAGAGATAATTATGGAATAAATAGTAGGCTGCATCAGCACCATATTATTAAAATAAGACTTATGACTTCCTCACACACAATAAAATCAGTGTTTCTACACGTTTAAGAAACTGCAACCGACGCAAGCTCCTACAGTGGGTTCCAGGTATTTTGCCATTTCTAAAGTGTGGGTTTTTCCGAGGATCTTCCTGTGGTCAACAATGACATGAAAATGGTCAGGTTGAGGCAGCTGCATCCTTTAAAACAGTGGTTCTCAACCTTTGTTTGACCAGGGGCCACTTGACCAGGGACCACTTTGACCAGAAACCATTCTACAACATTAGTACTAAAATGATTTTGGTCAACTTTAGATTCAGTTAGATTCAGTTTGGGGTGCTGATTCAGAAAATTGCATTGGATAGACCATATCAGCTCTATCTGATACAGAACACATGCCATGGTCAATAACAGGGAAGAGTGGCCAGTGGAGAGAACAGAGCTGAAATAAAATAAAATAAAATAAAGAGGAAGGGGGCCCATGGACCAGATTTTTGTCTTCGTGGGCCGTGGACCACTGGTGGGCCACGGCTCACAGGTTAAAAACCACTACTTTAAAAGGTAGATTTGCACAGGAGTATGGGTTAGTACTGGAAAGAGTCACTTTAGAGATGTATTTACATACTTGATGGCCCATGCGAGGTATGAGCTAAGTATGAGAGGTGTTTCTCAATAATAAAATTAGCATGCAAAAGAAAATAGAAAAGGAGAATTAGTATATTTTTACATATTTTGTGCACATTTTCTATTAAAAATTCTTGCTAAGCTCCACACTTTCTCCTATGGCTGGGCTTCCTAGGCATTCAGTCCTTGAGTACTTGCTCAGCATGAACAGTGGGCCCTCAGCCCTGTGGAAGTTACCAAGCCCATCTTAGAAGGACTGGAACACATGCCCATGGAAAATAACACTTTTCCATAGAGTTGTGATATTGCAATGCTTAGACAATTTACTTTTGGCTCCATCATTCCAAGAATTCTCCAGCTTGCATGGCCATGATGCTGAGAAGGTTCTGGGATCTAGATTCCAAGCTCTGTGATACTCTGTACATGTAAGTGCTACAAAATTCAGAAAGCTGCATCCAAACTCTAAATGGGTTTCATGGAGATAGATATGGTCTATAATTTTCATTTTATTACAACATGGGCTATTTTCATCAAGCTGTGACGAGTGTGGGCATGTTATTTGAAGAGATTTTTCTTCAAATGCAACACTAGCTCTCCACACCTGTTTACATTTTCATAGCGACTCAGATGTGAAGGAAATGCTATTCAAAACCAAAAGAGACAGGAATATTGTTCTATCAAACTTTGCTGTTTCTGTTTACAAAGGTGCTTGTCACCTCTTCCCTGCCTCAGATTCTCTTTATATAAACACTTTTATTCCTGACTGCCCAAATCTCTATAAGCTTTACCCTAAATTCAAAGTGATCTCAGGACAATGTGCTTCCCAAGACAAATGCAAGTCCCCATTCTAGATATCAAAACCAAATAAATGTAATGTTTCTTTAACACCAATAATGCGACGATGTCCTCCCTCACAAATATTATTTAGGGTGTACAGAGTTAACCACTGTCCCAAAGAAGGAATGTTCCAGAGGATCAAAGAAATATTCTATATACGCATGTATAAGTCTAAACATTTGAGTAAAAAAAATCAAGTAAAAAAACAGTTGACTTATCCCCAGGTCAATGTGAGTACTGTAATATATATAGAGGGAGGGGGAATCATCCTGTTCTCGGAGTAGAATGGGGGCGGAAGAGGAAGAGTTTAGTCCATCTGGGAGAATCTAAAAGAAGCACCAATTCACTCTACTCTCTCCACTTGTGGCTTTTTTAATGCATAGGTGGGGGAATAGCAGTGATAGACAGGAATGGCTGGCTCCTGAGACTGCCTTCATTCTTTCCCATCTCTGCCAAATGACTTTCAACTTATCAAAATGCACACAAAACATGTTCTCAACTTGTACATTTATTAATGACTGTTTCTTCACTGATGGGCCTATGAGCCATACGAAATATCATTGTTGTTGTTGTATGTGGTAGTTAAGGGGATAAGCACCCACCACCATCCGCTTCCTGATGTAATTTGTTTCATTTCAGGGCTGGGCTTTTCTAATATCTCCTGATGTATCACTCCATGAATTCCATTATCCACCACCCAAAATGACCTACTACCTCATCAGACGGGGTGATTTTAGTATCCTAGGATGCTTTCACCCCATATGGGGGCTGGACATCACATGATGACGGCAGACATCACATGAGGTTGTGTGACAACCAGTGGAGGCCCTGCCCACAACCAGGCTAGAAGCATCTAGAAGCTTCCCGTGTTTTCCAGTATCCCCTTAACTACCCCGCAAAGTGATGGAGAAAGTGTCGCAGAGAAGAAACTGCGCGTATGTGACCGATCTGTCCTCTTTCTTCACAGAAGCCTGGTGAAGAGGTATACTTCACCTGGGCTTTCTGATGAGATCCCTAGCAATTCTTGATAACGCTAACCTATGCTCTTAGTGAAAAAATGCTCAACAAGTGCAATCAAAAGTAAGGTTTGTGGTTCAGACTTCTATGTACTTGCAATTCCTTTTGCTCAAGGCCAGCCTTCTGTAACTGCCAGTTTAAGATTAAGTTGCTGCCTCGTTTTAAAAATGAGGCATCAGTATTTCTGCAAGGCCATGGGTAAGGACAAAAGGAAGGTCTCTCTGATTTGACAGACTGTGATCTTTGTTTTGGGCTGTGATTTTCCACCACAGAGATGCATGCTGCACATGTTAAATCTCTCCATTCTTCTTATAGATACTATGTTAAAATATTAAATTATTATTATTATTTCAATTTCTATACCGCCCTTCCCCACAGGCTCGGGGCGGTTTACATAGCCTAAAAAGCACAATCATAATATGCAACAATAAAACAAGTTTAACACAGATTTAAAACAAATTTAAAAGCAGATTTCCGACCCACACAGGATAGTCAGCATGGAGAGTTCTTTGTATTAAGGCTGAAAAGGACAGAATGAAACATTCTCTTCTGCAGAAAGGCCAATAATGTCCTCCATGCTGTAGTGAGAGAAGGTGCTGTTTCCTCTTCCTCAGTACCTGAACATTCCTGACTGAGGATCACAAAGAGGAAAACTTGGTCATATACTTATTAGATTTCTTTCTAGGAGAGTTTCTCTATCAAATACTGATCATAGTACATAATTTTCCTCACCTATATATTCTGAAAATATATTTGTGATTTGTTGTTGGAAGGTAAATTTGTAAAACAGATTTCTGAGGAACCTTGTTGTGGGAGGAAGAACAAGTTAGGAAAAGGAAAAAATGAATTCACCGTGAGTCAGAAATGCTTGTAAAGAGACATTATGGGATATGACTGGGAACTTTTTGCAGAGTAACTAGGGAATCTCATTTGGACTTTCTGCTTCGAACTACTTTTTGGAGTAAGTGTGTATATTGGGAACTTCCCATATTAGGGTTGGAAATAATATTTGGTATTTGTTCCCTGGAGTGAAAAGGGGTTTTCCTAATGCTAGGGAAACCTCTTTAGGAAGACTTATACAGCAACAAGATTTTCAAAATGATTTTCCCTTTGCACTTGCACATCCTGTGCAAAATTTCAAGTGATTTTCCTGTCTAAAACTCATATGTTTTGCACAGAAAGTAGTGCCTACTGTTCTGCTCAGTATTTCATAGTCACAGAACTTTAGGGCTGGAAAGGACTACAAGAGTCATCTAGTCCAAATCCTTACACACATAGTTAAACCATTCCTTAAAAATCTCATAATTTTTGAGATTCACATTTATCACCATTAATGACTAAAATGACACCAAAAACCTACCTTTTAAAGACAGGCATCTCCTCAGCCAAAGGGTTTCTGAGGCACTGCAGGAAAGGTGCTGGGAAATAACAACGGTTTTCACTTTCCAGGTCACTGGCCACATTGAGATAAACTGCTGCTGCAGCACCTCAAAAAGTGTCTTCAGCTGTCCATTGCAACATGTCCTGAAAACAGGCAAACATAGCAGCCATCATTTTCTAGCATCTTAGAAATACTCCAGATGGGTACTTAAAAGGGATCATATCAGCAAAAGTAGCAGAAGTATGTCTGATGACACAGGATATCAGTCAGTGCATTTTGCACAAAAAATACCCTTTTCTGGATAGTAAACAAGTTTTCAGTACAGGTTTCCCCCTGGAAAAACACATGTATGTCCCGTGACGCTTTTCTGCGGAACACTTCACAGTGTGCAAATATAGGGAAAATATTATGTAAAAACATTTGTTTTCTGCAGAAGTAATAAAAATATGGAAATAATTTGTTCTTCCACGCAAGGACAAAGTAAGAAAATATTTATATGAAGACTGTTTACTTCTAATATTTAATCAATGCAACCTGTTTTTTCTAATGAGTATAATCTAATATTCTATCTCTATCCATCCTATCTATCTAACCATCCATCTTTTTTATTAAGGATATATAATAGGATAAGATATATATATATATATATATATATATATATATATATATATATATCTATCTTCATCTGCAACAAAATCTTACATAACCATTTGTAAGGGAGAGATTTTGATCCCTAAAACCAGCATTTGTTTGATAGGCTCAATATATAAAGCAACTGCTCTCATCAAGTTGCTGCTGCCTGAAATAATTGGGTCCAAAAGATACCTGGCTTCTGTTCAAATTCAGAGGAACCTTTTCCCGAACTGAAAATATGAGACAATTTGCATTTGTTGTAAACTGCTATCAGTTTTATTTCTTTTCAAGGAATGGAAACCATTAGCTGGGAGAGTCACCTAGGAAAAAAATAATAGTATGCCTTGGAAACCTGGGAATCTGGGATAATTCACACAACAAAAAATATACCACTATCCTATGGAATCCTGGGGTTTGAAGTTTGATGAGAGAATAGGGTACTATGGCTGAGGCTTGTAAATGCCCCTTTTGAAACTGCAAATCTCAGGATTTCATTGGCCAGAACCATGGCAATTAAGATGGAATTATAGTGCTATAATTCTATAGCGTTAATGGGACCCAAGACTCATAATGTCAGGTCACATTTAAACATGGTAAGATAATAGGGTGAAATTGTTGAGCTGTTGAACTTGCGCACCGAAAAGTTGGCAGTTCAAATCTGCATTTCTTCTTCGAGAGCTCTGTGAATGCACACTTATGAAGTTTGCGCCAGCCAGCGCGGGCTTCTAACGGAAACTTCCCAGTTTAAAAAGTTTTGGCGGTAGCTCCGCCCAGCCGGCCCGGAGGGCATAAAAGGCGCCTCCATGCGCGCCCACCCCATTCCTTTGTTTTCCGCCACTTGGGCAACATCGAAATACGGCTGGTTGTGTGAGCATAGCATGTCCACAACCAGTTTCAAAAGGTGCTTATCCTGCGGTAGCAAGATCCCGGATTGCGACGGTCACTCGAAGTGCCTTCGGTGTCTCGGGGAGGGACACGTCGTCTCGACCTGCCGACACTGCCAGGCCTTCTCATCGAACACCAGACGAGCGAGAGCCCGCAGGCTTCAGGCCTACCTGACGGAGCGTGCTCTCTGCCCTCCGGAGATGGCGACGGCTGTCCCATCTGCCTCCTTGGGGTCCGAGGCGGCTGCTTCGGTCCCCACCGTGTCGACCGCTCACCCGGCCGGGAAGAAGCGTCCACGGAAGGAGAAAAACGCCTCTGTCTCCTCGAAGACTTCGGCGTCGAAGAGGCCCTGCACCGTGACCACCGAAACGGTCCAGCTGCCTCCACCTCGTAGAGCTTCCACAAGCTCGATGGCGTCGGGCCTCTCCCAGAGGTCGGCCATCTCGAGGACTCCCTCTGATCGGGCTATGGAGATAGCTTTCCGGAGGTCGAGTGAAGAAGCCCGTAGAGCCCAGACCAGAGGCCTGGTTCCTGTGACTCCGGGCAAGTCTCTGGAGGCCGCAGCCTCGAGACCTCCATCGCCAAAGAGGCGCAGGACTCTGACGTCATCGTCTTCGGTCTCCTGCCCCGACTCGTCGCCTATCCCTGTTCTCGCTGTGGAGACAGGGGTAGAGCACCACGTGTCACCGGAGGACTCAGTACAGACCGTCGTCCGAATCCCACCCGGACAGACCTCGGTCCGACAACTGTTTGTCACCTCGCCGGACAAGGGCAGACAAACCACGAGGCTCGCCCTGGCCCCGGCCGAGCGAAACCTCCCTCCTGTGATGGCTGCGGCCCCTTCAACCTCGAGGTCGCCGCCTCAGTCACAGCCTCCGGCGAACCAGGACACGGTTCGGCCTTGGTCGGGTGACGAGATGGAAGATGGCGAGGTCCCTCGATCGACAAGATCGGGCTCCATCCTGTCTCTCAACATGGACAGGACCCCTTCCCATACAGGATGCGAGGTGGAACCTTCGTCTTCACCGACCGACAACGCAAGAGCGTTCGGTGAACAGGTCGGCCGGATGGCAAGGTCTCTGGGGATGCAACCCTACGTTCCCACGAGAGCCAGCGCCTGCCCCGTTTTCAGCAGGGTGCAGGTCGAGGAAGCGGCCCAACCACACCTCCCCATGCTGGAGCCACTGGAAGATGTGGTGAAGGCCTCGTGGACGACTCCATCGACCATCCCTCCTACGTCCGGGCGTATCGAGGCATGGTACAAAATAGATGAGAGGGAGAAGAGCTGGCTACATGATCACCCGACTCCCAACTCGATGATCGTCACCTCCTCCCAGTCTTCGGGCCGAGAATCCGCAGCCCCCCTAAGACCAAGAGGGAAAGCGGTTCGACACAGTCGGCCGAAAAATCTACAAGGCCGGACTCTTGCTGACCAAGATGGCCAACTATGGGGCGTGCATGGGAGCTTATCACCAGATCCTGTGGGAAAGGGCTCAACCCTTTTTCCAGGATCTCTCCCAAGAGCAACAAACTGCACTTCTCTCCATCTCCCAAGAGGCGCAGTCGTTGGCACACCACCAAATCTTGATGGCCCGCCATACGGGGGACACCTCAGGAAAGCTGCTGGCCCACGGTGTCGCCATCCGAAGGCACGCGTGGCTGAAGTCTTCTGGTCTCTCTTCAAACTCGAAGAAGACCATCGAGGATCTTCCGTTCGACGCCCAAGGACTGTTCTTTGCGGGCACGGACGATAAACTAAAGGCCACTCACGACTTTAGAGTCCTGACGGCCAAACTGGATCGGCCCCAACCACAACCAAAGCCTAGGTACTACCAACGGGCGAAGTTTCAGCCCAGGCAACAGTACCGCCAAGCTCCACGGCCTTACTCGGCCCCTCAGCAGCAGCAACAACAACAGCCGAGGCAGCAACAGCAGCAACAGGCCAACCGACCCCGTCAGGGTAATAAATCAAGGCCTCGCCATAACAATGGCAATGGACAGTCCAACCGCCGCGTTTGACGGGGCGAAGGACGACACCGCCTCGTCGCTAGGTACCGCTGCCACCACCATGCCTCCCCCCAACCTTCGACCTCCACCACCTCACCCACCATTCGGAGACCGCCTGGCCCGCTACATCGATGCCTGGCGTCGCATCACCTCAGATGCATGGGTTCTCCGGATTGTCGAAGACGGCTATGCCTTGGAATTCGACGAGCTTCCACCAACGGGGTTCATCGTCGAGACAGAGCCGTCCAGGGTGATCTTGGAGGAGGTCGACGCATTGCTTCAAAAGGGAGCGATTTCACAGCTCCCCAGAGCAAGGAAAGAGGGGCATTCTTCTCACGGTATTTCACCGTGCCGAAGCCAGACGGTTCCCTGCGACCCATCCTGGACCTCAGAGACTTAAACGCGTACGTTTCGCCGAGGAAATTCAGGATGGTGTCAGTGTCGTCCATTCTCCCGCTGCTCCGGAGAGGAGACCACTTTGCCTCAATAGATCTTCGGGATGCGTACTTCCACATCTCGATCAGGCCTGCCCATCGACGCTTCCTCAGCTTCAAGGTGGCAGGAAGGGCGTACCAATTCAACGTCCTTCCCTTCGGCCTCGGGACGGCTCCCCGAACATTCTCCAAGTGCATGTCGGTCGTGGCTGCGCACTTGAGAAGGGAGAAAATCCGGATTTTCCCGTACCTGGACGACTGGCTGCTGGCGGCCCAGTCTCCAGATCTGCTGCACCAACAGGTCTCGACAGCACTGCAATTACTCTCGTCGTTAGGCCTGCGGCTCAACGAGGAAAAGTCCCAGCTCGCCCCGTCCCAGTCCATAAAATTCATCGGGACGATCTTCGACTCCGTCGGTCAGCTCGCCTATCTGCCAGACGTCAGATTCCAGGCACTTCGACGGGAGGTCAACGCCTGCACCGGGCCCTGCATCACGGCAAAGCAGATCCAGGTCACGCTCGGCCACATGGCGTCCACGGTGTCAGTCACTCCGCTGGCAAGGCTCCGATTCAGACCTCTACAGCGCTGGTTTCTCGACCACTTCGAGCCGGTCAGAGAACACCACTCAAAGAGACTCTCTCTCCCGAGGACGGTCAAGGACTCCCTCCGGTGGTGGACGTCCGAAGCCAACGTCTGCAAAGGGGTGCCTTTCCACACGTTGACCCCATCCATCACGCTGACGACCGACGCGTCGATGCTGGCCTGGGGAGGCCACATGAACAACTTGTCGATCAACGGCCAATGGTCGGCGGTGGAGAAGCTCCACCACATCAACTACCTCGAGCTCCTGGCCATAGCCAAGACTCTTCGGGCCTTCGCCCCCCTAGTCAGGGGACACGTAGTACTGGTCAGGACAGACAATATAGTGGCCATGTACTACGTCAACAAGCAGGGCGGAACGGGCTCGAGGAAGCTCCTGGCCCTGGCCCAGAGCCTGTGGGAGTGGTGCGTCCTTCATCAAGTGACCCCCAGGGCCATTCATCTCCCGGGAGTCGAGAACGTGGAGGCGGACTCCCTCAGCAGAACCGGCTGGTCGTCCCACGAATGGATGCTGCATCCGGACGAGCTCCACCGTGTCTTTCAACGGTGGGGATTCCCAGACGCAGATCTCTTCGCATCGCCGGAAAACAGCCAACTGCCAGTTTTCGGTGCCAGGCTTGCCCCGGATGCACGCCGGGGTTGCCTCGGGGACGCACTCCTCCTCGACTGGACGACGGGGTTCTTCTACCTCTTCCCGCCGTTCCCGCTTCTTCTCCGAATCATCGAGAAGATCCAGCTCTCGGGGACCGATTGCATCCTCATCGCCCCCTACTGGCCAAGACAAGTTTGGTTCCCGACCCTGCTCCACCTAGCAGGCCAGAACCACATGCCACTCCCTCACCGGCCAGATCTGCTGACCCGGGAGAAGGGGATGCTCCTCCATCCGGACCTTCCATCCTTGCACTTAACCGCATGGAGGATCCACCGGCGCCAGACGTCTCTCCAGCAGTAGCAGCGATCCTGGCAGCAGCCCACAAGCCGGCCACGTCGAAGGCGTACTCGGCTTGCATCGCCCGCTACGCAAAGTTCCAGTCTTCTCGATCCGCCGCCGTCTTCCCGCTTTCGATCCCGGCGGTACTGGAATTCCTGGCGGAGTTGGTCGACAGAGGTCTCTCCATGTCCTCGGTGAAGACCCACCTGGCGGCGCTCACCTGGCAGAACCAGCAGAGGGATGGTCCCTCGCTGTTCCAGTTCCCGATGGTCAAGAGATTCCTGAGGGGTCAACAACACACGCCCCGGTGCATCCACCTACACCGGGTTGGAACCTCGACCTGGTGCTGTCCTGCCTGTCATCTCCGCCGTTTGAGCCGTTGTCGTCCATCGACCCTGCGGCTCCTCTCCTGGAAGGTGGCCTTCCTGGTCGCCATTGCTTCGGCGCGCAGGCCTTCCGAGCTGGCGGCGCTCCGGGTCGACGAGCCCTACTTGCTGTTTTTGGCAGATAGGGCCATCTTGCGGACGGACATCACTTTTTTGCCTAAAGTGGTGTCTCCGTTCCACGTGAACACCGACATTGTGCTCCCGGACATGGGGTCCTCCCAACCCGGGGACACGGACTCGACGCTCAGAGCTCTCGACGTCAGGAGAGCCCTCTGGGTCTACAAGGACCGATCGGCGGACTACCGTCGGTCGACTAGACTTTTTGTTCTTATGCCACCGACAAGCTGGGCTTGCCGGTGTCGTCACAAGACTCTCGAATTGGGTGGCTTCCTTGGTTGAACTGTGCTATCAGATAGCACGTCAACCGTGTCCCCCTAGGGTCAAGGGTCGCTCGACTAGGGCAGTAGCCACGTCGACCGCTTTTCTCCAAGGGATCCCCCTGGACCAAATTTGTAGGGCGGCCATCTGGGCCAACCCCTCCACCTTCACATCACACTACCGGGTAGACACCCTGTTTGGAAGGGAGGCGGCTTTTGGTAGGTCGATTCTTAACCCCAAGGGCCCTCGGGGTGGTGCCGAGTAGGCAGCCCTGTCTCTCCCCTCTATGCACAGTTCGGTCGACAGTTACGGTCGGTCGAACTTTTTCCCCTTCGGTTGCACTAGCTAACGTTTAAGTGTGTGCCGTGCCCCGGGTAGGGGCACAGTCTACCGGTAAAGCGCGCTTTACCCACTCACGGGTTCAAGTTGCACCAGTTGTGCACTTATGTTCTCAGTTGTGCTTGTTGCACTCACTGTTATGAGGCCTGTGTGCCTGACATGAATGGTGCTTGTTGCACTTATGCTGTGAGGCCTGTGTGCCTGACATGAATGGTGCTTGTTGCACTGTGTTTACAAGTGGGAGCATGCCTTCCACTCATATTTATATGATTGATGTGTTATTTATTCGTGTTGTGGTTGTAATAAACCTGTTCATTTGTTCTAGAATTGGCTGGTTTGTTCCCACCTCCTTTACCTTAGCTCGGTAAATCTTCATAAGTGTGCATTCACAGAGCTCTCGAAGAAGAATGGTAGGTTACATACCTGTGACCATCTTTCTTCGAGTGAAGCTCTGTGAATCCACACGAACCCGCCCGGCCGTCCCCACTCTCTCAAACCACCCTTTCCTAGTTGCTAATGTGGCGTAGGAATGGGGTGGGCGCGCATGGAGGCGCCTTTTATGCCCTCCGGGCCGGCTGGGCGGAGCTACCGCCAAAACTTTTCAAACTGGGAAAGTTTCCGTTAGAAGCCCGCTGGCGCGCAAACTTCATAAGTGTGGATTCACAGAGCTCTACTCGAAGAAAGACGGTCACAGGTATGTAACCTACCATTGACTTTATCAAGGCTGTGTATATTGAGGGTCCCCAGTAATCACCAGTCGTCATTTTCAATATTATTCCATAACATCGCAAGTGCGTGAACATGTTAGTTCTGGCTGAATTAGTTCAGGACTCTATTTATACCACACACAGGACAATACCGGAGGTTTATTTGAGTTGCATCATTGACTTTTACTATTAATACCACTCCTCATATAATTGAATTGTAACCTGCTTTATTGTTCGAGTGTTTTGCAGCACTATCCCCGTTTTTGTGTAGAATGTACTCCCTCTGTTAGCCCCAGCTTCTGCCAACCTAGCAGTTTGAAAACATGCAAATGTGAGTAGATCAATAGGTACTGCTTCAGTGGGAAGGTAATGGCGCTCCATAGAGTCATACTGGCTACATGACCTTGGAGGTGTTTACAGACAACGCTGGCTCTTCAGCCTAGAAATTGAGATGAGCACCACCATCCCAGAGTTGGACACGACTAGACTTAATGTCAGGGGAAAGCTTTTCATTTATTTTACTAAGAGAATAGAGTTCCCTGTAGCAAACTGCTCTATAAGTCCATGGCAATGTAGACGCTGGGCATTGATTTGGGGAGCTCTGCCCAATGCAGTTAATACTTACACCAACCATAAAAGTCATAGAAGGAGTAGTGGTAGCTCATATTTTGACCTGAAACAGACAGATCTTTTAGGAAATAGAATAGATTTCACAGTTACACAAAACATTTCCTATAATGATAGCTGCTTCCTTACAACCTCCGTGAAAGAGCATCTCGGAAGTTGGTTAGTGCCACTGCCAGTGGATAATTTATATCTGGTACAAGAGCTTGTTCTTACACAGGTGATGTGATATATTGGCACAGTAAAGGCTTATTAAAGACTAAGCCATACTAATAAAATGCAAAGGTTGTCATTTAAAATGAAAACCCTACTGATTTAAAGGTGTTGGGCAAATATTGGATCATCGCATATGCTCTTAATAAATCAAAGCAAGGGAGGTGCAAGATGTCTGGTGGTGTAAAACTCAAAGGCAATTCAGGGCTAGAAAGAGCCCCATATTTGCGGCACTCTTGCACATTTTCAGGCTGTCAAAGAATGGCAATATTTTCCTTCTCATACTGAGAATAACAAACTGTCAATGAGAAACAGCCTTATGTTGAATCAGACCAATGGCCCATATGCCTCAGTACTGATAGAGCTTGGAAGAGTTACTGTTTTAAAACCTCAGCTCCCAGAACACCACCGTTTCAGGCGAGAGTTTCTCCATTTTGACCTCAGGATACGGAGAGATCAAAACTAGAGTCTTTTGCATGTAAAACACATGCTGTACTACTGAGTTGCGGCCCTTCCCTAAAGATATACGAAATACCTAACACCATTCAAACTCTCTTTCTCTGAACCGGTCTGAATTGGTTATAAGCAGACTGCCGAATCCCAAGGTGCAACATTTCATTGTAAAAATCAATCAGTATTGACAAAGATGTCAGTCAGGTTCATCTCTCCATCCCCGTGCTGCCTTATCACCTTTTCTTTGCATAGTATGCTTATACTGATGGAAAACAATTAAGTCAAGCTGCAATCTTCTACGTACCTTGCTGGGAAATAAGCATACTCAGATGGCAATTGTTGTGTTACAACCTTACATTTCTGTGTTAGATTATCTAGCCTGAGTATTGCAAATGGTTTATGTATAGGGAAGGGGATTCTGTATAAAAATGTTATAATATGAAAAACTAGCCAAGACATGTTTAGCAGGTACAAGGCTTTCCCAGTGAACCCCCTCCCTAGGGAAGCCAAGATGTCTCCTTCCTTGCTGTTCTTCCAACAGCAAGTAAAAATATTTTTGTTCCAAAAGGCTTCTGCTCCAACAGGTATTCAAGGATGGGTTGCAGTGGACTATTCAGTGTGCTATCTTGTTGATTTGTATCTCCCATTCAAATTTATAAATTTCTGTGGATTGCTTAATTTAATTTTAAAAACAATGCATCTATGTTTTGACTTATGTTTTTGTATGAATTTGCATTTGTTTAAATCTGTAAGCTCCACTGTCTCCCAATAAGTTTCCAGGCCCAATTCAAAGTGCAGGTGATTACCTATAAAGCCCTATACCAGTGGTTCTCAACCTGTGGGTCCCCAGATGTTTTGGCCTTCAACTCCCAGAAATCCTAACAGCTGGTAAACTGGCTGGAATTTCTGGGAGTTGTAGGCCAAAACACCTGGGGACCCACAGATTGAGAACCTCTGCCCTATACACTTCGGGTCCAACCTATCTTTGAGTACGCATCTCCTTCTACAAACTGGTGTGGGCATTAAGATCTGCTGAGGAGGCCCTTCTTTCAGTCCCACCACAGTCTCAAACTTGGTGGAGACGAGAAAGAGGACCTTCTCAGTGGTGGCTCCCTGGCTCTGGAATGCCTTCCCTAAAGATATTAGATTAGCCTCTTCTCTTCAAGCCTTCTGGGTGAATCTAAAATATGGCTCTTTAGACAGGCCTTTGATGCTGAGTAATCCAAAGCCAATGTGAATGATGAATCATTAGTAGTACTGGCCTGCACTTTGATTGATTGTTATGACTGATGGCCAGCCTGCAGGTTCCACTGCATTTTAAGAATTTTATAATTTTCATTTTTTAATAATTTTATCAATGAGATTTATATGCACTGTTGATTATACTTCTGTCATTGTATTTATACTTACGTATTGTTGTCTGCATGTGGTTCTTAGAGTGCTTTTGTGAGCCGCCCCATCTCCCTTTGGGGAGATGGTGGTGGGGTAAAAATAAAAATGATATTATTATTATTATTATTATGACATAAAACACAGTATGCATTATTGGAGTGTTGTGGGGAGAAATGGGATAAAAATCAATGGGTGAAGGGAAGGGTGGCTATCCTGGAAATTTTATTCCCACATTCTGGATATCCATCTTGTGAAATCTATAGAAAATGAATAAAAGGGTTTTTTATTTGCTGAGAGGGAAGTGTTGTACTATTGAAATTGGTGGAATATATAAAGAGATTCCACCTGAATATTAGGAGAAACTTCCTGGCTTTAAAAGTTGTTCCATAGTGAAATATGCTGCCTTGGAGTTGGTGGAGTCTCATTTTCTGGAGAATTTTCAACAGTGACTGGAGGGCCATCTGTTGAGAGTGCTTTGGTTATGTATTGTTGCATGGCACAGCATTGGGCTGAATTGCCCTTGTGGTCTCTTCCAACTATTATGTTATGAGTTGCATATCTATACATCTTCACTGGCAAATACTGTATTCAATTGAGCCATCATAAATGCAGCCCTTGGCTGCTGGGACAGTATCCTGGGACTATTTCTCAAACAGATCAGAAAACAACCCCCTCCAAGATTTGGAGGCTTAGCCTTCATCTTGGAGAATCCCCCCTCTTTAATCCCCTTTTCTGTGTCCATGGTGATATCCATACAGATCCAGAGCTCTGATGATGAAGAGAGGAAGAAGAGGGTTGAAGTGGAGAGCATGGTGTAAAACAGTGTTTTTCAACCTTTTTTGAGCCGCGGCACATTTTTTACATTTACAAAATCATGGGGCACACCACCAAACAAAATGACACAAAATGACACTCTAACACAGTAATACATATAGTTAATATGTTTTTAAAGGTATTTATACACTCAGTGTTAAACCTGGGCCTGTTTTGATGAACACAACATAGATATGACTTCCTCTCACATATTTATACATGGCTATCATGTCATCTCTCAGCCTTCTCCTCTTCAGGCTAAACATGCCCAGCTCTTCAAGCCGCTCCTCATAGAGCTTGTTCTCCAGATCTTTGTGAAATTTCACCCTGTGTGAAACTTGCTTCCAGTTAACTATGGATGTCATGAAGCTGTTATAAACAGTTCCTTTTGGGGGGGGGAGGCAACTCTCTAAAAATCCAGTAAAATAGTAAAAAAAAAATCCAAGCGGAGAGAGTCAATTTGTTTCTTGGAAACCTGTGAGGGGGCTGCTAGGAGGGGGGAGAGTGCCAATTTCCCAGGGCACACCTGATGATCGCTCACGGCACACTAGTGTGCCATGGCACACTGGTTGGGAAACACTGGTGTAAAAGGAGCAGAGAACATTTTCTAATGCAAACTGGTTTTTAACCAAATTATTTACAAGGATGGAAAAATTTGACATGGCTTGAATTCACACCCTCCCATTATTCTGAATGGGAGAGTTTGAAACAAAAAGTCCAAGAGGAAAAGCAATAAGCACTGGTCATTTCCAGCAGTCTGCCTATGGAGGATGCAGACATAGCAGAACACTAACTGCATCCAGATACACTCATATTTGAACATACTGAAACCATACAATTTTCCGAATCCTGGACTCATTGCCTGTAGTTGCACTGTGGGTCTTGCTACATAAATCTATTATTTACAGGCTAACTGGGGTGTTTTTAGAACATCGTCCCCACATTTTCTCTCCAGAAATCACACAACAATTTGAGAAGTCTGCATGTACTTTGCCAGCAAATCCTTGTATTTTCCATTTGGAAGAATTTCGGCTCCCACCCCAACTGCTATGTATTCATGCCATTGTAACTGCAGGGTAGAGGTTGCATTACACAAATGTCAGGAGTCGCTACTGGGGCTAATTTGTCATTAGTAACCATGTCTTTCTCGCATCATAAAAATGCGATGGCACTACAATATGCCAGTGCGAAGCCCCAGATGTTGTTGTTTGAATGTGATAACACCAGGCAGATGCAAGGCAGATATGTAATGCAGTGCATGTCGCAGATGCGCTGATATGCAATAAAACCAAATGCAAACAAACCTTACTGAAAGGGTGCTAAAATAATGATGGGTTGGTTTGTTGCCACAGGGCTTCAGAATTTATCAGGCAATAAAAATATATTTATAGCTGTGTGTCCTCACAAGCAGGCCATTAGCACTAATCATTTGACTTCCATATTACAGGAAGCCTTGATGGAAACAGTGTAAAACTGCCTTCTTTTCTTTTTTTACTTCAAAGCCAACATAACAAATTACCAGAAACAGTGCTGTGGCCACAGACTGTAAAGGTAGGTATAACCAAACAGTATCAGTTTGTTTACATTTTTCTTTCCTTTTATGTTTGTTCACCTTTCTTCCTGCTTTATTCATATATAGTACAATGGGTTCATGAGAAAATTTCCATTATAATGGGTTTTTCTAGACCATCCTGCTGCGGGCTCCATGAAGTTGTTTACGTTCAAGCACATATACTTCACTAATTTTTTTAAATTAATGTCACTTCACTAATTAAGAGCCCCTGGAGGTGCAATGGGTTAAACCCTTGTGCCCGCAGGACTGACAACCAACAGGTCGGTGGTTTGAATCCGGGGAGAGTGCGGATGAGCTCCCTCTGTCAGCTCCAGCTTCCCATGCGGGGACATGAGAGAAGCCTCTCACAAGGATGGTAAAACAGCAAAACATCTGGATGTCCCCTGGGCAACGTCTTTGCAGACCACCAGAAGCAACTTGCAGTTTCTCAATTGATTAATGAATACCTATTACTAAATATATTGTATTGAAAATAATCTGTTGTCATTATTACTGATTATAACACAGAAGAGGTGAATAGTCGTTGCTTTTTCATTTGAAAAGAACCACTGGTTTGATAAGGAAATGACATACACAACAACAATTCTTTATTGATTAGTCAATTTTGACCATATCAAAACATACAAAACATACACACTTACCCATACATACAATGAATGCATGAATTCATTCTGCCAGCATGCCTCAAAAAACGGCCAGCAAAGTAACTTTCTTCCCATATTACATTTTTAAAACCTCAACTTCATTCCACCTTTTTTGCACTTAAAAGTTAATGTGTAACAGGATTCTTTGAGTTCGCATTGCTTGGGAAAATGATGTGTGAAGACCTAACAATGGCTAGTATCTGTTAATAGGATCATCTTCCATTCATTTGTGAAAAGACATCTACACTTGCGCCAATCCTCACATCAGTGTGTTTCTGGAACCAGTTCTCACACCTCTGAGGCGGAGAGGTTAATATAAAAATGCATTTTCATTCATGGGATGTTGACGTCTGTAGCCTCGGACCATGTGACTATGTACTAGCCTTCTGAAACTATTAAGAAATATGGGAAAGTGGAAAGATTCCAGGTGATTTCTCCCATTCAGCAGCAAATATAAGGGGCAGAGGAGTGGGAATGCTTTGCATGCCTGATTTAAACTGGGAACATTTGGATCTCGAATCCATTCTCAGACAACAAAATTACTTTATGCCAGCAGCCACTGTCTTTCACTAGAGAAGCCACCATCATCATGTTAACCATGCCACTGGATATGAACCTCATTCTGTGAAGACTGTATGTTGATCAGGTGTGAACTGACCTCCACACATTTTTTAAAAACCACATGCACGTGTCTTCTGAGAAAAAAACAAAACCTTTCACTTGAGCTTTCCCTACAGAAGGTGCCCTGAGCCTCTGAACCCACAGCTGAAAGCAAACATCTCCAATTAGAACAGTGGTTTCCAGCCTTTTTTTGACCAGTGACCACTTTCCAACATTAGTACGAAAAGGGTTACGAATCAGATTGTGGTCAACTTTAGATTCGGTTTGGGGTGCTGATTCAGAAAAGTGCATTGGATAGACCACATCAGCTCTAGTTTCTGATACGGAGCGTATGCCATGGTCAGCGACAGGGAAGGAGTGGCAGGCAGCGTGAAAGGAGTGGAAATGAAATAAATAAATACAAATAAATAAATAAATAAAGAGGCAGGAGGCTCGCAGACCAGATTTTCATCCTGGTGGCCCACTGGTGATCCGTGGCTCACAGGTTAAGAACCACTGAGTTAGAAAGATATAGTAGACCCTTGGTATCTGCTGGGGTTTAGTTCTAGGAACAACACCCTCTGTGGATACGAAAACCTGTGTGTGCACAAGTCCCATTACACTTAACTCTCCATATTTTCTGGGGTTAGAGGAACAGGACCGCTTTGAAAGAAATTAACCACAAATTTAAAAATGCTGTTTATTACATGAGAGAACACCTCTTTAGGAATTTCTAGAGACGTT